>JAOXNO010000013.1:28283800-28296496 GCA_028565335.1 Limnodromus scolopaceus
AGAACTTTGTAGAGTAGGGTTGATGGTTGGACTCGATGATCCCAAGGGTCTTTTCCAACCTGAATGATTCTATGATAACTGGAGGAGCAGGAGTTGTGTCACCCGCGGAGTGACGTTTCTGATTTATGAGAGTATGGTTTATAATTCATTTCCTTAGTATATCACCTAATTGCTGTCGTCACGCAAGTGTTCTTATTCTGGATGCTACATCCCCACCTTAAAGAGAGGACTCCAAATGATTGGCATGAGCCAAAAAAGCAAAGCTACGTTTGACACAGATGCTGTTAATCTTCTCTTTATAGCTCCACGAGCATTGAAACAGTTGGATGTAAAATGCTGTGCAACCGTAAGTGTTCTACACACACCAGATACGTCTTGGTATTTTAATCCTAGTATATGTGTAACTTCTTACTGGTTAAAAGGAGAATTCAGAGTATATTTGTTATTGATATATTGAGATTTGTATTGCTGTGCTGGACATTCGGTGCTCATTTATGGTTTTTCTCCTGAACAGCACTAGTCGTCGTGCATTATATGCATGAAATTCGACATGCAACAGCTAACCCTAACACAGTATTCATTTTCTGCTCATCAGAAAGCATTTTTATACCTTTAAATTAAGAGAATTATTTAAACATGATTATTCCTTTCAGATGCTGCAATATTTGCACAGGCAGAATTTTTAAAGGGGGGAAAAAAACCCATATTGGCAGAGAAGTCTGTCACTTCAGTGCTTCTTTGTGATTGCAGTCCCATAAGCCGTCTCCCTCTTGGTTGGTTGCTCTGCATCACGCTACAGAAACTTAACTCTCCCTGACATTAGACTGGATGGGTTTTACTCTGTGAAAAGTGAAGGTTGATTAGAAACTGGCTCTATTTCACATGACCTAAAGAAAACAATTTTTACATAGCAATGAGTAAAGCGGCTTCTGTCACCTATCTAAGGCTAGACTGCGAAATCATAGCGGGTAATAAATGTTTCCCCACGGTGAATTCAATGTGGATTCTGCAGCGATGTTATCTGGAGAAAGAAGGAAAATGCTGAAGGCAACAGCATGAAAATGCATGCAGCTATGGCATAATTCTGATTTGTTTTGGAAGAACTATTAATTTACTTGTTACAAAGCCAAGTAAGAGCAACCCTTTAAAACTGTTGAACCATGAAAGCCATTTCCTTAAGGGTTTTAAATTTGGGAACAGACTCATGAAATTTATAGCTTTGATGAGATATTCTTTGCCTGCAGTCAGAATGAGAGCCAGATCATTGGTTTCCCAGCATGACACCTATGTATTCTTGTGTGCACTAGATATCATTAGCCTCATAATAACACAGCTATCATCACATTAACGTCTGAAGGGTTCAGTTTTGATGCTTGGTTTAAGTCTCTCATTTATACCTACAGCATACTAAACAGCTGAATAAAAATAAAAGCTATACCATACCTATATTGTGCTATCGTTCTGCACTTTAACCAAAAATACAGTCATTTTATGCCTGATCAAATTTTTATTAATTTTTTTTCTTGCCAAGTCATGTTTTGAAAGAGCTGCAATGATGAACTAACAGCATCCCATGAATTCAGCAGCAGATAATGGTACAGAGAGACCATTTTTTTTTTGATTCATGCAGTAAGGACAGTAATGAACATTGTATTGATCTAATAATTGTGATCTTTAGTATATTATTGAAAGTTTATGTACTATGCCTGCCATCTTAGGGTAGAAGAGACGTGTATCAGAATAAGCCAATAGCACCTCATTGCCTACATTCTTTAAGGTAAAGCCAGGCAGCCTCTGTTAGTTTCTATTGGAAAAATAAATTATATCCCTTTACAGCATAAAGTTCCCACCAGGTTTTACAGTGAATATCTTCCCATTTGTGCCAAATGAAACTTGCAGAGAGAAGTGAAGTTTTTGTTCTGCCATGTGACTGAAATGGTGGGTGGAGTTTGGGAGAAATATCCTCATTCTCATAATGGAGAGAAAAAGTTTGGAGAAGCACCACTATAAAGGTCTAGTAACTCATGTCCATAGGCAAATTATTTATTACTGTGATCTGATTCATTTGAGGCAGATCAGCGTCAGAGCTTTCGCTTCTATAGATGGGAGGGGATACCTGGGGGAGTTCTGGCTGGGGATACTCTGCAGGCTGGGGCTGTGACATAAATTGAGTCAAAACCAGCCAATTCCAATGGTCTGGAAACAAACAAATATACAGAAGCAACTTCAATCTTTCATCATCAGTAAGTTCTGAAGGTTTTAAAGGCTACATGAGAGAATATTCAGCAAATACTTAAAACCCTTCTGGAATAAGAAACACTAATTAGCTGCTGAGGAGATGAGATTTATAAAAGCTAGACCATAACAGTACTGTTACCCACAAGAAAGACTCTGGGATGTTTCCATTTTAATTGTTGAAATTGCTTGTATTTCAGTATATCTGTTAAAGTCTAGACATTCAGTTCAGTGGACATGAAAGAATGATGGTTTTCAAATATTAAAGTATATACTGTTCATGAAGTGTGTAAAGTACGGATCTCTAGCACCACTGCAGCTTTGTTATTTTTGAAATCTGACAGGAACAAATCAGGAAGACCAAACCTTCAAGCATCCCAGCAGAAATATGACTGCACCTCATGGTCACGGGCCCTAAAAATGGAAATCAATTTGCCAGGTTTGCCCTAGTTGGCAAATGCAGCAGGTTTGGTATTGGTGCCTGTTTTCTCCTCAGGAGCATAGTGCCATCAGAAGTCAAATTAATTCAACATATGTGAATTATATTTCACATACGAATTACATTTCAGTTGCTTTTAAGAGCAGTATTTTGTCTATGGCATTAGGAAACAAACCTGACCTTTATTTGCCAATTTTACAATGAATTCCAATTTTAGATCACAGCCCTGTGTAGTATATACCCACTAATATCTGATGTCCGAATCCTTTTGAACATGCTTTTCGAACTCTAGATATCAATTAAATATAGTATTTTAAATATATACACAAATATATAAAAATCTGGTTTATGTTTCTTTTAGTTACATATAATTATAGGTTGTGCAGTCACCATTCTCTTTAAATTTTCAGTACCTCAAACTTATAGAGACTTAGGTGATGCTTGTGGAGCTCAATCTGATGCAGTTAAATGTCACCAGCAGTGTAACTGGCAGTGACAAGGAGCTTCTCTCCATTCCTTTATGCACAAGTCCTGCTCTACTGACCACCAGTTCTGTAGCTTTGGAAAGCGACTGACCTCTGGATGTTATCCCTAACCACACAAGCTTAAACTTCCAAGATGATATGTATGTGTTATTTCTAGAAAATATTAGCAGTCTGCTAGATACACCTTGGAAAGGATTAATATTTTTGAGTTTATGACCAGGTTAAGACAGAACACGGATAAAGGTCTATTTTTCACGTATTCTTATTTTGTTGTTTTACTTCCATCAAGATAATTATTTTTGTATCTCTTTGTTTTATGTCTTACTATAGATGAAAGATCTGATAAGTATGGTGGGGTTGTAGGTATAAAATAATGTTTAACTCAGTGTTTTAATCTTCTAGGTAGCATTGACTATACATTTCCCTTGCCTTCACGTTCTCCAGAGGGATGGATGTAAGTGGTTGCTCTGTGAGGATCTGCCTGTCTCACCCTGCTGACAGAAATGCTGTGTGTATGCCCTGTAGAAAATGCTGGCTACAGCCAGAACCACCGTTCTGTGGTTCTCTAGAAGTTTCTGGTCAGTGTTTCTTTACACCTATGTCAGCTGAATGCGGTGTTAGAAACATAATCATCCCAGAGCAGAATCTACAGTGTGACCGCTTTAGGGTACATCCTGCATAGCCTCCTTTTAAACAAAGGTGTGTTTATCTCTTGACGTTTATTCATTAGAGGGTTCATCCACGATGTCTGTAACACCTTAATAAAGCCTAGGGGTTTAGTATTTCTGAAAGAAAAGTGGTGTGGCGTGAGGTGGTGGTTCTCCAGTGAAGCAGTAACCTCAGGAGCTCCGGTTCAGCAGAGGCCTCTTGACATCTTTCCCTTGGGTCAGGCCAACTGAGACTAAACGCATTGCAAATGTCACCTGTGGAGGGTTGTTGAAGATGGAAGTGACACATTTACAGGCCTTTGCTGGCTGGCTTATCTTTGAAGCACTATTGATTGCCTCATGAGGAGGAGGCTGTATATCCTTTCCCTTCTGCCGAAGCAAGGTAAGTTATGTGGGCACAGGTAATGGAAGCAGTGAATTTGGGGGAAAAAGTGATCTATGGGGGAAGTAAAGTGCAATAGACACTGATGTCAGGAAAGGTGCTGTGATAAAAAGCAGGGGAACAATCAAAGCCACCAAGAGTTCATTGGAGTTAACCTGTGCTGGCATGGCAAGCAGCAGAGCCATTCGTATGACGGATTATTACACCAGCTGTCTTGTTTGGCCTTACTAAATTATTCTACACCCATGTTTTGTGAAAAACAAGCTGATTTGCTATGACATTGTAAGTACATCACCATTGGCAGAAAGGTTCTAAGGACCTGTGGGTTGTATGTCTTCTCACAGGCTTCGCCCAGCAAACGGCTGCTTTATCACAACATTATTAGGAAATCCAGATGTCCTGTCCCCCCTCCCACTCACCTATCTTGGTATGATAATATCATGCTCATGGGCCATCCTCCCTACCCTAACACGCTGTTATAATTTGAAGAATCCACAACAATTTGTTGTCTTTTAGACAATTATTCCATCACCCCATGACCCCTCCCCACCCAGGGAAGGGGAATTGGGGAAAAAAAAAGGAAACCCAAAGGTTGAAATATAAATAGATTTGATAGGATAAGACTAAATAATCAATATAAATAATAATAAAGAACCAATATTGATCCTGATACCAATATAAAATATCCAAGGACTATACTCAGTCCATTCCATCAGCAGAAGCTGGTCACTCCCAGCAGGGACAACCAATGTGGGACACTGCGAGCCCTGCGGCTTTGGGAGGAAAGGACGGGCTCAGGGGATGGCACCAGGGCAAGGACTTCTCAGGATGGCAGCCATCATAGAAAAGAAAAAAACTCCTCAGCAAACTTTCTAATTTATATTGAATGTGCCGTTCGTGGTATAACATAACTCTGTTGGCAGCTTGGGTCAAGTGTCCGGGTCTCTTTCTCCTCCTCATCCCCGCACCTGGTGAGCTCAAAAACACTGAGATCTTGAAATATTGGTTCCATCATCACTCGGAATAACACTGAGCTGACACTTGTGGGCAATGCTTTTCAGCTCCAGTTAACTTATTATTTTTAAGTAACGTTGTTTAGATGAAGCATATTGACTCTGATTCAGCAGAGCCTGCATTCTTTCCCTAAATACTTTACATACTCCAGGAAATCAATTATGTCCATAGATTTAGTCAAAAGCCATATATAGTCATAAATTCTTTATTTGATGACAACCTTTTCTTCAGTTCAGTAGAGTGTTGGTGACACTGTTCTGCTTGTGCTTCTGAACCCAAACCTGCAAAGCCTTTTCTGAGCTGGACTCCTCTGAACCAGAGACAAACCTTGATTTCAGTTCTGCTGAATTCAAAGTGGTTTGCAAGGCTGACCAGTGTCTACACAGAATTAAGATGGAATAATGAATCGTTTCCTCTGACCCACAATAACATGTGTGTGCGCACATAGAAACACCCATAAATATGTGTGTACGTGACCACTGGCTTGATTTTTACATGACTGTATGCCACATGAAATGCTGCTTTATTGTTAAACTGTATTACAGAGTGATTTAATGTATCGTAGGAGCTGGAATTTTAATTTCCGCTTTGAAAAACTTCTTAGTTTTTAATACCATTGTCTTCACAGGGACATAGGAGCTTGGCGAAAAGTCCTAGTGTTCAGCTTTTGTAGAGATGGTCAGGTAGTCTTCTAATAGTGAAAAAAACAAGTATACTTCATGGCATCCTATCCAATGACTATTCCCATTAAAAAAATTTAGAATGTAGTCAAATTACATTTATATCATAAAATGAAGTTGTACTATGATAGAACTCTAATCAAATTACAATTATTTCCATTTGGCATGAAAAGAAATTTCAGCCTCTTGCTGTTCATCAACTTAACTTTGCTAATTGAAGGAAATGGTTTGTATGTCCTTTATAGGAGATGCAAAGCACATTTGTATTGCCAAATCAACTTTTTCCAAGACTGTTGCAAGGTAGAACTTGGTGGCTGTTGAATGGCTGCAGAAGGATTCTTCTGCATTTAAAGAGCAGTGCTTTTATTTCTTTTCTTGTGTAAAACCTAATTCGACCTGTTGATTCAGCTTCTATTTATAGCAAAGCAGGTGAATAGGAAACCTGACAACAATTTATATTGGTATGCTAATTATCCAAAGTAAGCAGAGAGGTCCATATGACTAAGGGCAGAATATACTGGTTTTCTGGCAAACTTACATATTTTTATTATGCTTGTCCATAGGGACTTTGTAGAATAATAGGACCCCTGTAATGAGAACTGACATCAAGTTCTTTGCTGCATATTACAAAAGTCCAGTTTCTTTAGAAGATTCACAGAGCAAGAGACAAAAATGTGAGAATTTATTTGTTTGTTTAGGATGTTGGGGAAACAGTGCGTGTGTTTCTTAATGCCATTCTGATCTTTTTAAAGTTCCCATCTGAAAAGTTTCTTTTTTGACATTAGACATTTCTTAATTGTGCCAGTCACAACACAAAAGAATTTTCATTCCCATGCGAAAGAATTCAGCAGAGACTGATTTTAATAGCATCAAGTATTATAAAAAAAAACATTTTGATTTCCATACAGCTGCTATTTATCCCAGCAGGAAAGCTCTTATTTCTGAGTTCCCCATGGAACTAGCTCTTGTACTTGCTAATTACTGTACCACTTCCCTGAAGCTTATCTTCACTAAGGTTTAAGTTTCTGGTAGAGAGCTTGACTCTAAAGGAAAGCTCAAATAAAGGACATTTTCCATTAAAAACTGGTCAATTATAGTGCACCTTCTCATAATGGCTGTTATCCTCTAAATATGTACACATTAACACAGACTGTAATTGCCCCTGAAACTGCAATAGAAAAGACATGTTCTAGTGATGTCTTCTTACTTACTTACTTGCTTCTTGGATGTTTTTTTAATGGTGTACCATGAAAAACCACATTAGTGACATATAAAAAAATATGTAGCCAGGTCTTGAATGATGAAAAATATATGCTTATCTTTGAATGCATGCCAGGGCAATGTCAGTAACATATAACAAATCCAAATGAGGTTCCCCTATGCATAAATTAAGCTATGAGATGGATTAATGATTAATTTCTGAAGGGTTCTACATCGGATCATGTGTTTAATACATAATATTACCTTACATACGTAATGGGGATATTATAGTAAATTATATCATATTTGGACTGTGATTGTGCCTTACAGCCCAAGTTCTTTTATACTGGATACTAGAAAAATCACAGAATTTTTAAATTTTTGATTCATGTGGAGACCAGACATGTTAAAAAAATACTCTACATGCAGACGAAGGATAACAGCATGTCCCGGTTTAATTCAACATAGTCATGACAGACATGACTGCTTTACTTCATAGTGTGAATGACTACTATGGGTAAGTAAAAGAAGACTTTGATTAAAAATGTATTTTTTTTACAAAGAGGAAAATAGGGTATAGGTTGCTTTTACAGCAAAAAGAAGTATTTGATTCCATGCTGAAGGGACTGGTAAGTTGGTGTATAAAATGAAAGGATTTAGTAAACTTGCTTTCATAATCTTTCTGTCATCTAAGGACCCTCTTTTCAGTATAGAAATGCTGTGTGGAAGGGGTGTGTGGCTACAGCTGCTGAAGAATGCCATTGACATCGCGAGGAACTACACCACACAGTCACTTTGGCTGTTTGTCTTAAACTTTTAGGTATTCTTTTTGGCATATTTAGTAGATAATATAAAGTGTTACCGCATCAGATCTCAGATTCATCCACAAAATGTTGCCCGCGTTACCATGTGTCTTTTACACATAAAGATAAATGTTTGGGGTTTTTTTCCTACAACATTTTAAAGTATTTAAATAGGATACATTCAGACTTGTAATTTAAATGCATATAACTCAGACAATGTGAAAGACACCTTCCCAGGAATAGTCTTGATACATTCTCTTAATAGACCTGATTTTTCATCCAGCATTCTGAAGCATTTACTGATTCTGTTGTGTCCTGTTGTGTTCTCCTGTTCATGTGGCGTATGATCCCATACAAGAATTTGACAAGGGGAGTATGTCTCCTGGCATGTCACTTCCAGGAATTCTGATGAGTTTCTTCTTGGCACTCGTCAGGACTTCTTCATTAACTGGGGGTGGTCAAGCATCTTTCTTTTAGTCACTAAGATGCTTTCCTCCCAGAAGATAAAATTATGTGTTACATGTAATTTTGCAGAGTCTCAGAACTTACATTTGCCCAAAGAGGTGCTTACCTTATAAGATGAGATTTTTCTCATTTAGGTCATTCCATTTTCTAAGAATTTCTGCTATATTGTAAATGGACATTAAAAGTAGAAAATGAGGGAGTTTCTGTGGACAGGTTAGATGTGAGTCCTAGTCAATACCGGCTTTCAGGAGGTGACACTGGGACTGTTTGAAAATGAACTGATGAAACATGCCAGACCTATCCTCTGGGGAAAGGTGCTTTTGGTGGAGAGTTTTCTTCAGCTGCTGCAGCATCAGAGCTCTAACTGTATTTTCTCAAAGGTCAGAAAGACCAGTTGATCTGCCCTTAATGACTAATAATAGGAGAAATCTGATGAGCTTTGTATCTGGAATGCTACCCCATTAAATAACAGTACATCATGTTTGAATGATTATGAGAATTGTCCTGGTAGGTAAAATAAAATTATTTTCTGTCCATTGTTTAATCTCGGCGATAAATTATTCCTTGCTGAAAAATAAATAAGAATTTTACAACTTAATTCCTCCTATCACTAGAACATTGCCATCATCTTTTTGCATGTTTCACTGATCTTTAAATGACAGAAAATGTTAATGAGTTTAAGGGTTATTTTGAAGGAGAGTTTTTGTATATACTGGCTATCTTTTGTTTAACAAGTAACACTTTGAAGGCTGGACTTATTCTACCTTTTTCTTTCAGCTCTTTCACTACTAATGTGATCAAAAAGATGGCTAATATGCAATTTCAGGAGCACCTATAGAAATCTTTTTTCAAGGAGGTTTCATTCTTGGGCTCTGGTCATCTTGTATACAAACTGCTGAATTGTGAAGCTATTTTTTGATGTCTGTTGAGCATGGGCACCTTTCAGTGGAGTCACATCAAATCTTTCCTCTGTTGCTGTCATTGCACTGACCCGTGGCAATTTTTTTTTGTCCAGCCTTTGTAATTTTGAAAGATTTTTGCCTGATGCTGTTTAAACTTATTACATCTTGGTTGTTGCAGTGTTTCAGACTGGCTTTGAAGAACTGATGCTTATGTCTCAAATAGATAAATGCTTTAATAAATGCCTAAAATAGGCTGAGCTTTCATCCTCAGTTATTTCCAGGACTCCCCAGAGTTCCTGGGTTTGGTCTTAATTTGCTTTATTCTTGGGAACCTTCATTGGATAACATCTAATTCACGGTACAAAACACTACCATGTGCTGATGGTTATATATAGGTATGGATCGGTTCCTTTTCTTCCCACAGGGACCAAGGCATAAGACATTCACTCATAGGTATTTTGAGACACGCTGTTAACGCAATTTGTTTCACTCGCCATCTTTTTTTTATCCAGCTCCTGGGTATGACTGTAGGTACAGAAATTGAATTCCTTCCCTCATATATGCAACAAATTGTTCTATTATTCCACAGACTGTCACCCCAGGCACTATGGGTGTTTAAGCATGTGGCTCGTCTTACTTACATGAGTTTAACATATTGGGTTTCTTTTGGTAATTGCACCCCCACAGTGCCTCCTGGCACCTGAGGGCATGACAAGGACCCGGAGGAAAGGTATTTGGGTGCTGTTTGTAGTGCTTTACCATTTACAGGCTCTGAGCCCTCAGGGGATTTAAATGCTAAGGTTAAATAGGCAGCTAGTTAACTTAATTGCATTTAAAAAAAAAAAAAAATCATATTAGTTTTTACAGGGCATTGATTTTGCACATCATCTGAATCTGTCTGAGGAGTCCAATTGAACTGATCGTTTCCACGGCCTTCCCAGGCTGAAGTCTTTGGAGATAACGTCCCTCCAAGTAAGGAGGGCTGCGTCTCCAAACAGCAGTGGCACAAAAGGGTGAGGGATTACTGTGAGGGGCCCTGCCAAGATCGTTTCAACAGCATGAAAACCACTGATAAACACTGTGGGGAAAAAAAAAAAACCAAGCCTCGAAGTCCCCAGTTCAGGGAAGCCTGCTTGTCCAGATAGGCTTGAATGGCTGCCAGTGGGTGAATCAGATGTCACTTGGGTTTGCACTGGAGGAGACAATCTGTTCCAGCAGCGCCCAAGCCTGAAAAGAGGGAATGAATCAATGGGAAGAGACTCCATACAGAATGTCCTTTTCATGTTACCAGGAAAACCAGTTTTATGCCAAGTTACTCTGGGACCAGGCTTGTGCCATTTACCTTATTGGAAAGCGATAGCTCCCCTTTATCAGTGGGTACAGTACTCATTTTCATTCCCATCTTTGCATTAAAGAAAGGGATATGGTTTCTTTGAGAATAGCGTCGAATTGGGTTTCATTCTGTGAGGCCGTGCAACTGTTGATAAATAATTCTATTTGCCGACATTTAAATCACTGTTGTTTTCATGATAAAGAGAATTTACATTTTCCTTTTGAATTAGCTGAAATTTTATGGGTTGCAGCTTCCATTCTATCCCTGGGGCACTGTCTGCCCCACTTAGAAAAATGCCAAGTTAAATGAGAGCAAAATAAATTAATCTCAATTTTGTGATTTCAGGCTTTATTCCTCCCCCAGAAAGGCAGACGTGCACGTGCACGTGCACACGCAGGCAGGCACACGCGCTGTCACTCTGAATGCTGGTTTTGGTCATGTGAAGGGCTGCAAATGGCTTGAATTACTTAAAATGGCCACTGAGGGACCCGGTAAGTTTTTATATTCAGCAGTGGCTTTTAACTGTGTTCCCACCTTGGCTATAACAGTCCATCTTTTCTGTTCAGGTTTGTTTTAGCTGGTTTTCAGGACTCTTAACTGTATTCATTAATTTTCTCCAAAAGTGACCTTTAAATAATGACCACTTTCTCTCAAGCTTTTTGAAAACAAATTTATGTTGGATGCAGACAGAAAAGGACTTTGAATAATCTCTCCTGCCAGCCAGTGAAAAGCCATTCCCAGGTTTAAGTTTCTGAGGGGATAGATTATTGCTGAGTGGTAAATTTGTACTTGATATCAACGGAGTAGTGTTCGTAGGGAGGCAGCCAGGCTGGCATCTCGTGGCTCCTGAGGAGACGTGACACAGCCAGAATTTATTGGCTTGTTGCAGTGCTCTCTTATCCATTCCCATCACTTATCTTTCTAAATAAATTTATTGCTTCGGGTAGCCTGTTTACTAATCAGGGAAATTGCTATCAGGGCAGAAATGAATGGTATGTAGAAGAAAGGAAAGCTTAACTTAGATTTAGAATGTATCCTTCTAGATCTTTGGAAAATACGTTTCTCTCACAGTGTGGTCACTTTTGTGGTATATTCGTATATTGCCACTCTTAATAATTGTACTTCCTCCCATGCAGCACTTCTCACGTGTGTCACAAGTGTCCCCTGTGCTACCTTTTCCATGCATGTTTTGCTGATTTAAGCCATAAATATTTCCAGAGCTGTCAGTTTTAAAAAAATCAATATATGACATGTACGCAGTGTTCATAATATATAAAGACAGGGGTCTGAAATGGCCATTTGAAAGTCCTGGAAAACTAATCACCATAGTATTTATTACAGAACTGTCTCCTTTATCAACATTATTATTATTGTTATTAATTTTACTATAGGCATCCTATTATTGTAGCCTTGTGCTTATTAGATGGGAGCCCGTTTCATATGCGAAAGCAAAGTTTCTACATGTTTTTTCTGCCAAGCGTGTGAAATACTGAGATGCATCCAGACTTAGCTGCACAGAGTTGTTCCTGTGTCCTCCCAATCAATTTTTTTATCCATAAGCTGTACTTTTTCCTTTGGCCAGGAGCAGAAGAGCCCTTGTGCGGCGTTGAATCGTGGCTACCTTCTGTTGCCCTGGACGTGAAGGGTGGGACTTCGGCACCAAATTGATGAGCACAGAGATCAGGCTGCTCTCTAGCCTCTAGGTACAAATGCACAACGCAACAGAAAGCATATGCTCCTTGTGGCCTCCAGCCCTGAAGTGTCTGAAACACACGGGTGGTGTACTGGAGATGGTGTCAAAACAGAGCCAGAGCAGTAATTGCACGCTGTTTCTGGTTGCAGGCCTTTGGTGTCATGCTCGTGACTCCAAAAGCTGCCATGAATAATTGAATCTCACTTAGAGTTGCATCTTCTCTCTGCCACCCTGTTTTAGGTGACTGTGACGTCACCTAATTGAGTTTGGTGAGTTAGGAGTTTGGAACCTCTGGCTGAAGAGATATTGTGGGCATGTTAAAAATCATAGAATGGTTTGGGTTGGAAGGGACCTTAAAGATCATCCAGTTCCAACCCCCCTGCCCTGGGCAGGGACA
>JAOXNO010000013.1:28296596-28309702 GCA_028565335.1 Limnodromus scolopaceus
TCAAAGCCCCATCCAGCCTGGCCTTGAACCCCTCCAGGGATGGGGCAGCCACAGCTTCTCTGGGCAACCTGGGCCCAACCTGGTGTCTCACCACCCACACAGCAAGGAATTTCTTCCTAATATCTAATCTAAATCTCCCCTCTTTCACTTTAAAACCATTACCCCTCATCCTATCACTCCCTCCCTGATAAAGATTCCCTCCCCATCTCTCCTGTAGTCCCCCTTAGGTACTAGAAGGCTGCTGTAAGGTCTCCCCAGAGTCTTCTCTTCTCCAGGCTGAACAACCCCAGCTCTCTCAGCCTCTCTTCATAGGGCTTCAGCCCTCAAAACACCTTCATGGCCCTCCTCTGGCCCCACTCCAACAAGTCTATGTCCTTCCTGTGCTGAGGACTCCAGAGCTGGACACAGTACCCCAGGTGGGGTCTCACCAGAGCAGAGCAGAGGGGCAGAATCATCTCCCTCGTCCTGCTGGCCACGCTTCTTTTGATGCAGCCCAGGATGCAGTTGACTTTCTGGGCTGCCAGTGCACATTGCCGGCTCATGCACAGCTTCTCATCCACCATGAGCATTGCTGGCTCATGTTGAGCTTCTCATATCCACCAAAATGCATATTCCTTTATTCACTCAGCTTTTTGTTTGTTTTTTTTTTCCTTTGGTCTGGTTTTAATTTTGTTAAAAGCAAGCTGCCAGTGACTATATTGGAGTTCAGAACTGAATAGTCATTAATTTTATGCCTCCAAGTAGGTTTCATGGTTCTGATGTGGTTTCACAGAACAGATACTGGGAGATGCTCATTGCCCAGGCCCAAAGGGCGATTCTGCCCCAACTGTCTCAGTGGGTTCCATGTGCTCTCTCTCTCACCACCTTGGTGCCCACCACACAGCAATACAGAGCTCTGCCAGCTATAGCTCTGCTTGGCCGGATAACCATCATCATGACAATAACGATAGTAATGTGGATTTTCTTGTTCCGCTGGGGGTGTAACCAGCGTGATTGCCAGCCCTACAAGTTTCATCTGTTTCATATTACATATGAATAAGAGAATTCTCACCCACAGAAAGGTAAGTGCTGATGTCTTTGTGACTTTTCCTACATGGCAATGCATTCAGCCGTTGGCAGAGTTGACCAAACATGGTTTTTCTTTTCATAAAATGGTGAAATTGTGTAATCTGTTGTGCTTTCTCAATTAGTTGTAATGAGAGACATTTGACTACCATTATTGGAAAGCTAATATAATTATTGGATGCTGTATTGGGAAATTCATAATGATTTGAAGCTGCTGGCAACATTTAATGAGATTTCCTGTTTTGCTTTCATTCATTCAAGTATGTCCTTTAGCAGTCAGATTGGTAAAGGTTGAGATATTTTGGCATGAAAGAGTTTCTTAAATGCAAAATTCTCATATAGTGGGGACTCTTCATATCCCAAACCATATCTGAACCTGAATATTATGGAGAACATTTATTGGCTTCTTTTTGCCATTTTTTTCCATGAGAAAGTTTGTTTCTGTCATAAATGATAAGAAAAGTAGATCTTTCCTGATATCATATTGCCACTTCATCTGCAAATGCATTGTGAAAGAAAAAAATTAAGGCTCTTTTGGAGGGTTCAAATACTCAGATTGTTTTTCTTGAGTAGAAAAAAGAAGAAAATTAAACAAAACAAGACCAAACAATACTTTTTGTATGCACTCTTATTTTTAGATTCTAAATACAGCTTGTGACTATACAAAGTTTTAAGACAGACTTCAAGACAGCCTTTAAACATAACGGTAAAGAAACAAAAATATATTTATCCTTCCCTATGAGAAAAATGAAGAATAAAAGTTGTCGTAATTTTAAGTAAGCTGTATCTTTTAGTATAACTTTGAAGTAATTATTTTTATGTTGTATAATACGACCCAAATATTGTATTTTTGTCAGCATGTCTAATAGGTTGTTCAATACCCTTGTTCTATACAGGTCATTGAGCCCATTCATGTTCAATGATATACAGTATGAATGTTCATGGGTAGTTTGATACATCTTTAATAGAAGGTGAAGGAAATGGCACAAGTTTATTTTTTGACCTTCTAGAAGTGCGTTTCCAGCCAAAGTGAATTGCACTTCTAGCCTCATCGATGGAAAGAGAAATTCTGGAGCAGAAAATGCTTAATTACTGCAGATAAACCTCTGAGAGCTGGCCAGTCATTTCCTGTGATTACCATTATAAAGCAAATTAAAGGAACATTTGTTTTAGATAAATTATTGTACAAAGTGAAAGGTCATCACATGCATTTTCCTCTCACTTCTGAGTTCTTGGATTAGTTTATGCTGTTTTGATGACCTCGTCTCTGCCCTCAGTTCAAAATGCTCTCAATAAGTAGTTCTGCTCAGGGCCCTTAGCTTGAGACTACATGAAAGAACTCTGAATACTTGATCATAAGTAATATATAATAAAAATTGATGCCAACAGATGTTAAAAAAATTAAAAGTGGACAATTTGCTTCTTAGAAAGTAATAATTTAATATGTGAAATCATGATGAGAATTAGTATGAAGATGAAAAGTCTGCTCAGTCAATAAAATGCATATTATATTGAACAGAAAAATATGAAAAGAACCCTGACAGCCTAGTCCAAGATGACCATTAACTTTATTAATGCAGATTGAAAATGATTTGTGGTCATTCTGGCCCATTTTATAATACCAAGTTGTTCAAAACCAAATTCATGAGACCCAGGACAAGCAGTTCAGGCAGGATCCTGGATAATGTGGTAGAGTCCCAGCACAGAGCTGGTAGAAGCTAGTGGTGGTTACCTGGAGGGCTTGTCCTCTCTGACTTGTCTCTGGACTGATGAGTGAAATAATTAATTGGAGCAGCTTGACGGAGCGTGACTGTGAATTGAAGAAACTGGAATAAGTGTCCACCTCTCCATGGTGATGGAGGGAAATGAATCTGACCTTGTGCAATGAAAGGGAAGAGGGGCAGGTTCTCCTTCTGCCCTTGTTCTGGCAGATCACTGGGCTGTGTCTTCTTGCTCTGAAAACTGCGGGTAGAGGAGTGTGTTCAATGACATATTAATAAGAGATTTGTAGTGGTTTGTATCAAGTGTACACAGCATAAAGGAGTTTTAAAACTTGGTGGAGGTACAATATCACATGCTCTGAAAGACCACATGTAGTGCTCATGTGGTGGAGTCTGGTAGAACAATACGGTGGGAAGAAACACAGAACATAAGTCTGTATTTAAGTGCCTTTTAACACAGTGTCTTTTAGTATAAAGTCCTGTGAAAGAGAAGTTTTTTTCCCACTTGACACCCAGTGTTCCTTCCTAACACACAGGTTGATGGATGGGAGATGACAGTAATGCTTATAATGTGCATGTGGGGAGGTGGGAAAAGGTACAGGCTGCAACAGCGTATCACAAATTAAAAGCTGAAAAAGCCTGTGGAATGGGTTAACAGTCCATCTCAGCACATGAATGTTGACAGGCCTGACAATTAGATTTTCTTCTTTCAGCTGAGGCAGTCTGCATTGCATGTGCCTCCTAGAAAAACAACAGTCTAGAAAAGAAAGATTAAAATTTTTCTTTGCAGGTGACAAACCAGAGCAAGAATGTCCATAAAATGTAGTACCTTTACCACAATCTGTAACAAACCCTGTGCAGCCCAAGGACGTGTTCATTGCAGAAGCAGGACCTTTGTTCTCAGCTTGAGTTCGAAAGTCTGGTGGTAGGTTCAAAGCACTGATCTCCACTACTGCTCTCTATGACCATGACCCCAGTTGTCTTACTTTATTTAGGATGCCAATGGGAATGGGAGACTCTCACCACAGTTAGCTTCTGGGCTTAGTTTCATTAGTTTTACAGAAAAAAAAGTCACCTGATGGCAGTGTTATTTTCCCTCCTGGGTTGCCCTCCGAAGAGTCTTCAGGAAATGAGACCAACATTATTTAATGGACCGATTTACAACTGGGTGGTACTTGGTAAGACTCATGACGTTTGTAACAAGTGCTGTACCATTGAGGAAGATGGTTAATGGGCGGTTCCGGGACATTGCTGGTCACAACATCAGTGGTCACTTTTTTTTTTATAGAGAAAGGAGGGTTATGAACAAGGCAGCATAGGCATTAGGAGAAAGAGAGCCTGAGAAGCTGCACTGAAATGCTAAACGGCACTTTAGAGACAGAATGAAAGTGTGTAGAGCAAGGTTTGTCAAATTACAATTTCACTGAGGCTTAGAGACCAAATACAGTGCTAGGTTTGTTCTCACCTGCTCTTGGTCATACTAGTGCTTCGACGTGGGCTCTGCAGTTCCCAGCATATTACACAGTTTATTTCCAACCTCATTGCAGGGAAGTAGCTCTTTTTTTAACTAGTTCTTTTCATTTTTACCCCAGGCATACTTTATTAATTATGCCACAGTACATTTTGCAGGCAATATAAACCTTACTGTGCACATCCCAGGGTCCTCTGACTGGACCTTATGGGCATTTATGTTGGACTTTTGCTAACTCATTGGTCCAGTTTCAATCCCAGGGCATTTTTTAATCTGGTCTCAGTTTCACCCAAATGACTTTACTGTTAATTGTATGAAAATTTCAAAGTCTACTTATCATTGTGCTGCTGTGTTTGGCAGAGATATTTAACTGTTTGAGGGTAAAGAGGTGACAATAACATTTCAATAGCAAGTGAAACTCTGAAAAGTTTCAGAATGGAGGGTGAAGTGCTTTCTCTGGTCACTAGAAGTAAGACCAGGATTTCTCCGGAGACAAGATGATGCAGTAATGCCAAGGCCTTTCCAGTAAGAGGGTGTAAGAGAAGTGACTAATTGCTTTAATACACCATTTTGGAGAGGGAATAGATTATCAAGGAATGCTACAAGAGAAGTAGCGGTGAGAGACAGAGAGCTGACACAAATCCTTGGGGATTTTACATGTATGTAACTGCATGGTCATTAAATAGGTGCCAGGAATGCTTTCTCTCCCTCATTCCCTTGCTTCTATTCTTATTTTCTTTCCTGAAGCAGTTTTGGTAGGCTACATGCTGAGTCTCTCACTCATTGCAGCATTTAGCAAGAACACTCTGGCAGACAGACTTGTCTTATGAATCCATTTTCATAATGTTCTAACATCCACATCATGGCTTTTTGCCTGACAAGTGGGAGATTTAAAAAATACTAATAAAAAATAAGCACATTATAACCCAGCAGGAATGATTTTTGCAAAGTTACATCTTAATGCTAGAAATACATAGTGGGAAGCCTTATAGGTCAGTGTAATTGAGCTCTAGAGTTGGTTTGGTTTTTTATTTTTCTTCATGTTTGTTTTTTGAACACCTGCTATGGTTTGATGAACTGTGCCATTTGTGCTGTTTCAGAGACACCACCAAGAATTAGCAGATACAGAAGGAGCACAACGGTGTCAAGCTGGAGCAACAGGAATCTGTGTGTGTGTGCTTTGTTTGAGTGCGATGACCCTCCAGGAAGAGTCAGACATTCAAAGAAAAATCACTGTGTAAGACCACTTTTGTGTATACATTTTAAAAAAAGCTTGCTATGTGGGGGAGAGAAGAGCAAGGGCTTGAAGTGCCCAGGCTGAAGAGATGTTGCAAGTTTACATGGTGCCCAGGGGGAAAAGAAACCTTTATCACCACGGGCAGTCTCCTAACATACATGGCCCTCATTTTTCTGTTAGGGAATGGAGCCATATAGAATGGGGCTAATTAAAGTTTTTCAGTGTTTAAGGAGATTTGCAAAGGATTTTAGTGATTTATAGGCTCTTTCTCTTACTCGGCAAGTCATCAGAGACTTCCCCTCAACCCCACAAACCACAGGAACCTTCTGGGAGAGGCTGTGCCACACAAAGTCGTCGGTTCTTTCTTCCTGTGCTCACAGTTTAAAAGACATGTTTTAGAGGGAGCTGCTTGCAGAGGATCTTCTTCTCTAGTTAACATCTTCTTCCTCTCGAACTTGGGACGTGCAAAACGTTACGCTGTGGAGTCTGAATCTGTAGGTTTAAATTATCCATCGTGTTGCTGAGATCAAGCAAGGTAGTGTGGCATCTAACATCAGAATATGTCAATTCTTTTTTTTTTTAAAGTAATTTTCCTGTGTTTGTGGAATGCCTTGCACAAGCGGCTGTAACTAATGAGTTATTACCTCTACTTTAACAGCCTCTACTGGGGCTACTTTGATGAAAATAGTAAATAATACATTTCAAGAGACAGATGTTTTTGCATTTTTGCTGAAATAAGTATGTTCAGATTTTTTTTTTAATTGCAATTGAGGATGTCTTAGATACAAGACACTATTATTAGGAAAACTCATGTTCTTAGGATCATAGATAAAGTATGAAAAAATTCACAGAAATGTTGATAGAATTAAAATGTGGTGTATTTATGAAAAATGTTGGGAGATATATGGGCCTATAGGTTGTCTGTATTACAGATACCGTAACTTTTACTTATGTTTTGTTAAATCAATCATTTAAAATATTTAGTAGTGTTTTCATTTCCTCATTACTCATTCTCTAAAATATCTGAAATGAAATAAAAAATGGTCAAGGCGGTTTTCTCTTAGCTGGTTCCAGAAAACAGGCCTGTTCAGTCTGAGATTTGAAAGGCTTTCCGCCCATCTGTTTTCTTTCCTGGTCTTTGGCGTTTTACCCACTGAGATTAAGTGATCGAAGAGGTAACATCTGTACTCCTTCCAAACCTAGATTAAACCACTCTATGGGAAATAAACATAGGAAATTTGGTGGAATCAAACTTTTTTTAAAATGTCTGCAATGGAGGAAGCTCTTTAAGTGTGTGTGTGCGCTGTAAATACAGGGGAATCATCACTTGTGCTCTGGGTTTCACACTGGCATACAGTGAAAGGCTCGACAAAAAAGAGAGAGGGTGTTCTTGTTTATTCAAGATTATGCATTTTTCTAACAAAGAGCTGTTTCAAGTGACCTATAATACTGGTTTTCTGCTTTGTGGACTGAAAAACAAAAAAGGAAATTATAGACAATAAGGGAAATTCCAATTTATAAAGTAATAAGTGGAAGGAGTGCTACTGCTTTTCCTTTTGTAGCAACAAAGATGGCTCTCTTAAATGGCATACTCTTAAAGCAGAGCTTTTGTGCACACAGGGCTTCATTTATAGCACTCCAGCTCCTACTAAAATTAGTGACTCAGAAATAAGGCGTGTAGTCTTCCTTTGAAACAAACTCCTATCGCATGAATATTTCATGAAGCTTTCTAGACAGATGGAAGTAGAAAACAGAAACTTTCCTTGGCTACACAAAATGTACCTCGGAAAGTGAGTCACTGGGCTATTTTCTAGAAATCTGACAAAGAAGGTCCTGTGCATGTTTTCTGGAAAAAAAAAAATAAGACCAAGCATGGAGCATACTCCTTCAGTGACCAAAGGGAAATTACTAATACTTAATATAAGGAATTATTGCTAGGAAAAACTTGAAAATAGGAGTTTCAATGTGAAAGAAACTCAACAGCCACTACTATGGGCTTCACTGTTTGATTCTGTTCCACAATAGAGTGAAACTTTTCTTGTCTTTTCAGGTGGGGGAAGTGGAAAGACACCCACCATTAGGACAGTTAACAGCAAGTAAATAATCTAAATAACCACTAGAACTGTGAAAGATTTAAATCCCTTCTCTGCTAATTCAGAATAAAAAAATACAAAATTTGTGAGTAGCCCAAACCTGCTTAGTCACCTTTTTGTCTCTCTCTGAGCCTCACTCTGAGAGTATCCCCAACAGACTTGGGCAAAACGGTGTTTTTCTTTTGAAACTCTTGTCTACGTGATATGACCATTTTCTACCAGATGAAGAAATTCTGAATTAAAAGATTTCCAGGCAAAACCTATGTTCAGCTCCAGGAACTATCTCTAGCCCAACATACAGAAAAAACCCACGTGATGGCACAAGTCAAGCCTAAGTAACTCAGGTATGCATTTTGTCCTGTAGTAGATTACTACTGAAAGCAGAGGAATAGTTATCTTTAAAAAAAGTTAAATATTATAGAGCAAAAAAGAGAGGTTGTTTAATAGAAGAAAATTTTAAAATAATTTAAATGTTGAAATAGTTCTCTTAGCATCTTGGAAGATCTAGAAATTTTCTGTTTAAGATTAATTAAGCACATAAAACTCTGCTTTGTGCCCACCTCTATCCAACTGGGAAACATCTGGCTTTGAGCTATCAGAGATCATAACTGTGCTAATAGAGAGAAGATTCTGAGAGTGGTGAGAATTATTTAACATTTGTCTTTATGAAGGATGTAAATTGTCTGTTCTTAATGATGTTTCAGCTTTGAAAATTTACAAAAAAAAAAAAAGTTCTAATAGATAAGAGGCAAGAAATTTCAGCACACGCACAGAAGGATATTCTTTGAAGTTCTTCAGTTACCAAGGACAAGTTTTGCCATGAAACCATAAGCAAAAAAACCACAACCCTTTTACAGTTAAAGGCTCGAAAGCTTCTAAATGTTGCAGACTGCTGAGGCCATCTCAGAGCAATAACAAAGATTTTGCATCATGTATGCCCAATCTTAGGACATAGTGAAAGTGATCTCAGGAAGTCTGCAGGCTCTTGAAGGTTTCAGAAATCATTTTCTACTAACACTTCACCTGTGGTCTTTATAGACATATTTTATCCATGCTTCAGCACAGCTGCTCTGTTATAATTCATCTTAGGACTAATATGAACTTATTTTTTGGTGCAAATATTCTTTATGTAAATTATAGAATGGAGAACAAAGAAGTTTTATATCCTTTTATTGCTTAATGCTTCATAATATGGAACAGAGATTTTATATTACGTTTTAGAGATGCTGATATAAGGAAAAGGATAAGAAGGCAAATAAATGCATCTTTAACACTATGATAATTTTAAAAAGGACAAAGGATATCAGTATTTTTTTCACTGACTTTTGCTAACTAACCAGTTTTCGTGAAATTATTTAAAGTTTCCTGTCAAGCACACTCTCATCCTCTTTTCTCCTGTGTTGAGACTGCATATTCTGTGTAAGAAAAATGTTATTTTTCTTCCATAACCTCTATAACATTGGGAGTTAAGATAAGTCTTTAGGTAAAAATTAATTAATTTTTCATCATTTCAAAATATTCCATAATCTACCATAATTCCAAATGCTTCTGCAGACATTTTCTGAACTTTTATCCTTGTTACAGAATAAGACATGGGTTATTTGCGGACTAACATGGCATTCATCTGGGATGACTTGACTAATATGTTTTCACATGCTCCCACTACTTACTGCAACAGTTGTACCAAAATGAAATTATTGATATATATCTACAACTTTTTAAAAATGGGTTACTGGATGAAGAGAGGTTACATTTGCAAACCTGTCTGAAATGGTTTTGTCTGTTTCAATAGTAAAATATAATGATGATTGTCTGGTATGATTAAAATATGATGTACAGCTTGTCAAATCCACTCTTACAGCACTATTTAAGTAATTATGCAGTTATTGCTAGTAGTACTAGTCATTCAGTAGCATACATGATTTAAAGAAAAGATATTTGTGGCTAATTTTGCATGCTCACTGCTAAAACTGAGAATAGCTCCCATTTTTTTTTTACCATTTTATTGTATAGAAATGATTCCCCAGTAGAGCTAATGTTGGAACTATGCCTCAGGTCATCACATCTAGCCATGATATAAATGAAATGGGTATCCTTTTTTGGCAAAATTCAAATATTCCCATGTAGAGACTCAGAGCCTGCTTACATTTTAAAATGTGGAAATCTGGGCGATGCAGGGCGAAACATCCTCTCAGGAAGGACAATTACGGGTCACAACATGGTTAGAACTTGAAAAATTAAAATCTAAAATTTAGAATAAAATGTGAATCTGCTTATAAACAAACCCCCTCAGAAAATAATAAAAAGCTCTTTATGTTAGACTCTCCAGTTTTGAAGCAGGAGAGGTGATCTGAAGTAGAGGACAACCCAAGACTGGAAAAAGGTGCGGGAAGTCAGACAGGTATGCTGAAAATAGAAGAAATGCTACAAGGGAAAAAACAAAAAGGGTTATCTTCCTGTGCTTGTTTCTGTTGTTGAAGGCATTGATTCTTAGATTCAACCTTCTCAGCAGTGTTCAAACTACTGATGGTATGGTATTCTTTATTTTTTTTACATTTCTGACCATACATATATCACTACTGAATTAACACATTTACACTGCCAAATTTTTTATTATTCCTCCTGAGCAGCCAGTTACAATGTCTCTGTTTATTGTTCATACTCTGTTGTACACGTATTGTTTGCAAGGTGGTTGCTCAAACCCCTCACCCTTCTTCCCTTGAAGTATATGGTACCGAAAAACCTCTAAAAATTAAGATTTATTGTACCTATTTGAAGCTTCCACCCTGGAGAATTTTCTATCAGACATCTCAAAGAAGTTCTATTTGTTCTGCCTAGTTTAACCTTTTTTCTACTTTGTGGATAAAGAGAAAGACATTTCTTTTAAAAGCAATTTTCTCAAATCCTCTACAAAAGTCAAAATCAGTGGGTTTAATGATTCCCTTGGCAACTGGCTCCTTAGGCAACTGCAGCAATTATAAATAAAACTAATATGTTCATCTGATGGCTTCTGATAACGAGTCGATTCAGAATTCCTCTTTTCTTTTCATAACATAGGGCACTGGTTGTTGAGAAAGAGGCAGAGATATTTGTATGAGTCTGTGTGTGAGAGAGAGAAGCAGAATTGATTTGCATTCTGAGCTACAATTTGTAACTGGAAAGACAGAATCAGGAATTCATTTTAAGAGATTTACTTATAAGCATGTTCGTCCTCTCCAAAATAGAATAAAACAAGGACCTAAACCTAAGAATAAGAAGGATCCAGAGGAAGAAAGTTGAAATTCATATTCTTGAACCTGCAATTGTATCGTGTTTGCTCTTAAAGAAAGAAAAGGTGTAGATGTGCACAACAGAACTTGTGCAGAATATTGTACAAAAAGCCTGGTGCTATGTAACACCTGGGCATTCAGAGCTGTTATCTGAAGGAGAACTAACCCGCTTTCATTCTTGCAGTATAGTTCCGTGGTTTTTTCCTGGATTACAGAAGTTAAAGTACATAGAAATCTCATTTGAAATAATGTTTCAGTAATTACAACTCTTAGAATAAATATATTTATGTAGAACAAATATAATTTGTACTTCACAAACAGTGTCTCCATTATTAGAGATGGATATATATTATGTAAAAAAAATGCCATTACTAAAATGTTTGCCCACATATTTTCTTGAAACTGAAATATTGCTGTGTAGATTAGTAGGGACAATTTTCCCTCATAAAAATAAATGTGCTTTTATTGGATGCAAAGATCATATGAAGAGGTTTCATTGTTTTCCTAGCATTTTCATGGACTTAAACAGTAGCTGATTGACTGAATCTGATATATCAGTAATTGCTGTTCCTCTAAATGACCTTCAGTGTTCTTTCTCAGCCCAATATTTTTTCTCATCTTTAACCTCAATAAGCAACAATTTTATATGTCTTTTAGTTAATTGCCTGAAGTTATTTTGTACTTTCTAGCCAAGAATCTAGCTCTCTGGGATGAAACTAGATAATTATTTCCAATTAACAGTTAATTTAATTTTACAGTAAAAATTACCTGCACTGTTCACTTTGGTTTTCTCCCTGTTGCTGAATTCTTCTCTCTTTCACTGTTGTATGCAGTGAACACCAGTGATGATGGCATTTCTTTCCATGTTTGGATTTCAAGTACTGGCCAGGACTATTTGTTTACTTAAAACCCATTGTCATCTTTTCATTGTTGAAGGTGGTGGGGAGGGAAGGGAAGTAATTTTGATGGTCTTGATATCAGTGATAGGCATGGCAATTTCCCTGGGGAAATGACTAACTAGGTTCTCTGAAGGCTTTAATGGTTCTTTTAGTGCCGGAAGATTTGAGGCTTTCAAAAGTCTAAGAGATAAGGAACCGAGAAGTAATCTGTTCAGAGCTTTATTTTATATTTTTAACGGATTTATTACTATCTATTTTTGCAAGTCATTGCTCTCAGGAAATCGTCTCCAACCTCTCCATCTTTTCTGTCTCCATAGGCAAATGCTGGTTACATGTTAAAAGCAACAGTAAAACTCACAGGTAGGTCTGCAGAGGCTTTCGCTGTAGTGCACGGCTGAATATGAAAGGTTCAGAGCAGAGATCTATTCCCTGCTTAAAGAAGGAAAAAATGATATGTTCAGAAGTTGGAGGGTTTATGAGCTAAAATTTATGGAAAATGTGTCAGTTAAACTTAGAAAAGTCAGCACTACCATGGAACATATGGAGACTCAGGGACCAATGTGCTTCTGCTAAGTATTTTGGAAAGCAATGTCTATGTCAAAGTGCCACATGCCCATGACACCTTGGGTTACATGTGTGTGGGAAAGAGACAAAGGAGATTACTGAAGAAACAAGACAGAGGCTTCAGATGGAGGCCACAGTCTGGTAGGATTTTGATGCTAAGACAAGAAAAACAGTATTTGGTCATTTGTTACCCTCTATGCAAAGAATGTGAGGATTTGTACTTTCATCTAAATAAATAGAATTACAGAGAAGATGACCAGCTAAATTACCAATTTCTTTTAAATTTAAATAATTCCCAGAGTGATTGCATCTAACCAGATTAAAAAAAATATAAATATTAAAACCAATTTATTTTCCAAGCAAAGTTAATTTAGGTCCAATTTAAGGGGACAGACACCAGTGCGGAATATCTGTAACCAGGCAAGCCCATCATCCACAAGAGAAGGTAATTGTATATTCCATCTACAGCTGCTGGTGGTAGTTACCTGCTAGACACAGGCTGCTGTTTGAGTACAAATTTAAAAAGCAGAGAAAACGTATATGGAAACTATTGTTCTTCCAATATTCATTCATAGTACTACTGCAGATAGACACAGCTAATATGAGTAGAACTGAATTTCTCATGAATATATCATGTCTGAACGGTGTATGAAAAGTCATAGAATCATAGAATGGTTTGGGTTGGAAGGGACCTTAAAGCCTATCCAGTGCCAACCCCTGCCCTGGGCAGGGACACCTCCCACCAGACCAGGTTGCTCAAAGCCCCATCCAGCCTGGCCTTGAACCC
>JAOXNO010000013.1:28325310-28387312 GCA_028565335.1 Limnodromus scolopaceus
GTTTATTTGTTTAAATAAAATATTTGAAAGCTCACCCCCTTATGACAGGTAAAGGTAATAAGATAATTACCTAATGTGAACAGCAAATAGCATTGTTGGCATTCATTATACCCAGGTTTAGTCCACGTAGATTGAGATAGAATAGAATAGATTTATTACTACTAAAGAAAGAGGAGTTATTCTTGTTTACTACTTTTGGTTCTGATTCTGACCTTTTCGTAAAGATATAAATTCAGGGCTGAGGAGAGGGGACTGATAACCTCCTTCAAGCTGTTCTAATGCAGCCCTGTGTGTTTATAAGAGCTATCTTTTTCATTTTTGCCTTTGTATGCCAGTTTTCCCCAAATTTTTACTAAGCTTATTAAACTTCTGGTCCTTATTCCTTTCTTCCATTTATTTACAGAAACTGCTCATTAGTGTGTTTGGTTGTACCTGCTCTTCATCAGTAGTGTGAACTGTGCTGTGCTTTGTACCATCTCTTCAGAAGGTAACATTGTCTTGTTTCCCTCTACCTTGTGACTTTAATTCCATCTTCTTTTTAAAGCTTATTCATAGCACTGGAGTCTTTACTCAAACTTGCGTGTGTTCACCAGGCTTTTGCCCTGTGTGCTAATCTGATTTCAGAAGGGAGGAAGATCTATATACTGCTGATTTACATCTCAATGTTTCTAGGGGTGCTGAATCAGCAAAAAGGAGCACAAAGGGCTGGGGCAGTGGCGATGGGGATAGCTGAAGCCGGAGAAAACACTGGCAGAGCAGGGGTTTGCCAGATGTTCGGTGGTGGGTAGTGCAGTGCTGCATTCAAAGACATGTAAATGAGAGAAGGAATATAAAAGCGAGGTTTTGATCTCTGATGGGACCTTCCCAGCGCAGTAATCTGTGCCTCTGAACATCCACGTTGCCTTGATTTTAATTCTGCATCTGTTGCAAAGAAAAAAAAAGTCTCGGGAGAATTTACAGGATACGTAGCTCCAAAATCTAACCACATGTGTATTTTCGGCGAAAGCGTTAATTTTCTGTGTTCGGTTTTATACAGTGGAATTGAACGAACAGAAAACATGGTTTTTAACTTCTGCTGGTAAAGAAACAGGCTGAGCCATCCGGCAGCAGTGCCACCCCGTGGAAGCAGAGCCGCCCGCCCGCCTCCTCCCGCGGCACTCCGCGTCCCTCGGACACCTCCTTGTATTTCTCCTCCCTCCTTGCCCCCACTCCAATGACTTTTTTTCTTGTTCCCTCTGCATCTTGCCTTCCGTCGTTAACGCTGCAGCCCTGTCATCTTGCCATAGCAGAGAGTACCCCTGTATCGGTTCTGGGGATGGCTCCCTGGAGACCCAGAGGAAGGCGATGCCCTGTTCTTGCCAGACCCCCTGCTGCCATTTCACTAAAGCTCAGGATTGTAAAAACTCAGGGTTGCAAAAAGCCAGATATTGTGGTTGGACGGGGAGGACAGGCCAGACTGGAGGGGTGCCTTGCCAGGAAAACAATTAAGATATCACTTTCTCCCATCCAAAATATTCATCACCTCGTGATGGATACAGTGACAGGAGTTTTCAGACGCAGCCAAGGTGTTTTCATAATGGAAGCCTCAATATTTTTCAGCTAATGAGGCCCTCTAATAACCAAACATGAAATATTTGCATTGCCCTTGCATTTGTTCCCATTCTTTTCTTCCACTTTTTTTCCTTCTCAAAACACATAAGCTCTCCCTGACGGGAGTCTCATGAGCTTTGTCTCTTCATTTTATTACCTACTGCCAAATACTTTTCTCTCCTCCTATTTAAGTCCAGCACACATAATCAGTGCTTCTAGGCATAACCAGCTCTTGGCAATGTTTATCTATTTACTGTAATTTTTGAGGGAGACTGGAGACACTTTGGTTGTCTGACAGCCGCTTTGCAGTCCGTCAAAAGCAGAGACAGAATTTAATTCCAGAGTCGTCTCTGGAGAAATCCTTTGAAAGCACTTCTATAAAGTGGGAATGGCATGGACAACAGAAAGAAGCAGAGGACAGGACAGGCACCTCAGTTGTGTAGTTCCCATCCAAATATGTGCCTTGCTCATTATTCATGTGTTCAGTACAGGAGCTCTCATACCCATCTGTTACCGAGAGAGAAATCAGAAATTGTGTTATTACAGGGATACTGGCATGAAGAAAGAGTAATAAAAACTCTGGTTATAGTGTTAATAATTGTAGATCCCATATGTCTAACCTCTAGTAAAAGGCAAGTCCAACCTGCCTAGACCCCTTAGAATATTTGTCCTCCCAGGACAGCACAGTGACCACCTCACATCTCACCGCTAGGTCCAAGGAGGTCCCTCCTTCTTCTTCACTTGCATTTGGTACACATGAAGGTTTTGAACGCCTCCAGCTTCATTGTCATGGGTTTCACTCTGAGTTGTGCTGTGCTTAACATTGATAGTAAGAAGAAATGTTACCTTGCCTGGTAGTGATTGCATTTTCATTTCTGAGATACTATTTGATTCGTACAATAAGAGAAAGCTGACTATAAACACAGACATAACCCTGTTTGCAGTTGCTCTTATATCCATTTATCATTTATCAATGGCATTATTAATAGAGTTTCCACAGGTAGTCCCCTTGCAATAGATTTTGGACACACAGAGACTAAAACTAGCTTATACAGAAAGGTTTCTGATAAACCAATTTGTTATTCCTCCCTGGTCTTGTACCAAGACATTATAACACACTAGTAGTCTGGTGTCTTAAGATATATGTATGTATATGTATATACACAAACGGATAATTTTTAAACTATAAGTAAATTTTTCAGGATTCCGAAGTTTATAATCATTAGCGCTTAGAAAATTCTGTGAAGTTTTTCACAATTCATATTTTGATGTGTAAAGCCTAATGTTTATACTAAAAGCTCTGCTAGAGATTCATTGGTCTCATTTGCACCTCTATTTGATTAGTCTTTTTTCTTGGACCATCAGTTTTTTTCAGCAGTGACGGTTCTTTGCTCTTAATCTAACATCTTTGATGTCCCACTTTGATTCAAAGAAATGAAAGTTGGATGGTAGTGTTTGAAAAGGTGCTATTACTGTTAACTGATGAAGACATTTTGGTTCGGTTTGTTCACTGATACATCTCCTTTTGGCTAATTGGTCTGATGACATGTAAAAGTGCCTCATAGACATCACAAAAGTGACAGAAAAAAACCATGCCCCCAATTTGTTTTAGTGTTATGGTGAATTTTTCTGAAAATTCTCCTTTCTTCTTTTTAGAGCTGTAAACATCAGAAGGAGGCTTTATTAAATTGCATTTACCTCAGACTACAGGGGGGGTTAATGGAAAAGGGAAAAATGTTTGAAACTGTTGAGTCTTTGTTCTTTTTATAAAACAAGGACGTCAAGAGTCCACACAACAGGATTTTCATAATTTGGCTTATTACCTTCACAGCAGTAAAACTGTGACTGGTTAAAAGGATACGGAGCAATTCCGTACACAATGTACTTGAAAAAGCGCACAGAAGTATAAATATGTTATTGCCAAAATGTTAATCAGTCCTATAGAACGTATCTATGAAGTCTGAGAAGATGTTCACAGACTCTCTCTCTTTTGCAGCCTTGAATGTGTGAATGTGTGCCGTACATAGCGAGGGTAACTCCTCCGTAGGAGTGAGCAGGAAAACAAGGATCTTCACAGTATATGTTGGGAGGGTATGTTCCACTTATTTTTTTAAATCTTTTAAGAATTACAATTAATGGTGTTAGGAAATCAAACATAACCGATCCGCTGTGACCTTGATTTTTCTACCTATTTCTCCCCTTGTAATTGCAATAAATGGTTCGTTTATTGCCTTCTAAATTAAACAGTTGTCAAGATACCATGGTATTCTCTGTGGACTCTGTGTTGTAATCACAACTGATGAATCCAAAATTCTCTGATATTGCCTCTGGGAGGAGATGGTTGTGATTTTTTGCACCAGCCTGTCTACGTTCTGTGAATATTTTAATTTCTTACTGCTTTTTATTGTTTCTTCTTGCACAATCATTAGTGTTGGACAAGAAAAGACACGCAATCTCAGGAGTTCTCTGTGCCAGGCTTTCTGCCTGGGTGGCTTTTCTTGCTGGAAAGGATCTCATAATGCTGTTGCAGATCTCTGTTCCCCATGGTATGGTGTTCACTGGGACTGCAACTTCTTGTGCAAGCTGGAAGATCAAAGCAGATATTGCGAACAAGTCCATTTTCTGTCACTTCATTTCTCATATCATCCATCAACTGATCTCCTGGATCATTTAAGATCTTCCCAAACTGGCATGGCTTTGGTAATTTCTGCTGTTTTGCCATGTAGTCAGACATTATAATTTTTTTTTTTAAACTTTTATTTATGAAACAGAAGAAATCCTCGGTAATTAGTGCGTTTAGTGCTAGAAGGCTTTGTAAAGTTTCTATGGTTACCTAAGTGTCTTGTCTGCTAGTTTAGCAGGAGTCAGCTGAACAGTGAGTTATTTTCGTCCTTAATTCAGTGAAGTTGGCATCTGTTTCATCCTTTGAGTCATTAGCTGTTAGACTCTTCCAGCGTATTTGTATTGCTGCTCTGGCCCTCTGCTGTGCAAACAAGAAAAGCAATTTCCCCCAAATTTTTTACCCTTTTCCTATCTATACGATACCTTTATAAATTGTTCCAGTGTTGTGGCTGAAATTTATTTTCCGTAGGCTCACACAGTTATACTCCACACCGCTGTGCGCCTGTACCAACCTTCGCGCCCAACTGTTGACTCTCTGCTCTGTGCTCACCGGGCTGGAGGGAAATCAAAACTGAGTAAAGTTATTCTGTAGCTTCAGATTATATTGTACCTTAAGGTACTCTTTACTTTGCCTGAGATTGCAAGACAGGAGAATCCTGAATATTAAAGAAGGCCTTTGGAAGCCACACAGGCCATTGTTACAGGTGGTATAAAATACCAGGAACCAAATCTGCTGATTTATTCATCTTGCAGCAATACGGTGCTTTTCTGTGAAGAAGAAACAGAAAGAGGCCTCTGAGTGTTTGCTATTGAAAGATTCTGAAATAGATAGTTGTTTTGCCAGAGAAGCCATTCAGGTGTAGCTACATACTCCTCCACTGAAGTCTACAGAAAATTTACATCCCCCTCTTAGATGAAGATAAGGGCCTACGACTGGAAAACTACCAATGTTGGCTGCCTTTTTTTGCATACTTATACTACATCAGCTTCCCCATCCCAGAAGTCTCACATATGTTTGTTATAAAACCAGTGTAGATTGTGTGAAATAGCCTGCCCTAATTATAATCTAGACAATGCCAGGAAAGTGAAGCTAATTCAAATAAGGTCTATTAAGTCATCTAACATGGCAGTATATGCCATGAGGTAAAATTGTTTGGATGCAGACTGGTAACAAGGGAAATATTATATGGCAGATCATGCCTCTTTTTTTTTTTTTTCTGCCTTCTTTCAGCCAACAAATTAGAAACTCATTTGAAAAGTCAGCTTAATTTGATATACTGATGTAGTGATGCCAACTTGGACAGCGTTTAACTCTCAGGAAGCAAATGTTGTAAAAGCAAAGATCAAAATCTTCAGTGATGGAATGTAGTAATTTAACAATTTTATTTAATTTTGGCACCTAAAAATCTGCAGGTGATAAGTTAATATCTCTGGGGTTTACTTCCACTATATTTTAGGTCCATTTTACGAGTAGTGAGTAAATATGCTTCTATTAGACAAATAGTGTACGAAGGAAGATGACCTCTTCGGTCAACTTAGAATCTGGCAATTGGTTATATGTGTGATACACCAAATGAAGATAACTAAAAGAAAGCAAGCCTTTACAGAGACACTTGTTGGCCTTTAAAATTAGAAAAAGTTGATGACAATAATTTTTTTTCCCTTTTTACTTATATTTTTCCCCTCAGAGATTGCTAGCTGTATTAAGGGGGGCTTCAATTGTCTGATTTATTAATTAGTTTTATATCATCATTTGTAATATTATCCAGGCCTCAGAAGCCAACCCCAAAGTACTTGTGGGTGTGAGAACTAAGGATACTGTCAATGTTTGTGCCTACAAGCATAAGAACCTATAAAGTAAAACACCTTTCTGTTATTTGTTAATCCCATCAAGTCTTATATGCATCCTAAACCATTATCTGCCTCAGTGTCCTAACAAAACACAGTCATGCACGGAAGCAAAAATGGGTATGTTTTACAGTACTATCAGTTATACAATCACATGGTGTTTCTTCTCACAGGGCCCAATCTTCATTCACTTCAGATAATCAGCTGTTACAGTTCACTTTTCTGCATCTGCTCCTCAATTTTCATCCCCATTCTCCTCCCAAATTAATCTTTCACTTGTCCGTAGGTCTCTTAATATTCTGCTGACTCCTTAGTGTGCCATGCCAAAGAAATCTTGGAGGAGTTCAGCTTCCAGTCTTCTAAGAAGTTTCTATGGGACAAGGGGGAAATGAAGGGTTTCAAAAGCTTTCTAATTTTTCCTGATTTGAAAGATTGTAGAAAGGTTGGTTTTGACTTTACAGTCAGCTCCTCCTTACACTTCCCCTGTTTTGTGTTCTCCGAAGTAAGGATTCTGACCAAAGGATTGACAGATTTTTTTAAATCATAGAATGAATTATAGAATGAATCATAGAATCATAGAGTTGTTCAGGTTGGAAGAGACCTTAAAGATCATGGAGTTCCAACCCCTTGCCCTGGGCAGGGACACCTCCCACTAGAGCAGGTTGCTCAAAGCCCCATCCAGCCTGGCCTTGAACACCTCCAGGGATGGGGCACAAATGGGGCATAAATGAGATAACGGGGCACAAATGAGATAGTCAGCATATTGTATCCAATTTTAGCTGGAACTTTAAAACAATATTAAATTGCATAAAGATTAATTAAGGTAAGAGTAACTGAAACAAGTTGTTGTAAAGGTAAATATTGCAGAACTGTCACCGTAGGCTCACTGACTGATGGCGACACTTCCTAACGATGGGGACGTGGGTGCTTTCCCCTGGCTAGCAGGATCGGTTGGCTCAGCAAATGTTCCACTGCTGTTGGCAGTTTATCTTGAATGTTTCACCAGATGGGGCTTCTACTACTTTCCTGGAGACAGTATGCTTTAGTTTTACAAATCATGAATATTCTAGCTGAAAATTGCCTGGGGAATTTTCAGGGCCATATGTCTGGGCCGTATATCAAAGTCTTTTTTTTTTTGTTTATACGCACTTCAGTTACATGTTTTTTGCTTGTCTTCTTCTCAAGGTACACTGAACATCTGAATGGGCTGGAATTGAATTCTGTTCATATTTATTATGAATTCACAGCAATGGTACCTGCCATAGGCCTCATCTTGGATCTGCTTCTTACTTGAGCACCCCAGAACTATTAGACGAGCAGTGGATAGAAGAGGTGGCATAGGTTCAAAAGCAAATTTGCCCCCATCATAGAAGAAAAAGCCACCTAAGTCTGCCAGATACAGTGGCTGGTGGACAACTGCTGGCCTAGGGAGTCCTGAGGCAAATGATACTTTGCTCCATAGTGTAAATGCAAGAAAAAGCCCTTTGGGATATTCTGAAAAAGTTCACATTTTTTGTTGTTCTTCAGACATTAATTTCAGATTTTCCACTTATTAATATCTTTTGCCAATAAGTTGTTTTGCAATAAGAGATGCTGTACTACTGCTAATTCCTTGCTTATGCTGTTCCTGTCTTCACCAGTTCTTTGGTGAGCTACAGTTAAAGGCACTATTTGGCTATTTACTATCACAAATGTAAGTTATTTTGAAATAATTCTACTCTGCTCTTCAGAGAGAGAAGCCTCATAGCACATGCTTTGTTATGTCTTTGATCACATCAGATTTTGCTGTGGCTCATTGCTTTGTGACATACTTTCCCCTGCTCATTTTTGTCACCCACTGCTATCTTGCAGTGTTTTATAGTTAATCCCAGCTACTCTTTAGTTCACTCCAGGCACTTTTTTGTTCCAGTTGCTCATAATTTTACTGCTTTCAGTAACTAGCACATAGGCTCCTTTACCATGTCTGCTTAGTCAGTATTTTTTATTTTTTAGCATTAGCAAGTTCTGTGTCCTTCTTGAACAGCTTTCTATATCATTCGTATATTAGGCAGACAAAATGAGTCCGACTGCTTACCTTTGTGACACATCATCTGTCATCACAATCCACACCAAACACCTACTTATGGTAATAAATACTTTAAATGCTTCCTAGTATGTAAATATAAATAAAATACTTTGAATACTACTTCTTTAAAATAATATTTTCCTTCTCTTTGATAGCAATTTAATGTAATTTACTTTTATTTAATTGTCTTGTGATTCTGCTGGGAAAAAAATCCCTCCCGACCCTGTTGCATATATGTTTTCTTCTTATAGACATAGTTCAATCCAGTTTATGTGCGGAATGCCCAGGATGTTTCATACAGTAATTGACAACTACTGAAGTAGAACTTAAAATCTTTAAACAATATAAATCAAGTAATAATAAATGTTATTATCACTTATATTATTTTCTTATTATCTCTATAGTGTTACTATAGGTATATAAAACCTTAAATAATAGCAGAAAGTTTTATAGCTTTTAAGAACTTGTTAAACATAAAGACAATTTTTAATACATGGTGCTAAGGCTTTTTTTGATGAGAACCATGAAGTATTCCAGAGAAACACATTGTACTGCTGTTTCAGTGATCTAAGGTGGTAGATGGAAGTCTTGTCATCTGCAGTACCACCTCATTTCAACAAGAATGAATTAGCGGAGATGGAGTACAGCAATTTCTAATGTAAATAATGTTTTGCCTTTCTGAAAGGGCCCATTTACCATTTTGAGGCTGTTAGATTTCTGCCCAGCTTCTTTAGCCCTGTAATTCTGCAATAGGATTGGAGAGCCAGTTTGAGATTGACAATTAACTTCTCACTTGTGCTGCAAAGCTTCCTCTTACATTTCTGCAAAACTGAACAAATGACTGCTACTAATGTTTTGCTCATCAAGTAGTAAGTGGAGGCCATTTAAGGCAGAAATGTAGGGTTTAGCTCCAGCTGCTGTTCTAATGTTGCAGAAAGCTTTCGCTGCAGTTCATTAAATTCAACTTCAGGCAGTCACAAAACTGCCAGCTAATTATTTTTTTCTTTCCTCAGCTGAGTGAAACCTGGTGTCACCAATTTCCACTCATAAAATGGAGCTACAGCATTCTTCACTCTTGGAGATTGAAGAAACAAAGCAGCGAGGAAGATACCAACAAAATCCTCAAAACAATAGGTAACGTTGAGCCAGTGAAACTTTATTTTCTACCAGTTCGGAGTATTATCTTAGGAGTCAAGCTTTGTACAGGGCATTGGTTCTTTGCTAGAAGGTCACCGAGCCAGTGTAGGTAGCTGAGAGGTTATGTTTTGGTGACTAAGACCCCAGATGAAAACCTGTCATGGTTTCAGCTGGGATGGAGTTAACTTTCTTGCTAGCAGCTGATGTGGGGCCACGTTTTGGATTTAAGCTAAGAGTAGTGCTGATAATGTGCTGAAGTTTTTCATTGTTGCTAAGCAGTGAAGGCCTTTTCTGCTCCTCACACCACCCCACTGGGGAGTAGGCTGGGAGTGCACAAAAAGTTGGGAGGAGACACAGCTGGGACAACTGACCAAAATAGTATTCTTCAATACTGAGTATGTGGGGTGTTTTAGTCTTGTTATGTAGGTTCAAATCAAATTAAGTGATGAACATTTCTTTTGCAGAATATCAAAACTAAAAATGAGGTCCAAAGCAAAAATACACACATACGGAGAGAATCTCCTCCTGACCTTGAGTAGGGAATATTGACCTGAACTCAGCTCTGTGTTATCCCATGCATGATGCTTCACATCTCTGATGAATTGTTTTAAATATACCCTGTTATCAACTGTGCTACCGATGATTTTAAGTTGTTAGTATACCTTATAAACCCATGTGTGTTTAGGGTAATAGTCAGAAATTGGAAATATGAATATATAACCTCCTGCCATGGAGCTGCTCATGGGAATAAGGCTTTTGCTTGAGTTCTGTGATGATTTACTCTTCAGGGCCCTGACAAATAGAGAACATTTCCAAGCTAGTCAGCCAAGCTTTCACCCCAGAATTCTTGGAAAAATAATAGATACTGAGGATTCGAGCTTCTGTTAATCATTGTTTATTGTCATATCACAGCCAGGTTTCCAAAGAGAGAGTTCTCCGCTCTGCTATAATTGTACACACAGAGGAGACAGCCCTTACTATGATTTTACAATAAAAATTAACACAAAATGAATATAGTAAGGGAACAGTAGAGAAAAGTGTAAAGTAACAGCAATAGAATGGTGTGATTGAGCCTGAATTATGTAGAGTCAGATATTTTCAAGGTTTCCAAATACATAGGTGCAGCTCTGGTTGCATGAAGAGAGGAAACAAATTATTTCAGCCTCAAAATTCCCATTTTAAGTATGCATATTTTTGCTTTTGATAGCATGCCTTCAAATACTTGTAAGTTGTCAACTGGTAACTATTGTTGTCTAACCGTGATCTTAAGAGTGAGGAGACACATCAAAAGAGAATTAAGGCTACGACAGCAATCAGTGCAAATCAGAAAAGTTCCAGGTAAGGATGAAATCTGGCATTTGCTTCGAGCACCAAGACACAATGGGGGCACGAGAAGAAAGTTATTAAGGGAATCAGGTTTAGAGTATGAAAGCAAGACACAGTGTGTCACCCTTCCTTTGTTTTTCTGTGACAGTTTTAGTATTTTTTTTCTGTGATATAGTTGTGCAAATAAGTTCAGATTAGGACAGGTTTTTGTAGGACTTCATTAGGCAGCACATTAAAAATAATCTGTCAATACTGGACTGCCAACAAACCGTGACTGTGCATTCACAGAAGTGTACTAAATTCTGGTCAGGGGTTCAAATTGTGTTGCTATTTCAATATACGCATCTTGATGAACTGCACTGGGAAGAATTAAAAAAAAGGCTGAGATTGAAGTCACAGTTTGACATGCACAGGTAAGAAAAGGCTTTTGTTTTCATAATTGTTAAAGGAAGGAAAAAAATTAGACTTGCTTTCAAACCCAGCACTGAATTCGTGATGAACCCTTTTTTATTTGTAAGATAAGCAAGATTGATGCGATATTTATTGAGAAACAAATAAGTAATCTTCTGTCATTTTAAAGAAATATATGAAGGGTATTTTTGAAAATAAACAAAAACTCATTCATTTTATAATCTGTTTCAGAATATGATTCTAATAAACTTCAGGACTAGGTTCTGAAGACAACCCACAAAACATTAAAATCTATGTGGGAGCCACCAGCCCCTCAATTATAAAGAGACAAGGACCAAATCTTATTTTCTCTAAATAGACAAAGAATTTCTAAATACATAAACGCATAGTAATAATGAAACTAGTTCAATCTTGATATTATAAATAACCACCTCCTTCAAGCTCTTGCCAGTGCATCCCTACATGTGGTTGCGTCCCTCACTGCCTGGGTCTGCAGCTGAGTTGTCCATCAGGACCCACCTTCCCACCTCCTTTTCAGCAGAGCTCTTCCCTAACCAGGAACAAGCAGGACTGGGGAGCATCCAACAGCATCACATTGTCAAGGTGGGTCAAAATATTATACATCAGGCTGGAAGGCCCAGTTTAAACCACTGCCACGTGTGGGTACCAGCAGGTTGGTGCTAACAGCCTGCCACTCTGAGGCCATCATGCTCTTACCAGGCTTGATCCTCTCACGGTCCAAAGTTGCCTGATGGCAAACAGAAAGAGCAACGGCATCTGCCAAATGTCACTGAAGGTGTGCCTCACAGTAAGCCTTGCAACCTTTCAGATCAAGCAGGACTTAGCAAAGATGTCGGTTTTCAAAAAGATGTAGGAGATGCTTCACCAGCCTGCGACTGCAGGACAAGCTCCCTCAAGTCCAGGGACACCACCCAAATGAGGGTAAGCAAAAGGAGTCACCCGTTCCCTCTATTGAAAAATAAACCAACAGACAAGCAGATACTGAGACCTCCCCACTACGGACCTTCACCCCCCCCAGAAAAAGTGCAAATCGTTTGTTCGTCTGCCTGGTTGTTAGCTCCTTTTGGATGGACATTCAGCTTTACTGTGTCTAAGAAAACAACCAGAAGATTCAGAAATAACATTTTCTGTAGCTCAGTTGTGCTCAGTGATGCCAAGCAGATTCTGAATGGCTGCTGAAGCTCACTACCGTTTCAGCAGGATAATTTTCTAGACCTAATACTGCAGATCTTCACATTTCTAGAAAGCTAAAATATTTACAAGGCTTATCTAAGCCTCTGGATTTACCTCTCTATTTATCCCCTTTTATTATACTTGTATTGGAAAATCATATTCTCCTAATATTTTTTAAAATAAAGAATATGTTTCCCAATCTGTGAGCCATTGCCCTAGAAGTCTCGCAACCAGTTGCCAAAGTCCTACCATAAGTTTTCTTTACTGAATGTGAAGACCATATGATCTTCCTTAACATACCACAGGTAATTATCTTCTGCAGAGTTTAAATGATAATTTTAATTTTATTCTCTCAAATATCTTTTTTAACTGTTTGTAGAATTCTGCCTGTACTGAATTAAATAACTTTAAATGATCTAAAAATTTCCTCTATTGGATTGCAGGTGGGAAGATAAATCCAGTGCTTTTGTAATTTGACTGTGGATTCCAGGAGGAGACAATGTAGGTAGGAGGTTCTTCTGAAAATCCTGAAATGCCTCTAAAATCAGTTGTGTGCTCTCAAAATTGGGTTTAAACCTTTTAAGGATTAGCCTGGAAGGGTTACTGGGGGGGGGTAGTAACTACTGAAGTTGGACAAAACCCTGTGGACTGATGTGTAAATATACACTGCAGAAAAGGACATGAAAAAATTGAGTTTTGGAAAGGACAAAGACAGAACACAAGCAGTTATGAAAAAATGCCGTTACTTTTTTTTTCTTAGGTAATCAAAACAAATTCTTGATTCTAGAAGAAATTAGAGTGAATTTGGTAATGCTTATTCAACAACTGGGATGTAAACGGCAATTTTATTGATTGCATTGGGTGTGATTGTTTATTTGGAGGAGGGGGATTTTGCTCCCTGTTTCTTCTCATATAGGGACAGGGACAGATTCTACTTCACTAGAGTGAGTAGGTATATGTTGGTGGGGTCTTGATCCACCCCTTATTCTCCACAAATGTGTTGGCTTTTCTGACCTAAAAATGGCAATTAAGGAAGAAAATTTAAAATACCATTGATATTTGGCACATACTGGATATTTATCGATCAATTAAATATGCATTGTAAACTTCTATGGAAACAAGGACTGTAGCAGCAGACTTTGATAGTTACCATAACATCAGAAAGTATTTTTATTTCTTTTCAAAGAGAAATACTAATATTTAACAAAAAAAATGTTTGCTAATTTCTTTCCAAAAAAGAGACTATTTAAAAAGTGGTCATATTTCAGGGCTCTGGCTTTTATTGTTACTCTATCCCAGCATAGTATACTACATTGATTAAAAAAAGACATTAAATGATTTTGTGTTTATATTTATTGTCAGCAATACATCAGTTATGTAAAAATAACCCAGATGAAAATGTAAGATTTGTTACATTTTCACATCATCTGTATTAACTGAATAAAGCTTAGTGACAATATACACAAATTTGCAGTAGTTGTACGTAAACATTTTGTGCATTAAAAAAGAAATATACATAATTTAAAAAATAAAAATGCATTACACAATTTACAAATTAACATTAACAAAAAAAAGGTAAACATTCCTCAGACAGCTGCCTCCTTGTTCTACAAAATAAATATTCAAGTAAATTAAGTTAGGCAAAATAAACTCTTAACTTTGGGTGAGCACAATTTACATAAAGGTAAAAAGACAGATTTCCATTTCATTCAAGGTATATTTTACAGTGATTTATACATAGAGTTTTTGAATTGGTCTCTTCAGATTGTAATATTGAAAACCAAACCGTATCACATTTTGGCAGGAGGAAGGGAGTTTCAAAATTGATGCTTTATACCAAATATAAACAAGCTTGTGCAGTTGCATCAAAGCTTCAAAAAGGAACTGCTCCAGGACTCAAAGCAGACACAATAATCTAGAATCTACAGATTTAAAAAGGAAAATACAAACCACCACATCAACAGGAAAATGTCTACCTTGCTATTTTCTGAATGGTTTATTTGATCACTGGAAACGTTACTTTCACAAACTAACAATTTACGGTAGTGGCTGCTTTAGGCACTGGATTTGTAAAAGCACTCTGATTTTTAAAGCAAATTGCTTTTCCTTTTATACTGATAACTCACCTATTATTTATTTCTGTTTCAATGCTAAAGGGCTTAATGACCTTTGCAACTTTTAGCTTTACGTAAAATTTCAGCCCTCCTTATAGCCTCATATTTATTTTTCCTAATAATGAAGGAAGCCATTCTGGCTTCAAACTTCCGTGCACTTTGTTCATAAAAAAAAAAAATAAAATAATGAAAATGCCCTCTAGATTTTAAATGCAGCACTAGTATGATGCAGACGTGCACCAGCAAAATTCACTGACCGGATATAAAATGTGACACATACTAAAATACTTGCATGGATTGCAAAGGCCAAACAGACTTAAAAAGCCCTCCTATCTCTTTCTTCGCTTGTCCATTTTCTATAGGGAGAGAAAGGAGATGGCATACCTTTAATTCACCTTATTAAATTCTTAGATTTAGGACATAAAAGTCTTCAAGGCAAGAACTAGGCAACAGCTCCTGCTGTTATTATACCAGCCAGTATAATAAATAAAGATGAATCATTGCCAGTGAAAGAAACCCTGTTCCCTCAATTCCCCATTGGTCCAATACTATTTGACAACACAGAATCAGACTTTCGAAAGTACAGAAATCATGATTAAGCTTTATGTCTCCACATGATAGTTATCATTCTTTAAAACTTTGTAACTTTCCCACATTATTCTTTTTTAGGTCTGACAAAATAGGAATTAACTAGGTTTTCCCTGTTTTCTAGTCAAGAATGCTGAAGTAATTAAAATCACCAAAATTTGGGGTTTTTTTTCCTATGGGTTTTTACAAAGCGATGTAAGACTGAAGCCCCCAGTCTTGCAACACATTTATGAATAAACCACTGCTGTGGCAGGAGGCCATGGCACTTCACCAGCTGCGGCTGGATCAAGGAATAAAATGACAATTTAAACCTGTAAAAAAGAACTGTTACTATTGTTCCTCTCTGCTCATCGTTCCCATTTGAGGAATGCTTATACAGTGGGAGGAAGGTCGTTTTCTTGATGCAGTAACACCACGCTGGTAATATAAATTAGCAAAGTTAAAGTAGGACTGTAATCTCTCTTGAACATTCACAAAATGCACATTGGTTCCAAGACTTATTCTACATGAAACAAGAGTAGGTATTTTTAAGAACTGATGTTACCCATTGATGTCCGTGAGAGTCTTGTCATCCATTTCAGTGGATCTGGGCCAAAGTTTGCAAAACTAGAGTTTTATTCAGAGTGCAAAAACTGGTGCTTCTTGCGTAAATAACATGATGAGTAGGCAGAAATGGTTTAGGTTATAAAAAAGACCTGAGAACCTAATATTGAACTTTATCTAACAATTATTTTTGAGAGGTTGCCTGATAAAAGTTTGGTATTGCTTAGTAGTGGCACAGTCACTTATATGTTCAGGCTACACGCAGAAGCCTTTTGGTGAGAATAACCCTTCTCAGGTCGTGAACCACAGACGTCTGTGACAGGCAGGTAGATACAGTGGCAAGTCAACGAGCTTCGTGTCAGAAGCCTAACACTGAAAAGCCATAAGCATGGAAGAGGTTAACAGTGAATTTTTATACTGCCGGAGTTTTTTTAAGAAGTCACGAGTATTAAAATGGCAGAACTATTGATCATAGTGTTTACTTGCCAGTACACTCAAGAGTTTAACTGAATAATTAAAAGACTCTATCCAATTATCCTAATTAGAAAAGACAAAAGGGCTCTGAGTATTGCACTGTCAGCAACAGTGAAAATGCTCTCATTAGCGGAAGGGGAAAAAAAAACCAAAACAAAACCATTTTATTTTAGATGAGCGAACAACCAGAATACCTTTTCAGACAGCAAGTACGTCACTCAGGATTACAGGGCAACCACTTTTCTTTTTCTTTTCTTTTTTTTTTCTAGCAAAGTTAACAAATATAAAAAATCTAGTCATAAACAGCCTTCAAAGTACAATTAGAAACCAGCAGGACAATCTATACCAGTACAGGTGGGACGGGGCAAGAAACTAGACACTTGTATTACTGCCATGAGAGAGACTACGAATGGCCGCTGTGCCAGGGAGCGGTGTGTACGGCACATGTCCTCAGCCGATTCCATCCAGCCGCAGTCCGAACCGAACGCTACTCTCTTCAGGATCCAAGACCTGTCTACTCGACACTCCTTGCACAAGATACACCATCATCCTTTCCGAAAAGAGGCAGTTTCTATGGCAATACTAGTTAAGTGCATATCATGCTGCACTAATATAGTGCAAAAATTTGCCTTACATGTAGCAAAAAAGATGCAGGCAACAGTTTGAGTTAGAGAAAGTAGAAACGTATTGTAACATTTACAATGGGTATTCTTTTTTTTTTTCCAGAACAGCAACCGCTAGAAAATACGGAATCTGAGAACGCCTCCTTTCTGGACGTACACGAGGCCTCTATACTTTGGAGAGATAACAGGACAGAATTTTGCAAGTGAGTCATTGCCCTCTGAAATGCAGGTTAACACAAGTTATCATCAACTGGCAAACTGTTGAACTTGCTCAGTGGGTTAATCCCAGTTAAGTGTTAATATTGTACTAAGCACTAAAAATGCTCTTTAACAAGTATATAATCTGAGAGAGTAATACATATGGTTCACCCGAGTATATACGTTATGCTTGAATGTAAAGAGTCATAGACAGCTTGGTACAAACTCTTCATGCGGACTGATTATACTTGGTTAATGTTGCAGGGGCTTCCAACTGTTAATATTATGTCAGCTACAGTGTTCTGAGGACAGAAGTGGTACTAATAGTTTGTAAGATTGAGGAAAGACCACAAATCTCCAACTGCAGCGTCTATTAATGTGATTCTGCCAGATTTCTCAGTGCTGATGGTCTAAAGTAAAGCGATAATACCTTGAATATCTGTAGGCATTACGAAATCCATCCTTCTTTATCTATGGTGCAGTTAAAAAAAAAAGAAAAAGTCAAAACACTTAATCCACTCCATAGAAAATCCCTGTGGCTTTGGATACCTTCTGATTTCAATCCATAAATTTAGACTCCATTTGTCACCATGAGAAGTTATATTTTACATATCTGCATCTCCATCATAAGCCAAGGTTAAAGGTTTCAGTCGGTTGTTCTGCCTTCTCTGGGGCTTCTTTGGCTTTTTGCTGAAACAATAAGATAGTTTGTAAATAGAACAAAGAACTAATAAAGAGATGGGTTTCAGTCTTAAATGAAAGATGAGTGTGGTTTTTATAAGATCATGAATTTGGTTGATCATTTGTAAAAGCTATAAACCTAAAACCTTCATTTGGAGCAGTAATTTTCTCTTTACCAACCCAAAGCAACATCTAAGTCAAAGCTTAGTTGTTCAAAACCAGGCTGTTATGGTGCTGATGTAACTCAATGAAATCCTTGGCAGGTAACCCTGCAAGGTCAGTCCATTTTCAGAAGAACCCAGAGCCCGCAGCGCAATATTTGCTCACGTACCAAAGCCACAATCAGGTTCTTTCAAAATATATGACTGAAATCTTAACCTCTTTTGACACATCAAGGGTTTCCACAGGGAAGTTCCATCTTTTGATTAGTTTTATCTCATTATACTTGCTGGAGTGACTACCATTAATTTTAGATGTTATAATCAAACCAGTCATAAATAGCAGCGATACGGTTGTTAGTCATAACCGTTCCCTGTCTAGCCTTGAATTAGATTTTAATCCAACAGTATTTCCAATCCATTTGATATAGTATTAAAAAATTAGCAAACCAAAGGAAAATACATGTTTGTGCATGTCTTCTTTCAGAGTGTACTATAAGCATTTCTTTAAATCAGGCCTGTCCATGCTCAGTCTCGTCCAAACTCTTATCTCAGCTCTGTCACTTGGGCTTCTCAAATCTAATTCGTTGCCACCAAACCAGTTGCTACAGTGGCTTCCAGTGGCTGCAGATTCCAGACCAAAGAATCTGCAGTGGAGTTGTATGCTAACGGATTTTCTCTCCCTCAAAAAAGAAAAGATTTTGTTCCTTACTTAGACACAAGAGAGATTTTGGGGAAGGTTTACTAAAAACCAAACAAATCCAGGAGCCCCCCAAATGTTTACTGATGCTGTACAGCCAAGAGACTGCTGAGTATGACCACACTTCCCTCACCTTCCACTGCACAGTCCTTTGGATCAGAAATTCCAAACAGGACCTAGAAAACTTCAGGGAGAGTGTTCTCAAAGGTGACTTGTTCATGCAAAAAATCTTTGTTTTCACATGCACTAAGATTTTTCAAGAAAAAATATTAGTTCATGTATGAAAAACACCTTTTTTTTTGGTTGTGGTTCTCTATATCCTGCCAAATATAAAATCTGACTCCAAATTTCTATATTTGGAGTCTAATTTTCTAAAAATCTGATTACTAAATTTCCTTCTTGCTATTTCTCTCTGCATTTTGTGACACAAATGCAATGAAATTGGGACACAGTAAATTCTTAACAGAGATAAACTGGGCAACAATAAACTATACACTTAAGCTACCCCATATTTATAAGAAGTTCTTCTAATCTCAGAGAGCACATGTTTGGCCATCATCTAGACTACAACCAGAGTCCACTAACCTGAGCTGGGACAAAAGGACACGGACAATGAAACACAGAAGTGCCTGCAGTTTCTACAGCAGCATATGTAAACGCTTGCATTACGGTCTGCGGGGGACTGCTTGTTCGTAAATAATTAAAGAACTCACCAGGCTAGATAGATCATAGAAACAATAAAGATGAGTAAAACAAATGCACCAGCAGCTACACCATAAACCCAGGTCTTCAGCCTCCCATCTAAAAGGAATGAATGTTAGTCAGTAGTGCTTGAGTTAGTCTTGTTGAATTATTAGTTCTGATATAGTAAAGAAATACACTTATAACCCAGAATGTCTTCATTAGCAATTACAGCTTAATAAGAATAAGTATTATGAAGCAACAGAGCAATAGCTTCTCTGTGCACTTGTGTTCTGCCTTTCAACCGAACTCTGGATAATACGACCAGAGCCGAGACATGGGGCAGAGGCGGCAAGTGAGACCCCCCCAAACCCAGCCCCTGGCCCCCCCGGTAGTGGACAATCCTTCAGGGCAGTTTATCAGCCTGGGACTCAACTTATGCATTTTCCATTCTAGCTCCAGTAAATTTTCATTCAAATTTTCATTCTTGTTGCTATTTAAATTTATATATTTAAATGCCTTTAGCCCATTTCAGCTCATCCATACCTTAACTGCACATACATAACTTTCACTTTCAATTTCTTCCCCTACCAAATGCAACTTCTGTTGTTATAAATAAACTTCCCTTCACAGAAAAAGCAAAAACACACCCCAAAAAAGGGCAACTCACACTCATAAATAGAACAGTGTCCCTTGTTAATAAGGGCTGTACTTATGTGCAATCTGTGCAGTTTGCATTTCGGACACGATGTCCCAGCAGGCTGAGGTCTACATCCTGCTCTCCTGCTTGCCTGGAGCATGGATGCATCCACTTGTCCCAGGATAACCAGTGGGACTTTGTCTGTGGGGTCTCTGAACCCCAAATGAGCACGTCACAACCCAAGGTCAGTGCATTCTGTTTGACTCGCTACTTTTATCTGACTAATTTTGCAAATTTCTAAATGGCTTTTTAAAAACATTCTTTTACAGGAGGTTAGCTAGCCTTGTTGCACCTCACTGACAGTGAAAATTACATACAAAAGCTGAATTATTTAATTTACAATTTATCATGAATTCATGTATATTTTCAATATAATCAAACACAGCAAAAATTTTTTCTGACCAAATACTTTTTGCTTCCTGCTAAATATCTAGAAAAAAAAAAAGGCAATATCAATGCAGTTGATGTTTTAACAACATATGAATAACAAAGATTAATCAGACTGAATTTGCTCAGATTCAGAGTAGCCCTCTGTATTGCTGTGCAGTTAAGTTCAGGCTTCCTGAACCAAAGTCTTGCAGTCACGTGGACAACTTGTTCAAGACTAATTAATATGGAAACATTTTAGCTTCATTACATTAATCAACCTAATGAAACATTATAGCTTATAATAACTGATATAACTGAAATAACTGATCCATTAAAGATGGATTGAACAGTAGATTTGACCTGACATAGCCAATGATATGATAATACGAATGAGAGGAATTCAGACTTCAGTAGTGCTGAATTAGTTTCTTCTCTCCTCAGCTTATTTCCATTGGTACATGTAAGGGAGTTTGAGCTGGTTTGGGTTTGCTTGTTTTAAAATACCACTATCTCCTTGAAAAAAAGACTGGCATTACCTTGTGTATGGATTTATTTATTTTTGTCAAAGCAGGGAACTCTGTTAATGAGGTCATTCATGTTTTTCAACTACAGGCACTTAACTCAGGCGTTCTGAATTCCCCTGGACAGATTACTTTTATGTATTCAAGGGAACTGGCATCTCAAATACATCTGTTTTGGGTAAGACATCAGCACAGACACCCGATGGGGATAGTTTAAATGCCTTCCTTTCTGGAATTGCAATAAAATCTGTTGAAGATGGTGAAAGAACTATTTTGAATCTAGACTTAGAAACCGTGAGGAAAGGTATAACCATGCTAAAGTAAATCAAAACCTTTCTAGTAGTTACCCAATCTGAAAATTAAAAAAAAAAAAGCATAAATCTCATTTGAAGTGCAAAATGTTCTCCTTCTTCCATATTTGCTCATACCTTCACTGAATGAATTATTAGTTCTATTGAATCCCGTTGTTTTTAGCTGAGCTGAGCTATGTTTCCTTCCTAACTTGAACTACTGAAAAACTGGTGAGTTTTCATTAAATCTCTCAGCTGTTCCTTGCTCCAAAAACCATGTCTGAGCTCATGTGAGCATCCACTTTCCTAAATAGCTAAAGGTGACTGACATTTACTCACTGTCAGCACTCTGGCTGCTACAACCCACCCTCTGGCATTTGCAGGTGGAGTGAGCTAGAATGAGTAAAAGATAACATATTTGGCAAGATGCTATTTTTTTAAAGGAGGACCAGAAAAGCTTAATTTTCCTTTTTTTTTTTTATTGTGGATTAAAGTATTAACTAATTGGAGTAAAGACCATTTTATTGCAAGTGTCAAATATAGAATTACAGTACAAATAACAGTAAATAGGACTAATGGGATCTAACATAAGTATTTCTAACCCAAACATAATTTAATCTGCTAATTAGAAGTATTGCTGTAGTTCTCAATTTTTAGCAGTTTATGGATTATGGAGGTAAAGATACTGTTTTCAATTATTAGATTAAAAACATTCATAAAAGCGTTAGAAAAAAAATGAACACTTTAAGACACAAGTGTGGTAGAATATTTAGCTCTATGTGACTTAAAAGACATTTAAGAAGATAAGCAATTGCCCTCAGTCTATCATTTTGGACAAGCATCATATCTCTTTCTGTGAAAGTAATTTGTTACTTAAAGTTTCATTTAATGTCAATGCTTCATAGTACCATGAAATATTTACTGAAATCTGACTACATGATGGACTTTATAAAGTATTTTTGATGGGATAACTGCCTTTCCACTCTTGCACATAAATCCGTGTTCAGCACTAAAGAACCTGGTCCATCATAAAAGCGAATATAGAGAATTAGAGCTAAATATCAATAATATGGTTAGCTCTTGTCTAACATGAATTAGTTTAAATGTGGATATGGCAGAAAAGCATTAGCGTATCTATACTGATTATTTTCCTACAATTTATGCTACGGCTGCAAATTTTAAGCAGCCCTTGCCCTCTGCAGTCTTCAGTGCTACCTTTTCACTCCTCTGTCGACAGCGTTATCGGTCAGGACAGCATAATCTAATATCCTGGCTTGCAATCTTGCAGCTACCTCCCTTCTAAAGTTACATTTCAAATAGCTTCTGTGACTTTTAATAGGTAGAAGGGATTAAAAGGAAATCTGCAATACAAGCTTTCATTAAACGTAGTGATGGAGGAGCTGAGAAGGCTATGGGTTTGCTTATACCTCTTCCACTGATTTCAGTCAGGGCAGATGCCCATCTTCTTAAATGAACACTTAAGGGTTTTTCTTTTCTTTTCTTCCTCAGCATCACAAAAATGTAAATGGCAGACCTTGCAGCAGCACTTAGCATTAAGAACTGCTCATTGCATGACTTCACCTGGCCCAAAAGGCTGTAGAAACCAAGTCCTTCCTCGTCCTGACTGGTTACTGGAGGGCTGGGTGGGGTTCACAGCTCGACTGGTTTTCACATCTCCCTTTTTGTCCTCCATGGTGGGGATCACCACCACAGGGATGAGTGTGCACTGTTCAAGCGTGCCATCGGAGGACATAACTTCAGTGTATCCATCTTCACAACTGCACGTTCTAGTCTGTAGGGAACAAGTGTTTTACACTGTGTAGCAGAAAAACACGGTTTTCTGTGAGCCATAAAGCACAACAACACAGGTGACTGGAAGAGAAGACTGTTTTGATGAGTGCTAGCCTGGAGAGTACCTCTTCACATATTTCTATGCAGGTTCGTCCCAAGCCAACAGCGATTATTCAACATTTAATTGAAAGGTGGAAAATGGTCTGAAGTTGATTTTAACCAGTTAACGTTTAGCAAAAAATCTCTGAAAATACTTTTTGTTGGCATAATCTTTGCAATGCAGAGAGATGGGTGGGAAGCCCTGGCGGGGCTGTTGTATGCCCCAATGCAGTAGCACATACCTCACTGCAGTAAGCGTGGGGTTGGCTGCACGGTGGGTTACATGACCTGTCAGCATCTGGCTGGCGCATCACTAAACAGCCCCCTGTAGGACAGAAAATCATATTTTGATACGGCAATACCTCACCCCTGGTGGAGTTACTGATGTCATTACTTGCTATGGTATGTCATGGATTATAATTTTATTGCTAATTTGAATTTAAGAGTCCTTCTCTCATTCTAAGGTGAAGGATAATTGGCATCAGGTGTTTTCTTACAGGTAGAGTAAGGATACAGCACATGTATTTGCATGCATGTGCATTTTAGAGAACTCATATTCAGCAAGTGAATCTTTTATTTTTCCCTTTGGTGGATTGCTGAAAATACATTTTAAATGTTTTATTGTGCTTGAGGGAACAGATTTTGGTTATCTAGGGCCCTCCTTATGACTTAAATATTAAAACCATGGCCACAAAGAAAATAAAAGTGTACTTTTTTTATGTATATCTTTGCCTGTAAAACTGAAACCAAACTACTCATCCAGTTTATGAATGGACACCTGTTTTCTGCTGCTCCTCAGTAGTCACTTTTACACATGCTATAGCTTTGCCTCTTATGAAGCCACACTTCGTGCTAGTCTAAGAGATTTCCGAAAGTAGTATTATCAATAAAGCATGTACTGAATGCTATGATACTGATGATATAGTGGATTTCAGTCTTTTTCCTTTTTATACAGTCCTAGTTCTCATCTCTACAGCTTTAGGTACAGTGCAGTTATTGTTATGGACCAATACACACAATCAGGCTTTCACTATCATCTCAGCCAGAATGACTTTACATTTAGAATCAGTTTGAATTTATCTTGGTTTCCTTCCATCTTACATGAGAGTGATATGCGGCTCGTAGTTTAAAATTTATACTGCTACAGGATGACTTACTTATCTTGCATCTCCCAAATTAATAACATTTTTATACTGGTGTGACATGATGATGAAATCCTGATAGCTGAGGTTGGTCCCAACCATAGCAGATGCAGTTAGATGCGGTTATGTAGATCCAAGTGTTAACGGGATGGCCAATGGAAAACAAAGAAAACCCTGCTCGTTGCCATAACTTTTCCCCACCCCCAAAAAAGAAAATTGTCCATCCTAGCATACAAATCACATGCCTGTGGGAATCTATGTAATAAAATATCAGTCATCCAAGGAAGCTGCAGAAGGAAAGATTTGCCTCATCGTCCATGGGAAACAACACCTTCAAGTAAAAAAGAACTATTCAGCACGATAATATTATGCAAGTAAATAAATAAAGGCCTTAGTATACCAACAGGACTCATAATAAATATCTGAATTAAAATACATTGTGTTAGAGACTGTGCAGCAATAGGGCAGCAAAGAAACACAGAGATATCAAAATAGGTCAAAATAGGTAATCTCCATTTAAATCAATTGTGTACGTCCATCTATCAATTTGAGCTCTTAAATACTGTAGTTTATACAAACCATTTCCAAAAAAACGTTCAAATGTAAATTACAATCTGGTTCATGACCGTATATTTCATGAGGAGAAGTTCTTGCAAAGCATTATACTTGAGTGTTTTGCTTGAAAACTATCAGGAATATATGAAAAAATACAGTTTCTCATTTCATGGAAGCTGGTGATTACATTCTCTGGAATTTTCTACTACTCTTCATTTCAAATCAGAAAGTTATCATAGCTTTAAAACTATGTACAAACAAACTTTGAAAAAAGAGATACAACATAGGTCTGAGGTTAGTCTGCCTAGGAGGTCCCGTCATGAATAATCTGCCAACAACATATATTCATACACTAGTATTTCCTGGAATTTATCACATGGCTGTATTCAGTCAAATCATAACAAACTATTGTTTTTACGTGACTGACTGTGATTTGTGAATATATTCTGACTTTAATATCTCAGAGCCCTAATCGTCAAGATGCTACTTATTCTGAAATCCTGTAGGACCTTTAATAGATAATATCATATACTAATTTCAATAAGAATCTTTAATTAGACTTTTACTTACCATAAAAGCATCTTAGCTAAGCAGAAAGCAATCAAGGTGCATAAGTAATGCACTGTTGTATTTTAATATTCTTACAGCACAAGGTCACACTTGCAAAAGAGACTTTAGATTACTAAATATTATTTCAAAATCTTGTAAAAATAATACAGATATTTTAGTTCTATTGTTACAACAGACAGTAGTGGTGGATTCCATCATCAAGAAGTATTGTACTGGCAGTCCATGAATTAGAGCTCTCCTATGGCATTGAGGATGTGCTTTGGTTTTCACAAAAAAGAAGCTACATCCCATAGCTGTTCACTGAAGTATCCTGCTATAGATTTACATCATTGAACTAAAGAAAGAAACTTATATTAGCACATTTATTAAAATTTGATATTTTGTGATTTTAAGGAGATGATACATGATATATGTGTGCTATTATCAATCATCACGCATACATCAATCATTGCATCCCTCTCTGCCCCTGCATAGGCACTGAAATGAACTTTAATATGTACAAGTTCTATTTGTTGTATGGCTTGGATTCTGAAACCCTAAATTTAGAAGTGTAAGGATGTCTATTGTACAAAAAATACACAATGTAAAACATTCCAGGTTAAGTACAGAAGATAATACTTATGTTTACTTTTTGCATTACAGGCTGCATAATTCTGGAAAAGAAATGACATGATCATTCAAGACAGCACATTGATTCATATATCAGGAACAACTGTTTTTAGCAGATTCTTTAAAAAAAAATATTTCCATTTGTTGGGAAAAAACCACTATCCACCTATTTTCCAAGCTTTTGTGCATATATAAAAAGAGTAGTTACCTGTGACGTTTAAACCATCTGACCTTTGGCACCACACGGTTCGAGAAGATCCTTTCCATGGACTAGCCATCCACTTGTATTCATAACACTGCCCATCTACATAGAGAACATTCACTCATCAAGAAATCTGATTACAAGATTTTAGGCCACACTGGTGGTAGCCATACTCGTCAGTAGATCATACTTGTTATGTTTAATGGCTTTTAGTGCTAAGTAGGCCCCTTTCGCTTTCACCCAGCAACTTAGAAGGGTGCACTGCACACATGGAAGCCTGAAGGTCTCCTGCACTTAGTGGATACTTAGAGAATAGATCAGATGTGTCCCTGACACAAACTGGAATGGTGGTACACACTGCATGTGGAGTAAGCCTAATGCAGTTAATGGGCCAAATAGATGTTTCCAATAACCTCATAATGGTTGCAGCCCATCTGTTGCCCAAAACTCATTTAGGAATCAGGTTCCTTTCCTGGTAACTCTGAGCTTCAGTCAATGATCCAGTGCTTGGTGAAGTGGCCTGGGTTGCATCTGGCTTCATGTCTCAACTCTGCTGTACATCTCCCATATGGCCTGGGATAAATCATGTAGTCCTTCTGCACCTTAGCGCCCTTATAAATATGTTTCCTTTTTGCCTGATATGTCTGGCAACTGAATGGGCAAGAAATGTCTGTACAGGAAATGACATTTCTTAGACACTTTGTCCAGTACCATGGTAAGCATGACTGAGAATTTTTAATGTCGGTGTCATGCGATAACAATTCCAAGGGAAGAGAGAAATCTAAATTTGGTTATGTATCAAAACGTAATGATTTCTTTTTATTAATGTTATCAAGTGGATAAGGCAACTATTTTTTCCCCATATCATAAATAGAAATTCCATCATTAAAAAAGGATCATCAGTTCTCCAAAGACTGTGTTCAAAGTGGTAGCATATGATAGCAAGCGTCTGAAAGGTTTTGTGTTTACAGTTATCTGAAAAACAAAAATTTAAGTGCATTTCTATATCTGTCAAATCTGCATTTGCCTAAATTTGATAACATGAACAGAAAGAAAATAAAACTATTTTCATTCTGGTTTTGGGGTTTTTTTTTTTTGTTATTGGTTTTTTTTTTTTTTTTTCCCATGGGAAGTGACCTTATGTGTATTTTGGTGCTTACCATTGCACGGTCTTGTTTCCAAAGCCTGTTCTGGACAGAGGTGTTGATTCTCTAATTCCTGAATGATCACTGCCCGAGATCGGACTTGTATCCCTCCAAAGCCAAGATCTTCACCATTAACACAGGTTAACTGACAAAGGCTCCATTCTGACCACTCTCTCAAGTAACAGTCCCCTGTCAAATAGCAATTTCATAAGATGAATGAGCATCACATGTGAAGAATTTTTTGCACTGAATATGTCTTAGAAAAACTGTCCAAATCTGGTTTCTTAATTTTCTCACTTCATAGTTCCCTTCACTCCTCTTTTTAAACATGACTTCTACTTAAGAGACTATAATATTTTGACACACTCTGAATGTCTTTGCAGAACAAAATAGTAATAAAAAGATTATACAAAAGCCTATTTGTTCTAAAGCATTCCCTAATGTTCTGTAGCATTCCCATTTCTGAATAACACCACTCAATGTTTGGATTTTTGCAAATTTTAGGGTATTGTGCACTGTATGTCTTATGCTACATTTATATCTCTTGTTCACAATTCTTCTTTGATCTTAGAACAAGAAAACATTCTCTAGTTTCAAAAAGATTAATTGTTGCTTATTGTCATGCAGAACTTCTCCAAACAGACAGTAGAAACAACTGCTGGAATGTTCTTTGCAAGAAAGGGAAATGGAAAGGTGATTAAAATGTCTGCTCTGGCTATTTCACCTTAGCATAATAGAGATTTGTAGAATGTTTTCTTATAGTGTAAAACTGAAAAATAAAATTATACCAATGACACTAATTAGTATGATTGGCTAAAGAACGTTTAAGGAAGATCTGAGGCACAACACAAAGAGACCATTTTGTTAAAACTGCAGTACAAAATGGGATTAGACTGTGCACAGACTCATAAATAAACCTCTTAGTTCTCATTATTTCAGTGAAAGAGCTATTAAAAATTCATGCTACCTTGCATTATACTGATGACAGATATAATCAGTACTGTGTTGACCAGATGCCTGATTAATGAAGGAGTTTTATTTGCCAACGTTAGGAAAGCATGCAAAGAAATGAATAATTGAAGAACTGATGTATACATAATAGGAAAACAAGTAGTGATTTTTGGAAACATTAGTTGGAGCGTATCATTAGCACATCCCCACAGGGCAGTTACTCTTGCTGGCTAAATGTGAGATTGTTGAAGAGCAGGTTCCTGCTCAGCAAAATTTTAAAAGTGAGCAGTAAGCAGCTACATTTTTTTTAATACATATTTGACAAACAGAAAACATAACCACAAACTTTTTATTCTTCCAATTTTAATTTAATAAGTTAAAATATTGGAAAATCACACAATCGGAATGCTGTGCACAAAGCAGTGATGGAGGCCTCTCCATTTTTGATTATTTTCTATTTATTGAGGCAACTACCTTCAGTCCAATCTGAAATGAACTGGAAAAAATTCTGAGAAACAGGAGTTGCAAAAGAACAAACCCAGAGTGCTGGTGTGGAATGATAACTACATTAGAACTGAAGGAGTTAATCACTACTACTTCTGAAGATATATCACTAATGACTCTACTGAACAACAATAATATACTTCAAATTCTAGAAATAAGTGTTTGAAATGAACTGGAGGGGTTTTACTGGAAATTAAACAGCTGTTATAGGCTCTTAATCCTTCTCACTAAGAGGGTCATGGACCCAATAATTTATAACAGCTCTTTTGGATTAAGTCTACAAGGGCAATATTAGTGCATGTCACATCCAGCAAGTTAAACAGCTGGAAACACACTTTTTCAGAGACCAAAATACTAGTTTCCTTTGGAATAGCCCCTTAAAACAAAAAAATTGACTCCCTAGCTTAGCCTCCTTAGACATCTGTAAAAGGCATCAAGTTCTTAGCCACTGTTAAAAGTATTAATAAACCTGTTAGGTGATCTAAACACTTAAAGCAAATATTTAGATGTAGTGATGTAGACCATCACTCTTTCTTATAAACACAGGTTTTATTTCAAAAGATTTTGTGAAAAAATATATTCTCCTTAGGTACAATCTGTGACTGAGACATGTCTTTTATAAAATTTAAAACCTGGTATTTTTAAAATTGATTTATTGTCATGAAGCCACTACCTGAAAGTGACTCTGTTGGTCATTTGATGGATTAATCCAATCAGTAAAACATGTGAAAAAATTTAATTGCCTGTGTCTAATGCTAGGCACTGATAACTGTAATGATACCCAACAAATCCTGAAATGCAACACTTATTGAATAGCTTTGTTACCTGGACAAGGGACAGTGCAGGTTTCCTCAAGTATCATCTTCTTATTACCATCTATAATAGGCTCTATTTCTCCACAGAATTCCTCATCCACTATTTTGCCAACATCTTCAGCGGATCCATCAAAAACCACGCAGGAAATGTTCCTTACTCGTGTTCCCTCTCCACATTGAGCATCCTGGGGAAGGAGGACATACATGGATGCTGGACAGAAGAAAGTGTCAAAAGACTAGATCTGACTTACATGCCACTCTGTTTCCCATTATTTTTTGCTTAATGACTTATTCACTCCAGTAGGGGAAAAATAAAATAAAAAAAAGAACAAACCCAAAAAACTTTGTTCTTTGCTTCTGAAACAAACAAACAAAACCAAAAACTCTGCTGGCTGCTACGACTGTTTCTCAAGTATGGAGCTAATTATGCCTTTGCATTGCAACTACAGCAGTATCTCAAGCAGAGATCTCTTCTAGGATGCCAATCTATTTCCACAGAAGTTCTTTTACAATAGAAGGATTTCAACTATTAGCAAAGATGATGCTCAGGTGCGAAAGTTTACATTTATACTTTGAATACCTGTAGGACATTGTTATATCTGTTGACAAATATAATATAATAAAAAAATCTTTAGGTTTTGTATAAGAGAGGTGGAAGCAAATTTTTTACTCTGTTTTTACGCAAGTATCTGAACACATCACAAATATGCCTAGATATACAAGTTGCGTGACTTCAACATCCCATATGACTTTTACCTCTACTTTGCATGCAGACCATTGACCGTATTGCCATCGATAACAGGGTTTTACTGGACAGGGTTTGAATTGTTCCATCTGAGAGGGACAAGGTCTCCCATCACCCTGAAATGGCTGATTTATGGTCCTTCTTCTGATCATTTTTCCTGTAAATGAGAAACAGCAATATAACTAACAAGAAAGTGGTTAGACTGATTTATTCCTCAAGATGGTCCTATTTTGGTAAAAAGCATTGTGTTTGAACAAAGTATTTTTTCACACATTTGACAAATTAATTGTAAAGCAGATCAGTTGCCTCTCAGCAAATGTAAGTTGATATAACAGACACTTTATATTCTATCATTGGCACTGCAAGAAGTGCAAGAAGATGCATTACAGATTGCTCCTGTGACAGCAAACAAAATTAGTTCAGAAGCCTGGGCAAAAATACTCTTTCTGAATGTGACAATATGTTTGTGGCACTTCGGTGGAGATTTCGGCTCCTCATCTGGAGTTTGCTGCTAGAAGAAACCAACATTTTCTGTTCTTCCCTGAGTTGATACAGAATCATGTGTCCCATGATTGTCTGATTCCTGCAGCCAGGAACAGCTTGCAACTTTCCCTCACTGTCTGTCTGGATAACGTGATGTGCACATTTTGCAGGGGATGGAGGATGCTTCACTTAGGCCCAAAGAAAATTAAAATACAATAGGCTTATCCAACATTAATCTTCTCTTCAACCATGAGTAGCACGCTACCCAGCATAACTGAGATACAGGTTCTATTTCAAATACTTATATGAAGAGAAAGAAGAAGAAATTTTTATCCTTTCCATAATTCTTGCTTCATTCGTCTTGCAGGGAAAATTAGACCACTGTGCTTCATTACAGAGTGGCCATGTCGTATAACCAAAATTATTGTGTGCCAGGAGTAAATTGGCTGCTCTAGACTTGGCACCTCACAAATGTTTCCACAAAACCAAGACAGCTGTGGCATTTTTACATATAGATAAATATATGAACCACATCTGAAATAAGATGTGTATATTTAAATGTGTATACTGAGGCTTATATTAAACTGACACGTTACATAGATTTACATACATAACACCCAGACAGCTGTGTTCACTGCAGCTAGTCAGAAGGATGTTTGCCAAGTGGAGCCTCATCATTCTTGGATCTGTAGCTGCTCCAACTGAGACGTCACCAGAGAAAAAAAAAAAAAAAAGATTTTCTTGAACAGTACTGGAGAAAAAAACCCAAAGAACAGCAGCGAGCTGAATTCTTGCATACAGGATTCTTCCTTGACTTTATGGGTATTTGGATGGGCGCACAAGAGTGATTCAACTTTGTGGTCACTTGGTTTATTAGATGGTTATTACATATTGAAAAACAGCAGTTGCTTCCAACTTCCTACCTAACAGGAAAGTTCCAGCTTCCAGATTTACATGTGAAGTTGCCATAATCTGTTAAAAACACTGAAAATTTGAAAGCTGTTTTATGTTACTATTTAAAATTATGTTTCTCACTTCTACAAATAAATTCTATACTTGGAACACATAGGAATTTCAGTGACCCACCTTCACATTTTGAAAAAACACAGCAACAATAATTCTCATTCAGAAAAATATCAGGTCAATTGTTCAGGTCTTGTATATAAACAGAAGCATGTACAGGAAAATCTGGCACCATATTTAAGCCTTTAATAGAGACATTAGTTCAATTTTCACTCTATAAGGGTTATTTTGAACATAGAAGTGCAGATTATTTGAATGTAGAAGTCATGCTTTGGGAGGTAATGTCAAGAATGGAAACATTATTAGATACTGCAATATCAAATTATTAACTATTATCATTAAAAAAATATTCACATCAGTGTTTAGTTCTTTTTTTTCCTCAATATATCATTCATTATATATCGCTCTGTTCCCAGAGTCTGAAACTATTCTGGGCCAAATTCTCCTTATCTTCAGTGAGGATGGTCTCACCAAAGCATATTATTTCCATGAATAAGACTGATTTAGATCCCCATCACTCTCCCTAGCTAGTTATATTTATTAGTTCTATGAAAAGAGTTATTATTGCTTTTCTTTTAAAAAAAAAAAAAAGAAAAAAAAGAAAAAGAAAAAAAAAGGTCAATCTTTAAAATATGCTAAAGATATATACTGACCTGTAAGGCCACATGTTTGAGAACACTCAGACCAAGGGGACCAGTCTGAGAGCTGACAGTTCACAGGACATTCCACCACACAGGACATATTCATTTGCCATGTCTTCTCCAAACCAAGCTAAAAGAAAATATTCAATGGTCAGCAGGTAAGGTCAGCGTGTGTCATTGGTGCAGGGTATGCATTTGGACATGGTGAATCTGAGGCAACTAAAGCTTTAAGCAAGCATGAAGTCATTACTAAATAAAAAGCAAAACAATTAGAACATTTAAAAATAAAAAAGTGAAAGCTGCAGATGCTGGAGGAGTATGAGAGAAGGTGACACAGAAAATAGCCAGTCTCCCATGTTTTCCCAAAAATACATTCTGTACTGAGCTCTTCTTTGGGCAGGAGTCTGCCTAACAGAAACAAAAACCTATTTTCACTAACACACATGAGAATAAATGATGTGAAATGGAATACAACTGATGGCATAAATATTAGCGTGACAATAATAATCCCTGCAGCCTGTATGGCTTCAGAATGAGTTATAAGAATAGGTCGATTATAGCGTGTATGATATAAAACATGAAAGAAAATCAATCCTGCCAATATGAACAGATCTGCAGCTTCCCAGCATAAATGACTGTTCTCTTCATTGGCCCTCACCAGTGAACCTTGGTCATCATCGAGGCCTTTCAGAATCCCAGGAGGCTGTGGATATCTTTAAGTAGATAAAATCCCCAAATAGCTTTTAAAAAGAAAAAAAAAAGCAAACTAGACATTTCAAAACCTATTAATTTTAATGACTGGAAAGGTTAATGACATAAAGCCAGCAGTTAAGGCTTTAAAAAGGAAATAAAAACACTATTTCCTACTAAATGTGAGCATAGAGCAATAATTAGGCACAACATTAACATGTCCTCCATAAATAAACTACCACAAGTACTGAAAAAGTCTCACCCTGATAGACTCACCAAGTCTTAAATTTGCATTTGCAGTACCATTTACTGAGACAAATGAGGTTTTAGGCCTCTGTTCTGTTTTATACATCAAAGAACGAGTTCTCTGTGGTACAGTATAACCTTGATTATATAGCTATCGCACACAGGAAACACCTGAAACCTTTGGATAATCTGGAATTTGGATAATTAGGAAACTAGAGAACCATCTTTGAAGTCTGTATTCGGGGCAGATCTTCTGAGCAGAGGCTTTAAAGTCTCCTGAATAGATTTCTGCCAATTATAGAAACACAATTGCTCTCTTTCAAGACTGGCCTTCTCAGCTGGACTTTGAAAGCTAGAGAAGTAAAAGCCCAAGAGAGGTATTACAGGTGAGGAGGAGAAAGTCGAAGGCCAGATTACCCACAGTGATGTGCCATTTGCACATCTTAGGTACTGAAGCATTGCTGAAATAGATTTGGGGACCAATTGGCAGGCTGCAATTTGATATTAATCACGTTTTTTTTGTCCTCATCCCTCTTCCCTCAGTTGATGAACAAAAGTTCACCTTGAAGAGCTTAGAAAACATTTGGAAAAGCGTTCAGTAGCTTCCTTCAAAACCCGCCTGGACATGTTCCTGTGCAACTTGCTCTGGGTGGACTCCCTTTGGCAGGGGGGTTGGACTAGATGATCTCCAGAGGTCTCTTCCAACCCTGTATCATTCAATAATTCTGTGATTCTGTGATTCCTTACCGGAAAGAACCTCTGTTCTGGATGAGTTATGGTTTCTGGTTCAAGAATGGCAAGTACTAGAGGAGCTGCACTGGAAGCTACCACTTAGTGCCCTGTGCTTCTGGTCGCACACGCCAGGGGCAGCAGGTGGCCAGACCAGCCTGCTCTATAAACACTGTGAGCCACAAAAAGTATCTCTATTTGTCTATAGGGATGTTTGGCACCACAGATTAACCTCTGCTGGAGGAGGTTAATCATGTAATCTGACAAGCAGACTATTTGCCAATAAAATGGAAAAAAAAGTTTGCTTTCTACTGTAGACAAAACTGCTAGTTTCTAGGCTTTTCTGATCTTTAATTGAAGGTAAATGAATAAGTCCATAAATATGAATGTGACCAGGATCGGCTTGCTTTAGGTGATTTGATTTTAAAATACTCAAGGAAAAGACAAGCCAATTTCTTGTGATGTGCTAATTTTGTAGAGTTAGAGACCAAGTAATCCAGTATTACTATGCCTTCAGAGTTTGAAGGGAACTATGTTAACATAACGAGGACTTGGAAATAAGCTCCAGAAATTGATTTATCCTGGCAGTAATCAGGATGACTGGCTAGCTTCTTTAGCTGATGGACTGAAACAAGCTCAAGATCATATGGACACATTAGGAAAACAAAACACTGGGGCTTGGAAGAAATGTTAGTATTTAACTATGCTGATGGTCATACATGGAGATGGTGATAGTCAAAAGGCATCATGAAGGGTATTTTTATATATGGCTTTTATTTATTGCACCACATATTATATAGAGGAAGTCAGATATTGAAACTAGACATGTTCTTTTCTTAGGGATCAGGATAGGTTTAACTATTCTGTTCTCTCTTCTTTGCATATGAGAATCATAATTCTGTAAGCGTATCTACACAGAAATTAAATAGAACTTCTGCTTTATTCATTCACCTAGTATAAGGTTTTATGATAGCCCAGGGGACATTCCATTAGCTAAGTCGCTACAAAGTTATTTAATCTTTCTCTTACCATTAACTTTTCTAACCACATGCACCTTAATTTGAATTTTACTTAGTCTCTTAATCTTTCTGTGCTGCCCTTATAATGCAAAAACACAGCAAAAAAACCCACCCTGAAGGATCATCTGTGATTAGATTAGTAAGAAGTGCACAGTGTGTATTCATATTTGATAATTTCTTGAATACTCTCCTCTCATGACCTGGGAAGTCACAGGGTTGGCTTTCACATTTTTAGAGTGAAGGGTCTGGTAAGATCTGAACAGCTCGGCTTTCTTGTTAATCAGGTTAACAGGTTTTACTCCTCACAGTTATTGGATCAGCCTTTGACCTTGTTGTACCACTGCTTACACATCCATAATTCAAGAAATAGCCTTAACGATATGACTGAGGAGCGGATCAGGGCTTTCTACAGGAAGATGTACCTCTGTATGGTCTAGCAAATCAAAAGAGAAAAAAAGACTGTATCGCAGTGGTTGCTGATAAAGCCAAGACCCCACTGCAGTGATGTCTGCTGGCCAGACATTTAGGGCAAGTAGCTTTTGAGATATTATCTTGTTGCCCTAATTATTTCTCTGAGTAATAAACTTTCATTTCCTAAATGCAAGAAAGCTCCAGTGGTTTTCTGCCATGAGATTTCAGAGTAAAATGTAATCATTTGTTCTAAATGTTGCTCAAAATCTTTGGTTAACAACAGGAATAATTTCTTGGCTTTATGTTAAAAAAAATATATTTCCCCTTAAAATCTAATAAAGCATATTTTTTTTGTATTGAAATATTCATGTGGATGGATATTTTATATCATGTCTTGTTATGAATTAATCAATATTGCAGTCTCTTACAAATAACCCAAGAGCCAATCTTTCTTTTCTTTTAATGCATTAAAACATTAACAGAATGCATTAATGAATTCCCCTATTAATGTCAGAGAAACTTGCTGGTAGGTAGCCAGATCCTGACTTCTTTTCCTAAGACATAAATGATCAAATTATTACATTTTATTATAAACCCAAGAGGGGTGAAAGAGGAATTTGGGACAAAAGTCGGGTGCTGGCTTCAGATGAAACCTCCTGCCTTTGCTAAGAGCTTACAGATTCAGGAATCCAAGATGCTGGAGGGGGTTGGAGAAGCCTAAGTAGGTCTGATACACCATGACAAAACCATAGTCCAGGGCAGATGGTGGTTTCCTGACTCCCTCCACTTCTGACGGGACTCTTCTCGATGGGCACGTCCTGCAGAGCAGCTTCTAGCCAGGAAGGTCCAACAGAAAAGGTGTTGGTACCAAAGCTGCTGTGGAGGCCACTCCACCTTAGTCCCACATTGCAAGTGGTTTTGTTTCTGATGTCGAGGTGGTGGGGGAATGGCAGCTGAAACAAGTTCAGTTCCTTTCCATCAGAAATACATGCGGGATCGCCCTTAAAGGAACGCTTGTGTTGTCTTCGCATTTTCCTTCAAATTCCTCTCTCCATGCAATTGAAAACATTAAAAGCAACACACAAAATGCCAGAACACCACTGCTTTCGAATTTGAAGTTAGTTTCAACATTTGCAAAACTGCTCTTGCAAAATTTAAGGGTTCCCATCTGCTGGTTAGTTCTCCATATATGCTTCTATTTAATATGTCGTTTGTGCTGCACATTTTTTTCACGCTAGCTTGGGTACCTTTTGCATTGCACAGCTGGAGACAAGAAGTTAGTGTTCAGCCCAGCTGCAGAACAGCACGTGAGAAACATTTTCCAACACATTGAGTAAATGATTGATACTGGCAGCTGTCCAAGGCTCCATGCAGGAATTATATCAAATTAGAATGATGATTAGTGTTGTGATTAAGATTTATTACCTTTATTCTACTTTATTAATTATTGTTTCTAAGCCATTTCCTTCCGTACATAATAATTAGCATACATTCATGGTGGCACTTAAAAGTAACCAAATGAAATGGTATAAAAGTCACTGTTGATGGCACAGGTTGTTTCAGAGGTACTTAACAATCCATGAATAATGTTGCAAAACATCTGGCAAAGATGATTTACATGCCGCGCAGCTCAGCTGGCTCAGCATTAATTAGCACAGTTAGAATGGAGCTTACTCACAGGTCCCCACTCACCTCTTCACAGTACTTCAGGTCAACCGATTTGCCATCGCTGCGAACACAGTCGAGCATCCGTGTTTTGATACCGTTACCACAGACAGCCTTCTCGCTGAGCTGACACGTGCTCCAGTCTGGAAACGAGGAACTCATTAGCGTAGCAGATATTCTCGATAAGACTCATAATGATCCAATCTCCCACCTAATTCTAATTCTGATGGCCTGAAATAATCTTCACAAACAGCTTTTACACGTGCAGCAGCTCATGGAACCCAGCTGCTACACGTCTTTGGAAACAATCACTGTTCCTGCAAATAGTCAGTGCTATGATGACTTCCTGAAAAGTTCATATTCGGTCTCATTTGCACGGATTTTGAGCAAATCAGAAAATTATCATAGAAATAAATTTTCTGGAGTTATAGCATGCAACTACACCCAAGTCACAAAGTCTTCAATAATATTTTATCTGGATCAGATAGCGTGAACCAATTTTCAGCACAAGCTCTTCAGCTCCCTCCAGGTAAGAACAGAAAGCTGAAAAATCAGTCCTGTAAGGCGAATGGAACTAAGCCATCATCCCAAGCTGTCACCGGATCGCAGCACCACAAATACCTGTCACATTGTAGTCATAGTGGTAGCAGTTTTTGTTCAAAGTGCAGGCTTCTGTCTCGGTGGCAGCAGGACAAGACTTTCCATCATCGGGTTGTCTCAGGGACTCAGCGGACCTTTCACGGACACTACTTCCATTGCATGGCTTGAAAGGGAGATGGGAAACAGCTTTGATATTTCAGCATCCTGATGCCTTTTCATGCAACATTATAACGCCCTGACAAGTAACCTCCTCACAGAACACAAATGTAAAATAACAGGCTCACCATTTCCTTGTTATTTCAGAGAGAATTTAGTCTGTTGTTTGACCTTGGTACCACTGAAAATGAAATATCCTCTAACTTAGTAAAACCTTGGTACTTTCCTAACTAGTTCATATTTCAGTAGTAGCACTTTGAAACCATTTCATTCATAAACTGGATATTCAGATGCTCGCTTTCCAAATTCCACGCTGCGGTGCACCAGCCCCCAAATACTCAGAGGTCCTGAGACGCTTTTTTTATCTGTGGTTTGGTTTTCTTGACATTTCGTTTTGAAATTGCTGGCAGGAAGGGGAAAGGAGACCCACAAATATCTTTTTGTGCTCAGTCTTGATCTACAGACTTTGGTCTTTAGAAGACAGTGACATTTTTAGTGCAGTGAGAGCACTGCTATGGAGATACTCACACCTAGGCTCAAAGATGGACTCACAAACCACTGCCAAAACTATTCCACCACACAGAAGCCACCCCACACTGCAGAATGACCGCTGATGACTATAGTTTGTGTTTCAGAGCAATTTCACTCAATGGATAATACTGGCACACTTTATTTGCAACCAACTATCAACAACCCCAAAGATGACAGTAAATATAGATGTTTACACGTGTAACCACTGCTCAGCATCTTTGTACAATATGCCATCTATACATTTTCAAAGCATGCTCCTAAAATGATAAACGTTACATTTCAGTGTTCTTCTTACCAAGGAACATCGGGACCACGATCCCCACTCAGACATCACACAGTCCTCAGGACACGGTAAGATGCATTTTCTAGCACCAAGTGGCATCTCTTCAGGATCACATAGATAGTCTTCTACAGTGTCAGAAGGACCATCCACTGTGTTCAACATGCACCTGGGAAAAACAACTGCACATAAACTGCATTTGCCGTGGATTTTGTAAAGTAGCTGCGTCCCACAGTATTCCGAAGCATTTCAACATTTTGTCAGCAAATAACAATCATGAAGTAATTGAAGCAACAGAACTAAGTATTGATCTATGAATATCCAAGAAAAGAGGAAGAGCCAAAAATAATCCTCGCTTTTACAGATGACAGCCATATAATGAAATGCACAGAATTTAGACATTCCCTATCAGTGATTTTCTGAGAGTTTCTAGGCAGGTGATTATTTGACATTGGCTTACCAGTAAGCCAGAATAATGTGTACCAGCCGTCATTTCGAGATATTTTGTGCATGTGTCAACTGATAATTTGAAATGTAGAAATATATTAGAACTTTTAAAATTTTATGTTCTTAGTATTAATTCCTAATTTACACAGATGCTTTTAAATTACCATTATATTAAATAAGCAGCTGGAGGCCCAGTTCAAATGAGAAATTAATATGCTCGGTTTTGCAGATCTGAAGATTACAGTCTTCATTCGACAATATTTCCAGTGCTGTGGAATCTGTTGCTAACTTATCCCTTCCACCTGTCAACAGAAGACCAACTAGTACATGACTAGGATCATTCAAATTAAGAGACTTGAGTTTGTTTTCCAGAATTGCAAGAGAAAAGCTCTTATCAATATGAAGCCTTTCACACTCATGGAAATATTCTGAATGTCTTTTATTAGACCACATTATTTTCTCAAAAATATCTTATGTTATCAGACTAAACTCATTTTTGAAACACTCTGTTTTTCTGAGGTAAACAGAAGAGGTACAGCAGAAGCATATATTTTCTTTGTGGAATTAGTACTCTATGTGATAATAAATGAAAGACTTTTTTTTAGTCTGAAAGGACTGAACTCACTTTCTTTGATGGTAGTGTTAAAGTTTATTTTTAAACATAAACACTGATTACTTCTTATTTTTCGTGTTGGAACTTTAAAGAGAATTCTTATGGGAATATGTTCAGACGCTACTGCGTGAGAAGAATTGTTCAGAATTGTTTTCTAACTTTGAGGAAGCAAAGAGTAATACTGTGAGCTTCTGGAAGTAAACAGTTACACTGAAGAAACAGTGCTATTGTGAACAAAACCTTGTAAACGTGCCCATTTCTAAGTACTTGTGGCAGGGAAAAGAGAACCTTTAGTGTTTCATTGCATACCACTCCCATTTTGGTCCTTCAACCTGAATTCATATTATGCTTTATTATTCAAATTTATAATCTCAAATTGTGTGCCGCTTTGCAGTCAGCCATTTAAAAAATAAAAAACAGAACCTCCTGCCAAAACCCAACTAATGTCAATCCCAACCTTTGCTGTGTACCACACCATGTGAGGCTAATTTGAATTAACCTTTGATTAGAGTTCTAGGATGACGAACAAGCCTACAAGATGCTTAGATCAGGTTCAATAAACAGCAGCATATTTCTGGGCTCTTCTATTTCACTTCATTCACTTCTGACACTTTTCTTTTTCAGTAATAAGTGTAACTATTATTCCCAAATGTATATGTACTTAGAAGGGTTTTTTTAAAATCATAGTTTCATAGTCTACCTGGTCTAGTGGGAGGTGTCCCTGCCTATGGCAGGGTATTGGAACTAGATGATCTTTAAGGTCCCTTCCAACCCAAACCATTCTATGATTCTATATAGAAAGAGGACTGTTTTACCTTTCAGAAAAGTGCTAAAGTCATACGTTGCAGTGTTTAAAGTAGTATAAGAAGTACAACATACATTAGTTTATAAACTAGGAATTGAGGTCTATATCCATAATGAGTAGACAGAGCTGTACTGCACTCAGTGAAACTACTCTGATTTACATCAGCCAGGGTTCTGGTCCAGTATGCTATGGATGGACTTAACTACTCCATTAAAATTACATCAAATTAAACAGAGCTATGGCTGAAAGTGAACGTTCTCTGAAGTGAAGGAGGAGAAATATTGTTTTACCTGACTTTCCTCGTTTGAACACCTTCTCCACAGTTCACTTTTAAGTCCACATTGGTCACCTTGCAGACGCTCCAGGGCTCAGTGACCCACACGTACTGGCTGCAGTCACTGTGGCAGGGAACTACCTCATACACCTGGAATCCACATTGAGTTTCAGTTTTTTATTATAATACAGATAAACACTTGATAGAAAACTATAGAAGTAACAAACAGTCAGAAGCTAAGACATCTTATGACAGATTCCCTGGTTTTCTCTGCCACTAAGCCCATGCTATGCCATTTCCACCAACAACATCAACACAACTAGCATAAAATCTGTAACTGGGCTAGCTCACGACTATGGTTTTTTAGAAAAATGCTGCTAAAATTCTGCTAAAACTTTACTTCTGTCCTTTACATCTTTCCTCAACCATTCCGTCCCACTGTCACTAGTTGTGGGGTCTTTCTGTTTCCAAAGAGAGGCGAGCTCAAGGTAAACCATACCAATATACACTGGTTCATTTTGTTTTCATTGTGAATACTTAAAATTACTCTAATATATTCATGTGCCAGTGTTAGTTTTGTGTTTAGATTTGAATGCAGATTTGAAATAATATCTTTTATAGTACCTTAGGCACTGTTCCATATATGTTCTCAAACATATATACAAAAAAAGGACAGAAAACGTAAACATTGGAGCATAATCAGAAAGCACATGTTAAAGTTATATCTCTATTTTATAAACTCTTACCTGAGCCTGAAGAGAGTATTTTCATGAATCAAAAGGAGCAACCAAAGAAAAAAAAGAAATAATTAGAGTGAAGCATAGTTATTTAAATAGCATTAATTTAGCTTTTATTACAAATAATATTCTATGACTTCTGCCAAGCAAAAGGCATCCAGTTTGTCCTCTTGCATCTCTCTTGCTGTCATGAGGCATTTTTACAAGAAGTTTGCCCTTGGAGGAAAATAACATTTTTGTAACTGTAACTGCAGGCCATGGCAGTTGGGTGGCATCAGGATTGCATACCCACCTGCTGGACAAGGGAGAAAATAATGCCTGGAGCCAATGAACAGAGGGATGTCCATATTGTCTCTAACAGGCTGGTCGCTTCCTTTGAAATCCTCTGAAGGCCATTGACGTGATTTTATAATAAACCCAACTCTATTATTATTGTTGATTATGAAGACTTTTGGCCTAGTGAAGTGAGTACTGACTGAACAAGCTTCCTTCAGTTGGAGCATGGTTTGGGAGTCTCCTTGGCATGCTCAGCCCATTAGGGAGGATGCTCAATGAGTCACCTGGCATTCACTGTATTCAGTCCCCCTCCAAAATACAGTCAGACATGTCAGCCCTGAGAAACATTGAGCAACTTAGTCTTAAAACTTGACGGATGTCTTAAACACTTTCAATGTTTCACTAGCTTTACCATTAGAAAGTTTTCCCAAGGCTTAACCCAAAGCTGCTTGCAGCAGTATAAGCCTGTGGTGTTTTATCCTGTCCATGATGGCCATGGAAAACGGATTATTTCCTCCTCCTTTGCAACAGCCTTTTATGTATGTGCTAGCAGACTTCCAGCATCCTCCCTCTCATTTTCTCTTCCACTGGCTACAGATTGCAGTGTTTCCTCAAAGTTCATAATTCCTAGATCTCAGCTTACAGCATAGCCCCTCTGTACATCACCTTGCACGTACATGTGGGCATCAAAGACCCAGTCTAATCATTATGCTTTATATGTATGCAAATAAGCAGTTACATATATAAGTAACAAATGCATAAATAAAACAAATTACATTTAATAATTGAAATAAATATTCTGAAGAGTCAGTAGTTTTCCAGCTGAATGAGTGGCAGATCACATTTAGATTAAATAATTAAGTCAAAATTGGAATGCAGTTGTATTCCCTGCATGTTTCTGAATTGACAGTGAACGTATTTAAAATTGAAAGACACAGCCTCTATATTATTCGACATTCCTATCTTATCTGCAGAGCCCCCTTTTCATCAAAGTACTAGTTTTCAATTTTATTTTTACAATAGTTACATTTTGAATCAACTATCATTATTTGGCAAGTACCATGTAATACTGCAACAAATCAAATTCGATTCAAACTACCAGTAGAGGGCAATAGTGTTGCATAGAAGTGGCAAACAGACCTTCAGCAAAATCACCTTCGATGCTGAAAAATACGAGCCTATTATGTACTACATGAATATTAAAGAAGGAAAAAGACTTCTGTATAGACTATAATTTGCTCCTATTGAAACGCATTCCTCCTAATTTAAAGCATATTTACATGCTGACCCAAATCCAGCAACCCTCATTCTAGTTTGTATTTTGTTAAAGTAGATCACAAACTTAGTTTATTAGCTGCAGTTTAACACTTATTATTTTCTAAATTAGAACTAATTACATTCCCTAAAGTAGAAAATTAGATCAACAAGCCATTTCACTGTGTGCTAGCAAAATGTCAATAGGATAATATTAAGTACATGCATTTTTATTCAAATGTAAATTGACAGCACATTTTTTTTTTCAGTCTTTGAATATTTACAGAGAAGACCATGTGGCTGTTTAACATGCCTCTGCAGACTAAATTAAATTCAACAGTAATATGAATATAAATCAACTCTGAAGAGCATAAGTTAATTGACAAGGAAGGTTTTCCTTTCTAAAACCCTTCAAGCAAACGGGAGGAAACAAGCTCCAGGGGTTTGACTTGGACTATGCTAAACTTAGTCCCAAAGATTAAATGTTCATCAGTGGTCAAAGTGCTCCCAGTGTGCTTTTGGATCACCTTTTCTAGCTTAATTTCACTTCAAGAGGATCCAGACTGTGCAGCCAGACTGCTCCGCACTGGAAAATCAAGTGCGATTAGTGGGACAACTGGGAGATGGACTTCAGAAGTGCATTCCTGACTGGAAGCTCAATCTCCAGTTTGACTAAAACCCACTCAGGGACACTGAGATGATATTGTGTGAGTGTTTGAGAAGTTTTAATTTTTTTTCTGATCTGAGATGGTCGGGGAATGACACTAAGAATCTTGCCAGTTTAAAACATTTTACCCATTGTAAGAGAAGATCTTCAGAAATGTGTTTTATTGTCTGCAGTTCAGGTAATGGGCTAAGTTCTTGCAGATGAGGAAGTAATGAAGGCAGATCCTATGATGACCGAGGAAACCTAAGTCGTCACATATTCCTCCTTCTACCTGCATCTGCCCCTTCTGTTGTACAGTTTTTCTCCATTAACAAACAATACAGCTAAAAGGGAGGAAAAAGCTACATCAATAATGTAAATATAAATCAAATTACCTGATTGACATGATCGAGCTTTGGACAAGGTCTTCCACCATTGTAGGGTTTTTCTCGGAGCCATTTAGACCGAACTTTTACCCCACTGCCACAGGATTTACTACAACGAGACCAGTTGGACCACTCACTCAGCTTGCAGTCTGAGGGACAGGGAATAATACAGGCTTCCTCAATATAACCTGTGGGAATGGAAAAGAAAGTGAAATCTCTTCAGCATGTCACTCTGCCACTTCTCCCCGAAGCCCTCGTCTACTTCATTTAGACTGTCCAAAGTTTGACTTGACAGGACTGTGTGAATAGAGAGATTTCTTCATCATTAGGGCTAAATTAAATTCTGCAGAAAATTGACACATATAGCTGGAGACGGCGTTAGAGGAGCAGCTGAGCATCCTCACTGCTATCTGATTAGGATTCATACTCACCAGCTTTCAGCATTCAAACTTTCTGACAGCTACAGTGTAATTGACACTAAACCCATCTCTTGGTTGCATCATTCTTACATTGTAAAAGCAACATGTTTTCTAAGGAAAAAATGTTTAATTAAAAGCTCCTCCATAATTGTATCAAGTAATTCAATTGCTGTTCTACCTCAAAAATCCAACTGAATCAAAAGATATGCATCTTACCAGCCTGGAGCAAGGGAACTTAACACCTTGTGACCTTTCTAAGGCTAGAAAGAGAGAGTGGCCTGCCACATTAATGATCTGTCGATTAAGAACCATCTGCCCCCAGCAGCACACTGAATAATTGCACTGAATGGAAAAGCAGATGTTTGGTCTGGATAAGTCTTGGGTCCTGAGAGGTTGGGAAGGGGTATGACATGGTCCACAGGGAGTAACATGAGGCCTCAACTCACTGAATAAGTGAAAATGTCTTTCTTTCAAAAGCAACATATGCCATAGCTCTACAATAGATGTCATTTACGCCAATATTTATGGCAGAAGCTATAAAAGCTCAAATAAAAAGCTGGCCTTCACTGCATTTTTACTACAGCTATACCCTAAACCTATATGAACTCTCCTCTCCCCTTTTCTGTGTCAGAACCTGTTAACAAACGTTCATTTTAAAGATTAAAGAAACCTCAGTGCGTTTAAAAGTGAATTAAAGTATTTGATGAACACAGTTGCAAAATTAACATATACTGGTGTGAGATCATTCTCAAATGATTGGCACAGTTTGCTAGGCATGGTTTCAAAAGTTTCTCAAACATATTAAATTTTTTTTAGTTTGCAAGCAATCACCGTCATTTTCATCAGAGCGGATGTTAGCAGCTTTATGTTTTTAACCTCTGCTTGTAAATAAAGCTATTTTGTCTCTTCTGAAAGCAACCAATACCAAATAATCACAAGTTGTGTAAAGAATAAAAACACTTAAAAGACTGCAATTCTACGTACTTATTTCTAGTTGCTTCCGTTAATTTGTTTTAGCTGTAAAGCACAGGTCAAATTCAGGTGATGATTTTACCCTGTAAAGCCTTCCTCTGTTTGGAAGTGTTAAATAGTTTAATAAATATACAGAGCACATCCTGAATTTGAGCGCCGTGGAACTACTGTTCATCAAATGTATCTTCCTTAAAATGGCTAGAATGTTATTATCTTGAATTATAAGCATGTTTATTAAATATCTCTCACCATTTGATTGATCAGCTCGGTAATATTGCATGAAAGGTACACTGTGTTAGACAAAATATATTTTTGAAGATGGTATCATTGCATATCAGAGGTGGTGACATAGATTGCCCTGCAGTAGTACATGCTAAATTGATTACATTTCACCTTACCTGACATCTCTGAGTGAGTCTTGGAAATCAGATGCACCCTGTCTCAGAGCCCCATCCTACACTGAACTTTACTTGCATAAATATCAAACTCTTATCTTCACCAGAAATGAGCTTTTAACAAGCCCTCTTAGGTGCTATACAAAACCATATACCCATACAATCATGAAAATACTGAATGAAAACGGACAATAACAAAAAGGTTAAAAGAAACAATTCCCTCCAAGCAATAAAATAAGCCTTTAGTGATATTTATTGTCTGATAGAACTAAGTGAGGACTTTACTGCTCAATAAAAAATTTTGATTGAGATTCTGAAATGCTGCCTTTATATTCAATATATTTTTATGTATTTTTTTTCTGGAGAAACCTTTATACTATAACAAAATTATGCCATTTAGCATTTTTTGAATTTCTGCCTCTGTAATTAATGTCTGGAAGAAACAAATTCAAGCTGCTTTAAATATACTGTACATCCTTGTGTCAGTAACCTTAAATGGTACAGGCTGTTTCAGGAAGACTTTATTTTAAGGATTTCCATAAACCTCTGAGCTATTTTAAATTTGTCTTAATTTCAAAAGGATCTTCTCAATCTGTCCCAGTCATAGAAAAAGATCTTCTCCAGGATATCACGATATTTTGGGACATGGATAACTACAGCATGGGAATACTTCATAGGCTACCAAAAGGAGCCTGCGTGGAACATACTAAATTAAAATGATTGACAAATTAGAAACTATTTTGCTTGATTTCTCTTAACCTCATCCAAATGAGGACAATGGAGATTTTTTTGAGATAATGAGAATGTTAGCCAAAATGTTTAACGAGATTTTTAGAGTCTTGCAGACAGACATGCTATGAAATACATTATTATATACGCAAGTCCCAGGTAACATTTTAATTACACTAAGCTATAGTTCAGGTGATTCCATGAAATACCATGAAATACCAAATGAAACCATACCACTACAGCAACCTTGTTTCACACTATCTATGACATATCTATATTGAAGTCAGTCACTAAAATTGCTCCAGGATAGAATGCAATAAAGCCCGAAAAGCATTGTATTACATTTATACTGTCTAGTAAGAGTTACAAATAAATAAAAATTACAAGCTTGCTTATATGTTAACACATTTTGGAAAGGATGCAGTGAGCCATTTGACATTTCCCACCTACTTTATTGTGAAAAAATACTTATCTGCCATCTTATACTGGGTCCTTAATCCTACAAGCTTCACGGAAGAGCTTCTGTTCTCCATAGAGCTCTTTCCTATGCCATCTCTAGGATATCTGGCCTATGATGCTTTTCTCTCCCTCTTTCATATTTCCTCAGAAAAGCTGGCATCAAGACCCAAACTCCACATGTGAAAATTAACCAGTGGAAAAGAACAGAAAAAACACATGAAGAAGGGAACAAGAATGGAGTTAATCACTGAAGGCATAAAAAGAAGGTCTACAAGGTATGAAGGATTGGAGCTACTGGAAATGTGCAGTATTTTTGGAGAGAAAACCAGTTATTATTATGCAAGAAGCATAAAAAACTCCTAACCACTGGTACACTATGGATACACTGGATAAAAAATTGGCCAAGGACGTGAACAAAATAAGGGGTTCCAGAAAGGATGTTCACAGCTTCCAAGTCTTCTCCAAACAGAAGGAAAAGAAAACAAATGAGTGAAGTTACTTTTCATGGCAAAGAGTTACAAGTCAGAACAACAGAAGACACACAAGACAAAAGAGAGATTGAGGGGGAATAGAGGAAAGGGTAAGAAAGGACAAAGAAAGGGGAAGAGGAAAATGAATGGCTCAGAACATAGAGTCAAGAGAATTGTAAAGACATACTGCATAGGGATAGAAAACAAAGAAAGAGGAGAAAAGAAATAAACAGCCTGCCAAAAGCAATATCTTGGTGTAACACAAACAGAACACGATGCCCTCAAAAGAGCCTACTCGGATATCTCCTGACCAGACAGTGAAAATATAATGAAGAATGTTCCCACAAATAAAAAGGGAAGAAATAAAAAGGACTCCCTCAGAACCCAGGCAGAAGCAGACTTCAAATTTCTTGCAGATATTTCTCTTTCTCGAGAAAGAAGACTGAATTAAAAAAAAAAATTACTTGTTCAAATGACTTGTTCCAGTCCATTTACTACCCATCTAATGGCACTTTTTCTGAAAAAGCTTCTCTGAAGTATATTATCACCTCAGATACCTTTTTGTGTGCATGACGTCAACATATCTTTTCAGGTGATTAAGGATAAAAATCTCCAGACGTTCATAGTGATCACCCCTCTAATCCAAGAAAGCAGATGTTCAGGAACTTTGAAAAAGTTTATACTCTTTTTGGGGGGGCGTTGTTTCTGTTAAATTTCAGGTGCTTGTATTTGTAAACTTTGTTCATGCTGTAACAGTTTTAGCAAGTGAGAAGAGAGCATATTGTGATATAGAAAAAATCCACAGAAAATAATGAATCACAGAAATCAGAAATTTTACACGCAAATGGGACTGGTGATGCAGATAGACAGTTTCTGTCCTTTACAATAAGGACATGAATGAGCCATTTTTTCACTTCTCATTGTTGTTTCCACTCTGATCTAACCATCCTTGAAAGGGTGCCCCTTGTGTTAGACAGCGTAAAGGCTTATGAAAGAAAAAGTCCTCTAATGTGTGGGTGTATGTATGGTGGAATATCACATGGTTGTATCACACAGACAAGTTGTGGAACACATTTGCAGCAAATGGCGTTCTAGAGCCTTGAGGTTTAAAGAACAAGAAAGAAATTACCAAGGTAGAAATACAATAGCTTCAGAGAGAAGGAAAGAACAAGAACAGAGAAGTGACTATGAAGAAGAGCTGAGGAAAGGTGGGGGAGGGACAGTGAAGTAGAACAACACCATCGTAAAGGTTGAAAATATGTTCTCTGGACATCAGCAGCTCTTGTTTTGTCTGCTCTTCCCCCTCCTGACTAAAGTCTTTCACTGCATACTTCCTGCAGCTTTTTCCTCCCTACAACATCTGAGGGTCAAAGAGGTGAGATCTTGGAATACTGCGTGACAGAGCAGTGGCCCTGCATAGTCTGGAAGGGCACTAGGAAGAGACACCCATCTCTTAAGGCCTATTCCTTTTCCCAGTGCAGCAGTTTCTCAATTATTTCAGCTCCCATCAGCTGAACTTCACAAGGCTGTGAAATGGGCAGTTGTCTATTATGAGCAAGAACAGGGCTATTCTATCATTAAAGATTTACTACTGAACCATGATTTAACAAATGGCTTTGAACCACTAGGAGTACGAACTGAACTCATTATTAAAAGGGAAAGGTTTACTGTCCCATTGCTAATTGGCTATAAAATCTGGACTCCTAGAACAAAGTCATTAAGAGATGTGATAGATAATTTATAATGGAGGACTTTAATGGACTTCGCACTTTATCTTATGACAAAGCAGGTGAAGTAGGTGAATATAAGATTTTTCCCCACAAACTGCACCTCTAAGCTGTGTAAGAACAGACTGACTACTTGAGTTGAAGGGTGCAGACATAATGAACATCACAGAAAGTGTTCACATGAATTCTTTTGTCCTTAGGACTGGCAGAGTTATGCTCCTGCTTTCATGACTAAAATGTCATGCTACATTTCCATGAAAAAAACTGCAATGTCAGAATGGTTTACGTTCTATAACACAGATTTTTTTAATTTCCTTTACAAAGTTCTTGGATCACACCTTCCAGGGCAAAGAAAAATACAATTATTCACATTTCATTTGTGACAGAATGTATGTATTTCTTCAGACTATTCATATTTCTGCCTAGCCATGGAAAGACAGATTGAACTCCATAAGATTTTTTTTCTTTTTTTTCAGGATTACCCTTCAAAGCCTCAAAAACCTGAGAGCAATTGTTAATGCTTAACTATCTTCTGCATCAGCGGTTCTGTCTCCTGTGAACTAACTACAGGTCTTTGGGTTGATGGATGACTGCTCCGTGACTGATGTCCTGTTGACAGGGCAGATACGGTGCCACCATAGTGCAGGGACCTAAGCTCATATTTCTGGTGCCAGGCGATAGGTAACATATTCCTTGAGAACACACAATAGGACACATATGGCACCTTGTATATATTAAAAAAAAATAAAAATAAAAAAAAATCAGAAAAGAGACAAGCTATGAAACAGCAAAGTAGCCTAATAACAGTTTGAGAATCTAAGCATACTACCATGCTATATTAGAATCTCCTATGGGAAATATATTTATTTTAGAATAACCACATGGCAGAAAATCTCAAATTTTGACACTGTTATTTTTTGTTGGTACATTTGGATTGCTTCAGGTTAGAATACTGAAAGTGGAAAAAAAAGATTTAAAAAAATACAAGTGGATACAGCAAGTTCTAACTGACATTTTCGCCTCTTTAGACTCTGTTATAAGATATGAGATTTTACTATCGCATACATAAGGAACTAAATACAAAATTCCTCGATTCACATTGCTACTCCTAGCAGCTGTTGTAAAAGTATTCACTGATACGCAGATATTCCTCTCTAATCCCCTGCATAAGCCTTGTAGCCATGGAGGGCTTTGTGGAGTCAGCACAAATCAATGCATCTCATTTAATTAATGCTAAAGGGGGAAATAATCTCACACTAATAAGGCAGCAGACAAACTATCCCGGACTGGTTGACTGTGCCTAAGGTCTTAACAGTAAACTGACATGAATTAAGAAGGGTAATACGACCTATATAAAAATGCTGCATCTGTCTGCCATGCTACTATGTTTGCCTTCACATCGTGCGCATAAACACAACCACCGCTCGACTTATGTGGGTCATGATTCACAAGTGACATATGATGGAGGAAAACTAAATATTGAAGAGTCAACAGCACATTTCAGAAGCATGACAGGGGCCTGCTTTAGATTTTTTGCGATGAAAATTCCAAGGTACAGTTTAAAGGGACCACGAAGAGACTCTCAATTTTTTTTTTTTCCCACAAATACACTGAAACAGCTTGGCGGCAGACACATGTCATTATCCACAGAGCCCTAGTGTACCAGTGATGACAGGGATAAAGCTATGAAAAACAACTGCTGCTTTTCTAATGGAAAAAAAAACCCCTCTCACACTTGACTATCAAGCGAACTATATGTTTTTGTATTTCTCCAGAATAATTTCCTGTGTAGTACTGAAACAAAGCAAAGGAACCAAAAAAGGGGGAAATTCTGTGTCCTGCATTAAGGAAATCTGGTAAACAACAGCTCGGTTATCACTTTTAGCTGACGTTACCACATCTGCTGACAACTGTCGGCTGTTTGCTCCTGCCCACGCTCAGCAGCACGGGTATGGCTGAAACGTAACAGTGCCAGAATATTTCAGATGGCTGCTGAATGGTGCTAACTCTTTCATCAATAAATTTAGCTCAAATTTGAAACAAAATACTTTGAAAAAAATCAAAATATTAGATGTATCTAACACTGAAGAAAAATCACAGATGAAAAAGGAAATTAAGAAGAAAACCACCTTGTCCCTCTGCAGCTGAAACTTCGGTCTATTTTCAGCTGATAACTTGGGATTTCTTTTGAAGTACCTGTTAAGCTACAGAAAGCTAAGAACCCTCTTGAAAGGACTCTGCCCTCTGCTTCTCCAGTGTTCTCACCTAGCAGTAACACAGATTTATTTAAATTTATCTTGCCTTTCCATTTCTTCAGAGCTATGGTCGTGCATGTCTTTCTGAGAACCTTATTCATACAGGGGACTCAATACCTGCACCCAAAATTTCAAAGATTATTGCAGATTAAGAGACCCATAAGAAGATGGGTCTATTAATTTAGGTGCCTTCCTGTGTTGCATCATTCCTTTATCTCCTCGGTGTCTGTGAAACTGTTCGTTAAATATTCTCAAATCTTTTGCAAATGAGATGTGTTGAGTAGTAAAAAGAGCTCTGCAGTATTTATTTTTCTGCTCCTGTTTACCTTTTCATTCCTAAGTAAGTCAACAGAATTGTGATTATAAACACAACATTTCACAAAGCAAACAGCTTATGACTTTTTTGGCACAGCAGAGCAGGACTGTCTTCTGATTCCTCCCACTCAAAACATGCAACACTGACCTGTTCGTAGCCTCATAAATTTACATGGCAGTATTTACATAAAACTTTTGACAGCCTCGCAATTTGAGCTTCATGTGGCATTTTAGTGGAGCCCACAGCGTATCCCAGTATATATTAGTAACATCAGTGTGGGTGTAGTTTGTTCCGCTCATCAGATTTAGAGGATGTTGTGACAGGTGAAGAAGTACAATTATCCCCATTTCCCACCTCATGATTTCATAGCGTCAGGAGATGACAAAAGTCCAAGTAAAAGTTGGACACTGCACAGGAAACATTTTCCCTTAAATAATGGCCTTGATTTCTCTCCTAGTCCAAGCAACTTCGCCAAATCATATCCCATAAACACTGCAATTACATACTGTACTACTTGGAAAAGAAATAACAGACTCACAGGAACTAAGAGTAAAACAGATTTCCAAACAAAGCAGACAACAGAGCAGACAAACATGACTCTTCTTCTTTGGATCCGTTACAAAATTAGGGAAAAATTCAGTGCTATCATTTCCGTAGGGAAATAAGCAACTCTGGTAGAATTTAAAAAAATAAACCAAGCAGGCTTGAGTGATGAGTCCTGTCAAGTTTAGCTTGAAAAACTAAAAGCAGATTGATGGGAAGCTACAAGGCACTTTTATTTGCTAGCAGGTGGGGTAACTATTGTGATACCACAGAAGTCCCTCGTTGATTTGGCATAATATAGCTTTTATGCTTTTTCTTAAAGACGAAAACAAACAGCACACTGAAATCTAGAGAAGATGCCAAACTAAAGAACTGTCATACACCAAGGGCATGGAAATAACAAGAAAAACATCATAAATGCTGGCAAGATATAAAATAAGATTTAACTGGCAAAACAGCAGCTTATACATGTTGAGAAAAAATAAAACAAATCATCAGAATGTAATCCATGAATACAAAGCAGATATTCAGAAAAGGCAGCAAACATATACTGAAATTAGATTGAAACATCTATATCATCTGTTCTAGCCCTCTTGTACTGTAAAATTGTGCTAAATCTGGAGAAATGCTGAAGGGAGACAATAAATTAAGCCTCAGAAATATTCTGTACCATGCGTGTGTACAACACTCATCAATAATAGATTTTTGTTCCAGAAGAGCTACTGGAATGGCAACCATAATTTTAGCGACATATTCCTTAGCATCAGTTTAATTCCTTACCATGCAAGTCAGTTTAGATACCTCATTCCTTGTACACCTGAAATTCCTCCCAAGGAATTTTAGGAAGTGCAAAGAATGCAGGGTTAGTTCAACAGCAATTCCAAGCTTCATCTGCCCATGCACTGCACCATGGACCAAGATAAAGGCACTCTCTCCCTCAAATGGAACTGATGAGAAAACACACACAGAATCAGAGAACCAGACACCTTAATAAACTGATCTAGAGAGAAAGAGTTCGGAACAAAACAACTCCAAAAACACAAAGCAAACAGGCTTCCCAATGTACAATAAATGTAGTAATGACTCACAAACATTTCCAATTTACAGAGAGAGCTAAAAGAGACTTCAAATCTCCCATGAGAAAAGCGGGATGGAACACTAGAAAGAAAAAAACAAAACAAAGCAAAGCTATATTGTGTTTTGGGAAGGTTGTCTCTGGAGCCTGCTAGTATTAATAGCATGTAAATGGCCGTCCTGGGTATAGTAGGTGTAATAACAATATACTGTTAGTAGCTTTTCCGTTGGCTTATTATGCATTGTGGTCACTCTGAGTGCAGGTGACATTCACTGATAAAATCCATCAGATTAGAAATTGCTATCATGAAGAGTTATAACAGAATAAACAAAGATGGTTGAGAATATCCTTTTTTTCACCCCAATTTTATTACCTCCTTTATATCTCTCTGATTCTTGCAATGGAACTACACCTCAACGTGCACTGCCAGGGCTTGAAAGCAGCTACATCCACGCTTGTTCTACACAAAGAAAGAGTTTTCACCTCTTTTTGCAAGCTCCTGCAAGCAGCACATTACCTACCACATACAACAGCTATAATTTGCTCTTGGACAGGCAGCTTCTCCCCTCCCCTTGGCTGTTGACACAAAACCTGACAGTCACCATTCTTCAAGTCATCGCAAACTGACTGGCAGTAGGTCATCAGTCCCTCTAGTTTCCCACCCACTTAAGTTCTTAAGTTCTTTTATAATTTTCCACTTTTCAAAAGTCACTCCGGATTTAACGCTGAAAGAATTCCTAACATAGTGTAACATATAGTTAAAGTTTTAAAAAATCAACAACAAAACAGGAAAAAAAATCAGTTCTGCTTTTTATAACAATGTCTTCTGAATAATTCAGATTGTTCCACGACTCTTTTCTTAGTGTTCCCCAGCAGCTTTCTGAGGAGCTTTCTAATTCCCTCAGGACAACCACCCAGCCCAGGCAGATCTGTGCTCACACAACTGCTGGTGGTTAGAGGTAGCTGCATCTTTTGGTACCACAAAGATGGCAAGTGGTCTCAGTCAGGCTGAGCAAGCGTGACATGTCCTCTTTAGACTACACAAAAGAGCAAAACAAAACCTTTGTGGATCTCAACCCAGAGCAAACAGCTTAGAACAGAACTAAAGAACATTCTCAGAGTAGAGAGAGTCCCGTAAGAGTTGAGGATTTAAACTTTGTCATTCTGACGGATTTATATAAACTTATCTTTCAGTATGAGGTAACTACAGCAAAAGAGGATTCTGAATAAAAATAAACACAGGAGAAAATTCTTCACAAAATTTTCTTCCACCTTTGCTTTGAGGTATTAAGCTGAATGCTCACTTTGCCATTGAATCACAAAGATATGCTACAGCTTGGCCTGATACATTCAGTTTCTAACATCATAGCTCTAAAGAGGAATTAATAGTGCTGATTAAAATCCCCTTAAGTCATTCAATCCAATTGATTAGCCATTTTAACTTTATCCAAGTAATAAATGAAACTTCTGTTATCTTAATTTAACCTTATAAAGTAGAATACACATACAAATTAAACTTATATTGACCTTTTAACAGGCCTGAGACTAACATTCAGCTTTTCATACCAATAGCTCAGATACAATTATGCATTGCAAGCAGGAAAAGAAAGCGAATGCAAAAACTCCAGTGGTGTAAACCAGCACAATTTTGGCTCACTGAAAATCAGAAAGTGCCAGTTTTTATGCTAACATAATAGATGCATCCATTTTAGGAAGGGTCCCCCCGGGAGAAACGTGCACACAAAGAATATAAAGTCTTTAAACATCCTAGTTTTACACATGATGGAATTACACAGAGAAAGTGTTGTGTGTTGTAGCACTCAGGTCAATGCCTGCCTATTAAGGTGCTGAAGAGCAAACGGTAGAGATAAGGCTATTTAAGAAGATTAAAGCTATCTAAAGAATCTGTGGAACTCATTTCAGCCTTTCCAAAATAGTCCTGTGCTGTCCCTGTTTATTTTTTGAGGATCTGACACTTCTAAATAGCTTTATTCTCAAATTTGCAGATACAGTTATCCGGAAAAACAACAAGATTTGTCTTTTATCTATTAAAATACCTAGTTAGCAAATGACCAAGGTTTTATTTTTAAACATTGCACTGTAGTAATCAGGAAAAATTAAGTTCACAGTTTTGTAAGTCAACAAAAACGTGTGCTGGGTTTGAAAGTATGTTGGCAGCCTAACCAATACATATGAATCTGCTACTTCTACCTGTGCAGACATTACGTTAAATGAAATAAAGCAGCTAAGTAAACACATGAAAGCAAAGAGGTTTCTAAATACCGTGACTGTTGCATCGGGATGTTTCCACAAGTCGATTGTTTTGGTCATAGCAGGCCATGGCCTGGTAGCGATAGCCTTGTCCACATTCCTTAACGTCTCCTTGTACCTTCATTCCCAGCAGTACTTCCAGTTTGCCCTCTGGTAAAATACAGTCTGACCAGTTTCCCACAGGCTGAGCACTGTACTTGTCACATGGACAAAACTGGTTCTCAATCAGAGGATACAACTGAGAATTTTTGCATTTATCTCTTTTCTTACTTTTTCCTAGAAAGAAGAAATAATTCTTTTAGAAAGTTTGAATCAATTTACATCTCCCTGAAAATTTCATTTAGACTTCCGTAATTTCAAGGCAATCAAATCCATATGCCAAAAGCTAGTTCCATTAATCTTCATTCATTTATGTTAATGCCTTGAATTTCCAAAGTAATCAATGCCTACAGTTTGCACAAAGGCAACATTGGATAAAGTGCTTGGGATGTACAGTTTCAAGAAGTGTCACAAGACAGAGCAAGACTCTACCTAATGAAGAGGAAAATCACAAAAGAGCATTCTTAGTTGTGTCAAGAAATAAGGCAGAAAATTAAGCAACATATTGTCTCAGAGAGTGATCTGAGCTGTTGGGTGAAGGCAATGGAAGAGCGCAGAGCATGAAGAACTTGGAGAGCAAACCCTCAGCTAGGGCATGGACCAAATCATGAGTCCCACATTAAAGATCGCAGCTAAGAAGCTCAAAAGAGGTAAACCAAGGCTTAAGCCTGAAAAGCACTCAGCTGCTGCAGCAATTGTGATGCACCAAAACACCATCCAAGAGGGATGTGAGCAGTTTAACACCTGAACCTGTTAAGGCGAGGTGATTGTTGATTCGTCTGTCACCAATTTTTAAAAAAAAGAAAATAAAATCCACTTTCACTAGATTTTCTATTAAAAGGTTTTCTCTTGGAAGCTCCAGGGGAATTTCAACAAGATTTTTTTTTTCTCAATTACAGTTCAGTGTGAAAAAAAAAACAAACAAAGAAAACAGACCCAGTTCAGTCTGGTAAGAATTCATTCTGGTTAGACAATGCCAGCAAGATATAGCTTGTGCACGGAATCATGCTTGAGGTGGTATCAAAAGAAATTGCAGACCTGCTCTCTAAACTCTTAGCTGAAAACGTGCACATAAATCAAGAAAATGCAAATCATTAATAGGGTCTGCAGCCATTCTGGTTTTCATTATCAGTCTTCCAAATCTAGCTTCTTGTCTTAGTAAAATTACACTTTTTAACCTTGTTTGGGACTTAAAGTGATTTGAGAGTGACGTGAAGAGAAGAGTTTTCCTTCCCCAGAGCAAAGCAAAGTTGTTCTGGACTTCTCTCAGTGCCTCACACCACCGACGTCATGTAGAAGAGTTTGTGTTTGTGAGTTATATCCTTTTGGACATTCACTAAATTGTCCAACATCTGCCTGAAAAATCTCAGTCAAGTAAATTTTAAGGAAAAAAAAAAAAAAGCTCTCAAAAAAATATTTTAATATTTTAAGCTGTAACTCAGAGAAATTGCTTGAGAGAGTGTAACCTCAAAGGTCTGTCTCTCGCATTTGTTAAATGCTTAGCACAGATAGATAATCTCAAGGGCATAATTCTGTACAGATGATAAACCAACAACCTTCCTGACCTCTTTGTGAAGAGAAGCAGGCTGCAATACCAGGATTTAGAATAAAAATGGTATGAAAACCTTTTAAATAGCAAACAATTGTGCCCCTTTTGGTGAAAAGATAACACAGGGTTCAATAAAAATGCAGGTAAAGATACTTTTTTTTTCTTTTATTTCCTTGGACTGGACCAGACTGTTGGTTAATTATGCTGCTTTAGATTTTCTACCTCCCTGGAACTGCAGCCAGTGCTGACTTGCCTGTCAGAAAAAGAAATGGTCTGCTTTGCAGTGTACTATGTGCCTTCCGTTTAGAAGAAACCCTCACCTCCTCTGTCCTCCTCTCTGTTCTTCTCTCTAGATACTTCCCCGTGATCAAGAGTCTGACATTTTTGGCAGGAGTTTGTCCTCCTGAGGGTTTTGTTTCTGTTTTTTCCCCACCTACAGTATACAGAGCTTGACAGTAACACCAGGTCTGCTTTCTGCCAAGAGGACAAACATTGCTTGCTTTTCACAGGGGAACCACAGAACAATGCCAGTTTTAATCAAAACAGTAGCAATAATTAACAAAAGATGTACTCTTTCTCTTGTTACTCTTACCGACAAGAGTGCGTTTTCTTGTCCTGACTCCTCCACAGTCCCCATTACAGGAAGAAAACTTTGACCAGTTCGTAAACTGACAGTCATCTTGGCAGGGAATCTGGCACGTCTGTGTTAAGGGTGGTAATGGGCCAGAGTATTTAAGGCACTCGCTGATGTCAGCCTGTCCTCCGTCTTGTCTGCGACAAGTAATCGCTGCAAGCAAAAAGGGATGGAGTTTAGTTCAGCAGTTGTTTTTTTTTCATGAATGTCTCTATTCAGTTTAGTAAGCCTACAATATTCTACCACAAAATCACACTGAAAGCCCAGAACAGCTATGCAACAACCTAATATTTGCCATCAGTTACATCTTGAATGAACACATTTGACATTTCTGCCATTTTTTGAGATTCTGTTTAAATTTCTACTTATCAGGACTTACTAGGAAAATAAAAAAGCAAACTTACAGACAACTGCAAATATTATGGTTGGAACTCGATGATCTTTAAGGTTCTTTCCAACCTGAATGATTCTACGATTATAAAGGTTGTATCACGTTATCCACACCTGTTATGCCACTTTTCATATTATCATTTTTCCTACAGACATAGCCTATAACTCAGACATGAAAAAAACTTGCAATGCCATTTTAAGTAGCTGAATATTGTATTAGCTATAAAGTTGTATCAGCAGCACATATTTCACAAAAAGGGACAGGCATAAAATTTAGAAATAAATTTGAGTTCTGGATACCACTTAACCACCCACAACAGTATTGCTGCCTGGTGTTCTTCAGCAATTTTTAGTCTTGAAAAAGGGTTGAAGGACAAAGTCTGTTTGCTAGGAATGGAGTAGCAGCCAAGAGGGGTACAATGTTTTATAACAGCGTAGCCATATGCTGAATAAAAGCTCCTTACTCTTAAGAAAAAAACAATTTTCTTAAGAAAACTTCAGGTGGCACAAAAGGAAGAAGTTGGAACATAACAATTTACAAAGAATAGGGCTGTTTCACTAATACAGTCTTTAACAATGCTCTATTATTGTTCCTCGTGGATTTTTTTTAACATGGTTGCTTATCTGTTATTCTAACCTAAGCCTCAGTAAATCTTATTTTATTTCCTTGCCCAAAACAACATAAAACTTATTACACAGTAACAAGATTGGAAACTTCTAGCTGTTTGTTTACACAACAGAATCATATTTATGCTTCTTGGCACCTGACAGCACACAGTATATGCAGTATCTCATCATGACTGTGAAAGTAATTTGGGTCACCAATTGTCAGAGTAACATTGCATTCAAACACAATACATCATTCTGTACACATATGAGGGAATATAATGTTTTATATTACACTCCACTCCACACAGCACTACAATTATACTAACAATAATTGTTTTATTGGTATGAGAATTGAAAAAAAATGTAAATTTTACTAAGGAAACTATTAAGGCATAATCAAGTTCAACTGTTGGAGGAAAATGGGGCTTGAATCAAAGTTCCAAAATAAAACAGAAAACTGGCTGTGAGTGGCTGTTTCCTCCTGGAAGAAGGAATTGTAAAGGTTTAGTGACCTATGATTTCAGAAAAAAGCTTTTGTGTCTAAAAGTTCTAAACTAAATTTCTACCTCATGATGACCGTAGGAAGCTGAACTTGAGGATCCATATGGTCCACTTCAAGCCTTCTAAAACATATCCAAAGGTCCCAAGTGAACTGTTTTTGCCACACATCTGTGGTAAAACACTTAGAAAGGGAGGGGCAGTTTGTTTTTCCAGAGATGCTGAGCAAACAACTCCCCTGATCCTTGACTGCCCTTTGGCACAGGGCTGCCAGCGCTGTTTGTAATAGGCTCAGTACTGCATTAAGTTGTGCTTATTGGGGGACTGACCAGCTGTACATTGTCTAATACAATTATTCTGTCAAATCCTATTATTATTGGCGTAGTTTACATGAGGAAACCCCTTTTTCTTTAGATATAATTATAGTGATTCAAGGAGAAAACCCAAATCAAAAAATCCCAAGGCAAACCCCTGACTAAAAATTGAAAATTCATACAACAACTATTTTAAGGATGTGTTAACTTTACCTATTACAGGAGTTCTAAAATTAGACAAATATTTTGGAAAAACACAAGTCAAACCAGTACCTTCCAATACAAGCCTAGGTTATGGTTTAGGGTTCTTGTGAGATATTCTCCTCTGTAAATAACAGGCATCAATTTCCCCAAGGTAAAAACAAAGTTCAGACTAGATCTGCCATGTATAAATTCACAGAGGCCAAACCTAAATCCTCTGTCTTGAGTTTGACCTTGGCATGTTCATGCATCAGCAAAACTAATTGCATTATCTTCACTGTGTTCTCAGGAAAATATAGGCCCCCATTTTTAGCAAGTAAAACTCTACCTAGCCAAGGGCTGAAAGACGGTCTGCTGATTAACTCAAAAACTTTTAATAACCTTCTTCAAAAGCTTAATACCCATTTTAAGTACTGCCTCTCCATCTAGTTCTCTGTTAGGCCATAAATATTGTCCATTCAAGAACATTCTTTCTTTCTAGATAAACTTTCTTTCTAGAATTTTTCTAAAGCCAGTATTCATTCCCTCATCTTTCTTGGCTATTAAGTGTTACTCCATGGGCAGATATCCACTCTGTCGTGAACATTTTCGGACTTATATTAGTGCATCTGATTGACATCAAGCAGATCCAGTTGAGAAGCTCCCCTGAGGATTAGCATTTTGGGTTTTTTTGCAGATTAACTGTCAATTGTACTGTAGCAATCAAAGCAGGAAAACTCTTCATTCTTGAGACCTAAATATTTCACCTTAATAACAACACAAATTAGAGGACAGCTTGGCATACTAAATCAATCCCTGAATCCCAATTTTCACAGTGCCTGTCCATAACTATTTATGCCTCTTATAGTTGACAAGATGTGGATGATTCATTCTATATTCCACTTTCCTAATACTATTCTACAGTTTCAAGTATCAATCTGAAAGGTTTAAACTCCTTATGACTGTTGAAGAGCAGGTATTTTTCCATTACAGCAGGGATTTTGACAACTGTGTACATTCCATTAATACATTATTTTGGGCAGGTAAATGACTGACTGACTTGATATCTGAAATGCTCTTACTGTTACTGGAGTTACTTTTTCCACTCACAACCCAATATGGGCAAACTCATTGCTGCCTCTCTGATCGAACCAATGGTAATTTAATTATATTCTAAAAAGTTCACTGAGATCGATGATTAATGCACTACACAGAGAAGTGTCTTCAACTACTATAAAATAATGCAGTGCCAGATTAATTATTTTGCCTATACAACCACGTTATATTTATTACAGACATTAGCAGTAAGTAGAAAGAGCATGGTTCTCTATCACTGAATTAAGCCCAAGCAATTATTAAGTGAAAACATAAAACAGGAGTACGGCTAACAGAAAAATCAAATTTAACACAGAAACCATTCACTTACAAAATTGTTTTGGTATTTAACAATTATTATCTCCTAGAAGGAAGGTGTGAAATAAGTGGCAATCTAAATTTTCTAGACAAGGGACTTTGAGGTAATTAAACGTTATCTGATAGCATTGTTTCCACCAAGCCACAGGGGACTACAGGCTGATACATTTGTTGTTGGCACAATGAAACACTAAGATTATATTTTAACAAGACTTGTTATGTGTGGGTTTATATCAAAACCTTGCCAGTGTTACCATCATTAGGATACTTCATGAAGATTTAACTGAGATGTGAGATTCAGTGTCCCCTACACCTAAAAATTAAAGTATTTTATAAATTAATGTGGTCTATGTTCTTTGTTTTACAACAGACTTGTGATACCATTTTTTTCAATTGATAAGTCTTTTTAACAATAAAAATATTCTATTTCATTTCTGGAAAGGCAGGAATTATTTCAGCACACTAAATTTTCTTATGTCTTCTATCAATGCCGCCTAGGCTGTGGTTTCATCTATGTTTATTTCTTTTTCTGTGGGACACAGCAGACTAGGCTCGGCACGATGAAATGCTTCTAACACAAAGTATCTGTTATGGTTTGAGGAAACCCATAGCAATATATTGTCATTTAGACAATTATTCTATCACCCGATAACCCCTCCCCATCCAGAAAGGGGAATCAGGGAACAGCAAGAAACACAAGGGTTGAAATATAAATAGATTTAATAGACTAAAACGAAATAATTAACAATAATACTAAAGAACCAGTATTAATCCCGATACTGATATAAGATATACAAGAATTATACTCAGCC
>JAOXNO010000013.1:28387412-28401207 GCA_028565335.1 Limnodromus scolopaceus
CACTAGAGTCTTCTAGAAGTGCAATTTTCCCCAGTATTAGAAGAAAAGTTAGTCCTGTGTCTCTCAACCCAGGACAGTATCTCAAGCAGGAGCAACCACCAATAATATCACAAAAAGATAAGCCTGAGTGTTCTTTATGTACCGAAGAGAATAACAGCACGCTTCTACCAAATAAAGTTGTCTGGAGATTCTGGCTCTTGTTTTGTTAATAAAAAAAAAAAAATAATTTCTTGTGTAAATACTGCTCTTGAGCACTGTTGTCCAAATTCTTACTTCAGTACAAAACCTGAACCACTGCAGTTCAGTTAAAATATGAACCGGGCAATAGGGCATTCTCATCTGTTAAGTCTCAATGACTTTAAAATAGTAGTTTGTAGCTCCATGCAGGAGCAGTGCTCTTTCCTGATTTTGTCTCCTTTCCCTTCCTTTCAAATGAGGGCACAAAACCCCCACAAGAGCAAATCCCCCTCTCCCACCAGCGATGCCCAGAGGGGGAGGCTGCTCTCCCTGCTTAGCCTCAGCGAGAGGAAAGGGCTTTTGAACACAGGTTCTGCCTCCGAGCCTCCCCGCGGCTCCGACAAGCCTCCAAGGCCTTCTCCTGTGCTCACGGCCATCCCGGGAAGCTTCCTGCCATTGCCCCGCTCCACTGTCTTTCAAATAACTCCACATACACCCTGTGAATGAAGAATGGGGAGAGCTCAGGATTAGCTCTTTAATAATGGCCAATTCCCAGTGACATCAAGTGCAGCCATTCGGATATTTTCTCTGACAGCCAGGTTACTTAAGCTTCTGCTTAAATTTTATAAATAGCCTTCCTCTTGCTATTACAGAATATGCTGACGGATTTCACAATTTTCATCCCATTCCTCCTAGAAAACTCTGAGGAAGATTTATGGTGGCAAGGACTGCAGGCTATGCATCCTTTTGCAAATTTCTTTTCGGTCACTGGGATAGCCCTTGCCATGTGCATCCATCCATATACACCATGATGTGATTAGGCCACTGCAGTTCGGGTACTTGAGCTTCTCAGCTGCTACATGTCCTCTCCACTAGCGTTGGGATGCAGTCCAACAAGCTCTACTTAAATCTGCAGAGCTACTGGCAAAGCAAGCCTTTTTAGTAATTAAGTTTCCCAGGCTTTCCTACACAATTCTAAAGGGATTTGAACTGTATTTCTAAGTTCCTTCAGAAGTCACTGGAGCTGAGGTTTACTGACAAGGATTTTTTAAGACATGAGCATAACATAACACAACACACACCTGCCTAAGTTGTTGGCAGTTTCAGACTTCACACATTGATTTATCTCACTGAGCAGACCACCACTTCAAAGTTATCTATGTGCTAATAAATGTCAGCCTTAAGAATACAAAGTAGTATCTCAGCACACTCTTGCTGGAGCAGGTTCCTCCCATGGTGAGTTTTATAGCCCACATCTCTATCAAATACTAGTAGCCTGGCTTTATCAAGCATTTACTCATTTGTTTTAGTTTTTGTATTTTTTTTTTTTTTTGGTATTTTGTATTTGCCAGCACTCTGTGCCTCTCCCTCCTGGGTTTCGGGTGACTCATCAAGGCATCTGGTCACTTAGTCTTGTTAATTGAGAAACAGCTTATGAAAATAAACACAAGATAAATGTTGTTGCAGTAAAATATGGCTTTTCTCTACATTTCTCTACATTGTTCATTCAAACTGACATGATTTGTAACAAAACCTTCATCATACAAGACAGTGAGAAACAGAGCTGTCTTTAACAATGAATTACAATTCTAAACTTTATGATTTGCCCAAGTATCTCTTCTGCCAAGGAAGACCAATGTAATTAAAGAGCTAAAAAATGGAAAGGTAAATAATAAAGCTGTGATACAAAGCAAGGCATGTATACGCTCTAGCTACTCATAGACTCTTAAGATCAGACAACTCACCCATCATTTTTAATGATTTCTAACTTCTAGTTTTTCCTTCAGATTTAATTGTCTTTTTAACTACAAACAGTGCAGACTATTTTGTTCAAAACAAACCGCTAATAATGCGTAGTCAGATGTGCCTTTTCCCTGGTGTACATTACTATTCTACCTTATTTAACACATTTGCTGATACGTTATGTGTTACAGTGTGCATAGGTAACCAGATCAGAAATAGGACAAACTAATAGCATTGGCAACGCCGGAAAAGAGGAACTGAGAACTGTTCTCACGTACAAGAATGCAATTACTTGCTCTACTGAGTATCGACACAAAGCAAAAGGACAATCCACAGGAAACTAAAGGGCTGAGCTTACTTTCATAAGATTATTTTTTCACTTTGTCATGAAAAGTAAATTACCACAAACGAATGAATGTGTGATTTCTGCGTTCATGAGCATCAGAAATTTGAGAGCTAACACCTTCTCAATTGAAAAAGATATGCTGCTACGTCTGCATTTTCACGGTATGGTAAATATTTATACAGAAATCACCAACAGTTAAATGATCTGTTGAAGATATCTTTAGTTCAGTATCACATCATAAATGCAGTATCAGAATGTTATACCAAATGGATTTCATATTTCAGTGTTTAGCATTTCCTGATTTTGGGGTGATTAAAAGGACTTGCACAGTCTTTTCTGTATCTACATCACAAAATAGTCTTTAAATCAATGATTTATAGTACAGAACTTTTAATAACATATTGTCATGCAAAGTTTTCTACAGCCTGTAGGAACTTTGTTTATAACGAGCCAAGCAGGCAGGAGGGAGACAAGAATTAGCAGGGAGAAGGGGCAAACCCTCTTCCGGAGTCTTCTTTCAGAAACTGCTGAAATCTTCCTAATTCTGTCCAGGGGAGAGCCCAGTCAGCCAGATGCTTACTTTCATTCAGCTCCCCTTCAGTGACGACCTTACAGTAAATTACATGTAATTTACATTAAAACTGTTTTGCAGGGGACCAAACAAAATAACATGCACCACTGAAAATTCACACATGGCTATTTTCATGGCAGAATTTAAAGTGCAAGAGCGGAAAGGGTACTTGCTAGTGCCATGTGTAGGGGATAACCTATATAAAACAAATAAAACACACTATCCATGTTCAAAATGCAGTTTTGTGATTGAAACTTCAAACAATAATCTCTAGAATTGCAGAATTTTGTTTTCCAAAGTGAAGGTTACTTTTGTGCAAAAATTTAACTTTTACTTCCAAGTCATATCCATTGTAAAGGTGTTCAAGAAAACAGAAAATATTTCACTTTTCTCAATCTAAAGAAAAGCTGTGCTAATTTATTTAGCTCTTACAGAATAGCAGTTTATAGTACTGAGCACAAAAGTAAAAGATATATTCAATGTGTTGGCAGGTATTAAACCCCTGAGACGTGACACATAATATACCTGTGTTTGAAACTTACATTTTATGTTAATTCACATAATTTCCATTAATGGGGAAAATACTGGTCCAAAAAAGACTCTCTTTAATGCCTGTAGCTTTCACCACTGCAACAGGCTAGACAATATTTAGATTCATATTTAGATACCTGGAGTGAGTCACAAATAATCTTGTGCCTAAACCATGACGGTTATCCAACTTAAATAACTTTCTCCATGAGTACTACAACAAAATTTATATGTTGGATAGACTTAATAAAAAGCAAGAGCAAACAAAAATCTTCCCTTTTTAACAGCTGAGCTCAGAAACATTTACAGAATTCTACCAAAACCACCCACTTCTTCAGGCTTAGCTGCTCCCAGGGTTCTTAATTAACGATTGCTCATCCTACCACTTGACTATGTTACACTAGAGAGCTACTTCCATTATATCTGCTTGTTGGAACAAGGCTACTGCTTGAATATATCGTCCTTTGCAAGATCAAACTCCGTGTAGTACCAGAGGGAAATTCTGCCAATCTGTTTTACCAGATTTGAAAACCGTATGCCCAGGAACTCCGAAATAATGTACTACACTCTGCGTGTGTGTGTACCGCACGTGATTGAAATTACAGCTTAAAAAAAGGAACATCTCACAGCGCACAGGAATAATAAGAAGCAATTTGCATGCAGTAGAGTTAGCTAACTCTCTTTATTGACTGACTTTGAGGCAAAGTCAAGAGATTTGGGTACGACCGTGCAAGTACAGAAGACAACATTTATACTGTCTGAGCTCCTACCATCAAAGACACAAACCTTATTTTCTCAGTGTGTAATCTGAATGTGTCCTCCAGAGCTGCTACAAATAGAATGCATTAGTGACAGACCTTTGAAAGAATTACCACAGCCAGAAGCCTTTTGTATTAGGAGGCAATACCTTCAGGTTTCATTTTGTGGTAAGCCCTAAATTGATCTCCTATAACACTTTATGAGTAATTGGTAGGAGTTAGTTACCAGCTTAATATTTACTCTATGACTTTTTAAAGTGTACCATAACCTCCTCTAATACTGCAAGGAAGTTAATGACCAGAATGTTTCATTTTTGCAGTTAACAGTGTCCTTGCTCAGGAATTCCGCAATCTGCTGAGCCAATGTTGTTTTAATGTATAGAAGCTTGCACTCAGAAAAGGCGAAAGAAAAAAAACCTCCTTGGAATTCAGGGTTGACCAGTAGTTCAAAGCAATCCAATTACTGTAACACAGTAAGTAGGAACTACAATTATTTTCATACTGAATTTATTCATTGCACTTAAAAAACTATCTCCTGACTATATGTTAACAGTTCTGTTTAATCCACAAAACTCTCCGTGAAGGCAGGTGACAGTAAAGCTGGACAGGGATGCTAAAATGATTTTTTATCAAATGGAAATGGCGGAAAAATGTCTGAAGGACTGAGTTCGAAGGGTCAACGGTTTTAAAGTCCAGCCAACAACTGGTTAAACGCACTGCAGCTCAGTGGGTAATTCCAGGGCCAATTCTGTTCATTTAGCATCTTTAACAACTTGTACAGAAAGCATCCTCTGCAAGTCTGGGGACACCACCAGTTTGAGAGGAGCAGTCACTACCTACCTGGAGGGTAGGACTGACAGTCAGAGGACCTTGACAGCCCAGAGAAATGGGCTGGCACTGAACTTTAACAGTGTAAATGCAAAGTCCTGCAGCTCTCACACTTCCATTGCTCTACAACCACCTGATTTGAAGGTATGAAGAAGAGAGAGCCAGATTGTTCTCAGAGACATATAGTGAAAGGGTAAGGGGCCACAGACACAACTTGCAGCAAGGGAAATCTCAGCTTAGATATTAGGGAAAAACAAAGCAGTGCTAGGCTGGAGTTGTTGGATCTCCATCCTGGGAGATGCTCCAAACATGTTGAGACATGGCCCTGAGCAACCTGCTCTACTATGGGTGGGAGCTCACTTTGAAACTGGCCCTGGTCTGTGTGGAAGGTTGGACCAAGGGTCCTCCAGAGCGCCCTTCCAACTCAAAATTGTTATACGGTTCTATGATTCTAAATTTTCAAACAAACACAGGCAGCAAAAGTCTTATTTTTGGTCTAATGGATATACCCATAAACACGTCTTCACACCCTTGCCACATGAAAAATGTCACATTTTGACAGGTGAATTTACACCTTTTTCACAAAAAGAAGCATGTAAAGTCACCCATTCCTTTCTTCCTTTTTTCCTTTTTTTTTTTGGAATATATTTTCCACAAACACCTCTGCAAACTTGCTTCAGGTAAGGACGGTGAAATAAACTGAACAAACAATACCATAAAATTAGTCACTAGTGTGGTATCTATACTTAAAAATAAATTAATACTGATATTTTTATGAATAAAAAAATTGCCAGCTACCTGTTAGGATGCACCCTACCCTACCAGAATTCAGTATTTGCCTTTGCCCATGCACATACAGATAGATAAAATTAATGTCAGGTTAAAATGACTAAAATTTTAGGCATTTCCCACACCAGCGCAGCTACAGATTTCTGCGGAATAAAGAACACAATAAAAGGGCCTAACCTCTTGCTTGTAGCCCAGGTCCACACGTCTCATGTGCTCCCGGGCTGTCCTGGCGCACATACCATGGCACAAGCTGGCACCTGCGCCACTTGTGGGTCTTCCACCTGAAATGAGGGGGCAAGCCATCAGCTTCAGACAATCCATCTGAACTTGTAGCAATCAAAACGGAGGCAGCGCAAGCGCGAGATAGTATTAGAAACCACCATAAGCTATTGTTTATTATTAGTAACTGGTCAGAACCAATTCACAACGAACAGTAATGATACCATAAACTTTTCCTTCTTTCCTGTTAGTTTTCGCTCCTTTTAGGATTAGGCCATTGAGAACAGAGGGAAGGAAGGAGGCGGTAGAGGAAGGAACAGAAAGCAAACCATAAGGATTTTCAAGGACAAAGGTACATTAACACTACCTAAGAAACACACACATAATACAAACCTCAATATGAGGATTATACATTAACAGACTTATACAATACGTGAGAAAGAAATTTCAAAAAAGGAATACTATACAAAATAATAAAATGATTGCTGAACACGCATTTAAGAGAAGACCTCCTTTGCTGTGGATTTATATCTAAGCATTGCCAGGGTATTTTCCAGTCAACAAAATGACATAATAAAATTGGAAAAGTGGATTTACGGAAGTGACACTAACATCTCATAAAAACAAGGCAGACCTATTAAATAAGGATGAGTTTTAAATATTAGCACACCCTAATAAACCTCTTCTCTTTCTCACTTTCAACAAGCTTTTTGAGGTACTACAAGTTGAAAAATCTCGTTGGAGCCGTCTCTGGTTGATGTAGAGTACCTGTAGCTATAGCAGACAGGAGAAGCTTCACATTCTTTTTCCTCAAACAAGGAGTCCGGGCACTCCCGACCCCCGTTGGCGGGGAGCTGGATGATGACTCGATGACGGGACTGTTTCTTCACTGTGACACCTCCTGCAAAGAGAAGAAGAGTTTGTTTCTCCTACCGCTACATAGGGATGAAAGTAATGAGGGGAAAAATAAGATTTAACATAACAGGTATTTGATTTTGCTATAATTTGCTATAATAGTGATGTGCTATTTTGTCCATAAGCAGGAAATTAAGCCTAACAGATAAAATACTTTAATCTCAGCTAAAGGCCAGGAAGCAGAACTAAACAGAAAGAAACAGTAGCGATACTGTACAAATGAACACACGGCTGAAGCGAACACGCAGTTCAAGTGAAAAAAAATTAAACCAGCTCAGTCTGCTGCTACACTTTAAAGTTTCAAAGTGTAAATTTGCCCTAGTCATTTGTAAGCAAAACCAGAAATAGAAATTAATGGGAAGAATTTATTATATTTCACATTTTTTTCCATTCCGTAAATGACTCAATCAGCAAATGTGCTTGCCTTTTGCTTATCTCCACAGCCAGGAATATAACAAATTTAATTTACAGTCTTGGTTCTCTCCAGGCCAGGCTTTAATTCTGCTCCCCATACCCTCGTTTCCCACACGGGACTAGCATTACCCTATCTAGATACACAACAAATATTTCCAAAAGAGTATGCCTTACATTTAAATGTGAAGCTTTATTTCCCACTCTGGAATTAATTTACAGTTTACAGTTTTTAATTATTATAGTCATTCATTATTAATGATAAACAGTAAGTAGTTCCTGTAGGAATTTTGATTCCAGTTATCTCCAGATATCAGTTGTTCAGGCAGAAAATTAAGAGAAAAGCCACAAATATATATTAATTCCAAAACAATACCTAATACACAAATATTGTTAGGTAAAAATCTTGGTGTTAGGGCTTTTTTGGTTGGGTTTTTTTGTTTGTTTGTTTGCTTTTTTGTTGGTTGCTTTTTTTTTTCTTTTTTTTTTTTTTTTTCCAGAGAGCTGTAGCACTGACATTTGTCTGACTGGGTTGGTATCAGCTTTGGGTGGGTTATTACAGCAGCTGCAGCTTGTCTGAACCCAGAAGCGCGCTGGACCCCGGCCAAACAATTGTAATTAGGAGCGAGCAGTCAGAGAATCCCGGCGGTGGCTCTCCACCACCTGGCTGCTTTTCAAGGCGGAGGAAACCCTCCGCTCCCCGAGTCCATCAGCTCCAGGAGATGCCAGGAGCTGGCACAAGGGGCAAGACAGACGGGCAGCCCAGCAAAGCTGCTGACCAGTTTGCTGACACAAATGGGTAAAACCCATGAAATAAAAATCGGTTGTCTAGTACAAATAGAGTTTGACTCACTGAATAGACAAAAGGCCTGTATTGGTTCACAAATATAGTGCTTTTTAGCAACATACATGCTAGTATGACATCAATATTCGTGAAAATATGTTGATTGCATCAAAACCTTTCTTAAAACCCAGCAGAAGTAAGAACAGAAGAGGATGGCAATTTTGCCCAAGGTGATCTGCCCCACCAAAAATATTTCAGAAAGAACCACTACTGTTGCTGTAAAATAACACAGTATTTAATAATGTATAACTATTTCATAGATTCAAATTCAACAGTCTTACTTCACTGTTCTTTTTCAAAGAGGTTGTAAATTTAATCTTCCTAACCCCTCTTTCATTTGTTAGAATGCACTAAGCACTAATGGGAATTACTGCAAAAAATGACTTTCTGCTTGTGTTCTGTATAAAGCATGAAGAATTGGCCATGACATTCAAAGTGCGTGTATTTGATGTAACAATATCTTACATTCTGATAATAGGGTAGCTGTGAGTAATCACCACGTCCTACACAGGGATTAGCACCCCATGGAACTTGGGCTGTTACAGAGTCTGTCTGTAATAGTAACATAATATAAAAATACCTCCTGTTAAGGTTAAAAGAGAAAAAGAGAGAACGTAGAAGAATGTGTGCAATATTAACCCAGTTGTCACTTTATGTACGATTTCAATGTAATAAGAATTCAAGCGAGACCTGCATTGTTTTTAAGAACTTTGCCAATAAGTGGTATTGAAATGTATATTTAAGTTAGGCCATTAATATCAACGTAAACTCTGCTGATTTTCATTAAATTTTCTTCTGTTTTCATTGAGGTAGAATAAACCAGCACAGGCAAAAATAAAGAGTTTTGCCATAATTATGTACCTATGCACATCTCTCTCTTTTTCCCTTCAAACACAACTTCTGTCATTGTACAAGTGTGCGTCTGCTTGGTGACTAGTTCTTTGTATCAGTGGAAGATGCAAAAGGGAGTTTGTAACATAAAAGCGGGCAAAATGGAAAAAAACCCAAACAAACAGATGCTTATAGAAAATGTACAGAAAAACCAATTATATTCAGAAAAACCGCTACGTCCTCCTTGCAGCCGCTCTACCAGCTCTTACATGTCCTCTATCAAAAAGAGATGTGTGTAAATATTCAGCAAAACTGACTCTGGTCTGACTCCTTTTTGTTTTGTTTTGTTTTTTCTTAAAAATCTGTCTACTAACATGCAATAGATAAAATTACCTTCTTGGCACGAAGATGGACACGGTGTCCAGTCACTGAATGGAGTCACAATACAGTCCTTCCTACAGGGAAGCAGACAAGGCCTCACCGTTTCTGGTCGGAGGCTCTCAGGGCATCTGAAAAAAAAAAACACCAACCCCAAAAAAGAAGCGTTATCAAATAAACAACTATTCTGCAGCGAAATGGTAAATTACAAGAGGCACGGAATGCCTGCAGGCACACGAGGGGAGCGCTAGTTGCCCAGAATTCACCAGGATTGAGCTCAGAAATACAAACTGTTAGAATTTAAATATAGCTGGTGGAAGCAAGCCAAAACCGGTGCATACTACACCTGGGGATTTAACTTAAAAAAATCATGATTCCTCACTCACCATTCCAGACTCTTCCTTTCCAGTGTTATTTTCATGTTTCAAAATCATTTTGAAGAAAAGCGATCTAGCTTACCTTAGCAAAATAAATTTTTAGCTCTTCATAAATTTACCAGTAACATAAACTCTGGAAAGAGGCACGTTTAAACTAAATAACATCGCTAAGCCAGGAACAAATAGGTATAAACTGGCCATGATTACGACAGAAACCAGATTAGGGATTGAAACTGCCAGATCAATGAGACCGTAAAAGACTGTCAGAAAGGACAGAAAACCTTGCTTGTTTTAGGAACAGGCTTTATCAGCATATAAAAGGGACTGTTGGACTGCCACATATGGGACTCATTAACCCAGGTCATTTTCCCTCATTCTGTGTTCCTATTGTTTCATCAAGGTCAAACAACTCTCTACACTGCAATACTTGTTTTCAGAATGATGCAATAACTCTTGCAGAAGCACTGCAAATCTTTAAAATCATTTCAGAATTACTATCACCCTGGGTGAACTGCCAGAGGAATATGTAAAGAGATAAGAAAAACATCACTTCTACATTTTGGGGCTTTTGGCTCATAGCAGGAAAGATGTTACTATGAGTAGCTTTTCCTCTTGTGGTTGCTGGGCATCTTGGACCAGCGAGATGACACCAGTTTTATATTTGGATTGGATCAGCTGGGGAAGCTTGGCTTGCATGAGGCATCTTTCTTGCCAGGCTGAAGGGAGTACAGGGAAGTCTAACCATGAGCTACCAAGAAAACGTGGTCTCCCTGGTCAGTGGAGAACTACGCCTGTGTCACTGTGGGAGGAAATGCTGGGGGAAAGGAGGAGAAAATTTAAGTTGCAGCTTTACAGGAACATATTCTTCAGCAATAACTTGCTAATTCATGATTTCTCTTAGTTGTCTCTGCATTTTCCTGTCAATTAACATAAACTTCTCAGAGTATGATCCATTACTGAGAACCAGCACCAATTTCTTAGTGCCCTCTTATAATGAGATTCCCACCCTTTCTCTTTACTCACTTAAAATATCAACATGAAAGGCCATGAAATATTATAGCTATAGCAACAGAAATCTTCATCATCTCTCCATAAGATCTCTCTACATTTTTAAGTCAAATTGTGCCTTGTGGCTCATAAAATCATGGGTGTATTATATGTGGTCAGGTACACTTTAAAAACACATCTGCCACAAATCACACACATTAACTACTAGTTTCAGAAATTTTCCCTAAAGTTAAAATTCAAAATGGTTCTGAAAAGTATTGAACATTGGCTTACTAATGGCTTTTTTCATAACAGAATTATAAGCATACAAACCAGTCTGACTTATACACATTCACTGTTTCACTGAGAACTTCATCTTTCAGGAGCATCGAACATTGCAATTCCTCTTCAGATCCTTGGGCAAGGCAATTAGTTCAATTAGAACACCATTTCTATCTTTTATATTGTTTGTATTTAGTATATGTGGCTTAAAGCGAAGTATTGATTTTTTTTGCAGTCCTTACTCAAGGTCAAATTAAACAGAAGAGATACAAGCTGAAGTCTGTAACTTGTGAGGTAGATAAGGCCAATAATATTGATTGTATCATACCACAGTAATCCTTTTTATTAAGGGGAGTTTAAAACAAGGTTCCTATTTACATTTTCATGTTAAATGTCTGGCTCTTTATAAACGATTCTGTGATTTTAATGTGACAATTTGGACGATCAACCAAGACTTTTTCTCATTTGACAGGACTCATTTATGATACAATAAAAGAGCCCTCCTGCCAAAAAATTTAAGATCAAATCAAAGGCAGACACATTAACAGCAGATTTAAAAAGGAAGATAAATCATGAGTTTTTTTAAAAATATAAAATGAGTACCAAATAAAAGATATAATTGTAGCATGACTGAATAGAACTGCAACTTAATGCAGATACACAACAATTTAGATTACTGAATGTGCTGGCATTATTCCCCTTATTTCCATTTAAAGTAAATTAGGAATAAGTCTATCACTGAATAAAGCAACAAATGGCAGGCACCATGCAAATATTTAGTGCGAGAATAGCTGCCTCATGAACTTTCTAAACGATCTCTGCTATCAGCCCTTTTAGCTCTGAATCTGTCCTCAGTGGGATATTTACAGACTGCCAAACTGTACAAAGATATTATCGAATACACTTTACTAGCAGCTAACCTGTATTTAACCCTGGTCATATATTAAATCACAAAATTAAATCATTGGGCCAAAGAGATCTCTTAAAAAAAACATGTATATGGGAAAAAACCCTCACAAAGCTTGTCAAACTAATGTCCAAACTAATGCCCTGTAAGAGCTGCACTACTCTTGACCTACTTGGTCTACATAATGCACTGCTTGCTTGGAGGTACCACAAGGATCTTGGAAACAGAGCTGCACTGCACACCACACACATGCCTCAAGAATTTAACTCAACTTGACCTGATGATGGCCATAGGACATAAAACATTAGGGATATGGTTTAGTGGTGGTTTTGGCAGTGTTAGGTTGATGGTTGGACTTGATGACCTTAAAGGTCCCTTCCAACCTAGATGATTCTACTGCAAGGAACCAACTGGATTTGTCAGTCAGCTGTCAGCAAAATCACCACTGTAAATATCACCCATAAAAATCAATACTGAGAAAGGTATTCTATACTTCTGCAACTTCAGTTCTGTATTTTTAAAACAGGAAATGTTCCCCCATGAGAACACAAAGATGGGAGTCTTTTTGTCTTTGCGTGTAGTCATTGGTAGTGTAAATATACAGCAGTAAAATCCAAAAATATTTATAGCATGAAGGTATTTTTTAAGATCTTTACTTTTTTGGGCCCACTTGTCCCACGTTGACTCTCACACAGATGACCTTTCTTGTCTGCATCCCCACAGAGCAGGTGGCCTCCCCGTTCCAGCTGGCCGAGGAGTTGAAGGCAGAGACAGAGGTATCCTCTATGCACTGTCCCCAGGGGCCAGTCTGCCAATGATACACAGTGCAAGAGTGTTCGTTACAGCTGCGCGTTTCCTGCAGGGCACTACTATTTGGGCACTGTATTCCTCCTGGAACAATAAAACAGGGCAAGAGTTCATGCAGTGGAAGGAAATAAAGTGCTTTGTTTTAAGAAAAAGACATTCCCCCGCCCCCAACAATACTTTGAAATGTTAATAGTTATGTATTATCACTTTGACTACACGAAAGAAATCTTGTTCCTTTTTCCTCTTCTTCATATGCCCAATATGGACTTTGACAAACTTCAGTCAACAGACTACAAAGAAGAGAATGTACGTAGACAGTAAATGTAAATGCGTAAAAAAACAGATGCCAAAATAATCATAACTTAAGATAACCCACTGCTTTGATGTGCTTGGAGTAACCTACAGCCTTTTTATGTTGAGGTTCTCTACAAGAGACTGAGAGATGACATAAGGAAGCATGATGGCTCTAGGCAGAAGAAATGGTTAAATGTTCTAGTCATGCATGTGTAGAGACCACTGTTTATGTCTAAGTCACGGATCAATTAAAAAGATTTTTGGAGCTCTTGTCCTCACTCCCAGTGGATATTTATCCACATTACGCAATTACCAAAGAGGATGGCACAGCTGGCAATTTCAAGTCCAGATTGAGATAACAAAGGCTGTGGCAGGTTAAAGATTAAAATGCATTCATGTGTCAATAATTGTGAAGGAAAGCTCAGACAATGCTATCTTTGTTGTGTATGGTTTCAGATAATATGTTCAGTTTCTTATATTCAAGCACTTCAAAGCTAATCTGGCCTCCCAGTCCTCCACGAGTAACAAGGAGGCCTTTCCTACCAGACCCGACCAAAGGCCGCTAGGTGTCCAGCCCTGTGAGCAGACATGTCTGCTCCATCTCTGGCGTTACCAGACACAAAAGAAATGTAGGTTTAAGAATCAATTTAACCATTCATGGCCTACGCAGGAACTACAAGGACTCCTATCTCCAGGTGGTGGAAAGCCAAGGAAAATGGAAATAATGTTTTAGTCTTTCCTAAAAGACAAGAACAGTAAGAAAGGTAACTGAAAGAGGAACGTTTTATTAGTTATCGCAGATG
>JAOXNO010000013.1:28401307-28418353 GCA_028565335.1 Limnodromus scolopaceus
CTTATATTCAAGCACTTCAAAGCTAATCTGGCCTCCCAGTCCTCCACGAGTAACAAGGAGGCCTTTCCTACCAGACCTGACCAAAGGCCGCTAGGTGTCCAGCCCTGTGAGCAGACATGTCTGCTCCATCTCTGGTGTTACCAGACACAAAAGAAATGTAGGTTTAAGAATCAATTTAACCATTCATGGCCTACGCAGGAACTACAAAGACTCCTATCTCCAGGTGATGGAAAGCCAAGGAAAATGGAAATAACGTTTTAGTCTTTCCTAAAAGACAAGAACAGTAAGAAAGGTAACTGAAAGAGGAACGTTTTATTAGTTATCGCAGATGAGCCATACAATGTTTTTCACTAAAAAGAAAAATGTACGCTCACACCAAGCACATGTCAGAGAGCGTATTATCCTCTATATCCCACTGCTGAACTTTAGGTTGACTTCCTGCTCCCCCGACAAGCAAGAAGGAAGGGCTTTTAAGCACTCATTGTTGAAGAAATTAAACCAACAACTAAATGTAATCAAAGAAACAACGGATACTTCAACTCCTCCAACACAATTCCTTCAAGTATCACAAGCGTGAAAATACTTTATATCAAAAGGTGCTTTTATGGGATGTCTAGATCTACAGCAAACGTAAGGAAAGAGCCATTCTCATGAAAACACAAGGACAAAATCCAAATTCTCAAATTATTTCTGTAGATATTTTTAACTTTTGACTTTAGGCTAAAAATATTGATGCAACTAAGCAACAGTAACCATCATATTAACTGAGATATCATGCCAAAGACTAGATAATCTTAAATTTTGCAAAGGGGGATTAGAAAAACCTAAAAACATGTGAATGTAATTAAATGACTGGAATGAAATTTTTTTGGCTCAGAATGCATGCAACTTAAGTCTATCAGACTTGCTTAAAATATATGTCAGTATGCAAAGCATCAAGACAAAGTATGTTATATGCATTTTCCTAAAAAGAGAAATAAAAAACCAAATGGTAAACCAAAATTATGGTTATGTAATAAGTATGTAACAAGTTTCAAAAATTTATTCAAGCGCGTTGCTTCAGGAAATAAAAAATCTTCCAGCTAACACCAGCCAATAGGAATATAAGGAAGAAAATTAGGAAAGTGAGTGTATTTTGAAAATGAAAAAAAATAATAAAGACAGTAAAGTTACAAATTATTTGTCATGGGAGAGAAAATCAATTCACATGAGCAGTTGAGACGTGTTCCCCCAGTACAAGGATTAAAAAAAGGAGAATTTAGAAGAGATAAGCAAGGTTACTAAAATAATTATTTCCATCTGATGTTAGCTCAAGAAGAAACATACGGGAAATATTTAAGCAATTCATAAATTAAAGGGTGTGTGTGTGTGAAAAGCAGTGTTATGGAAAGGCATAACCACCAGTTCCTAAGGCATTTGAGAATAAAGTGACAACTTAGATTCAGTTTTGACAGCTATGCGAGAATGTATATTCAGGGAAAAACCACGAGTGACATTGACTTGTAAATGAAAAACACTGGGGCATGAATGTCTGCGGCTCAGTGGGAATCCAGTTCTGTTCAGATTAAACCAGTAGTTAAAAAACTATATAAAGAATGAACAAAATGTGGAAATAATATTACTGAAATATCAAACAACTCTCACTGGTACCAAATCTCTGTAATATTAAAAAATACACTCTTTATTTATAGTGTGCTATTCTCTCCATTCCCTTGTGCTCCTTCAAATTAAAGTAGGTACAGAAAAAGAAGAAGGGGTTGGAAAACTGGCAGTTAGAGATGCCCTTTACCACATCTGCATAGGGGTAACAAGATCGGTGCTGCTCAACTTTAAAAGCATTTCACAAAATGAGGACAGGTTTGACAGGAATATATACATTAATGAGTATCAAGGAAAAAAATGAAACAGACATTTAATTTTATCAGAATACACGAAAAAGGGACATACAATACTAAATTCATTTTATATAATTCATGATCAGATAACTGTAAATAACTGTTTGGCAGTACTACAAAATAATAATTTCGAGGTACCAAAATGAGTTGGAGCTGAAGTGTTTTTTTGGTTCTGGATACTTAAGCAAAGCACACTTGGAAATGAAAAGCTGGCTTTACAGAGGGACCTGCATATTACTCATAAAATAGCAGTGATATGAGGGTAATTTCCTTGAATGCTTTAACAGAATTGTCATATGCCTAGATTGCTTTTCTGCCCGGTTTGGAGCTGGTAATGGGTAAGACACCTTGCTCCAGGATATTCAAGGACTGGATTTTATAAGTCTTTTTTTGTGACACTGTCTTGATAACTTCCAAATTTCAAAACGTTTAGTATTTCTAAAGCTTTTAGGATCACTTCAATTAATCTTTTGATATCACTCATTTTACAAATGCATGTAATTTTATGCATGTATTTCAAAACAGCTGGAATAATCTTAAAGTTTAAGAAAAAGGGTGCAACTGAAGTGCCTTTTGTGATCTAGATCAGGTTCCCCAGTTACATACTAAGTGGCTTTTTATTCCAGTTTCAGCTGAAATTAGTTAAAATTCATGAAAATCCCTGTCTTCTCCAAAATTGATCCTCAATTTGCTGTGAAAACAATTACTCAATTCTGTGCTTTCAGATTTAATTCCCAAGCAGTATTATTTCAAGCCAGAAAAATGAAAAAATTAAAACCAACCAAACAAGGCAACTATAAGAATAGCGAACACATTTAAAAGCCCTAAGTATATCTCCTCTTTTGCAACTATGAAGTCAAAGTGCACTGGAATTTTAACAGGAATAAAATTTTAAGGCATATCAACCATGATTTGCCTAGAGTCGAGAAGAAACTCCTTTGATCCAGCTATTCCTTACACATTCAGTAAATCAATCTTGCAGATATGTGAGCAGTATGAGCTATTGGCCCCTGTCAAACAGAACACCTGATGAGATGGACAACTGATATTCTCTACTGTCTAACTCAGTGGTGTTTAATAGTCTGTGATATATGAGGTCACACTACATAGTCCTTCTGGCATTATACTTTGCTAATCCATGAACATACAGTAGCTGTAGTAAGACATTGCCATGCATATGCATCCTTGCCCTAAGAGAAAATTTCAAACGAAATTGTCCTTCACTGTAATTTTATTAAATTAAGCTTTTTAATCAGACTATTTTCTTCTTTGCATTTGACTTGTGTGGATTTTTTTTTCAATCTTTACCTTTCCAAAATCAGTATCAGTCGTTTACTACTGATAAAACTTGGAATGTATCCACAATATTAGTGTTATGCTGTATCGCACTGATTTATATAATCAATGCAAAATCAATCTGAATATTTACTATTTACTAAAAAATTAAGATTCATTTAGTACTTTAGTACTCATTTACTTTAGACTCATTTAGTGTTTTTAGTCTCAGGTCATGGCCTGTGTAAAGCAGTAAATTGCTAATTATATAAGATCTATTGTAAGCAGGAAATTTAAAAAATAACAGAAATATTAAGCAGGAAATAAAACAGAAATAGACAAGCCCTACATTCAATAGAGACAGGCTGAGCTGTATATGATCCTTTTACTAGACTTATGCAGAACAACTATATGATGTATCAGGTAACATCATTATGTCCTCTGCTGTCATTTTAAATTTTGACACAACGGCTTTTCTGAGTTTCTTACTGTACCATGAAGATGTATTTGACAGTGACACAAATGAGCTACCACTACAGGCAGGCTCACAAGACAGGCAAATTTATAAATCACTTCACCTTTCAAACATTCAAGCTGAGGACAATGATCTCAGAAAAGATATCAAAAATGGTTATGGTGACACCAGTTTCCACATGGAGTCATCTCACAAATCCATGGAAAGTCTTTATCTTGAGGAAAGACACTCCCCTGTATCTCTCTTTCTCCCTCTCCATTGAATGGTAAGTTCAATGGAAAGTAAATAGTAAAAAGTAAGTAAATAAGCCCATCCCAGATGTGCATATCCACACTGTGCTGGAGGCTCTGCATGGTTTGCCCATGCAGAAGAGCTGTTGTTCTAATGAGGAAATACTGACGAAAGGGCATACGGCTGAGGTCAGCTCCTGGCTCGAGCAGAAGCCAGTGTGATGCTGGAGAGGCAGTCGTATCCCATAGCTCATCAGAAAACTTTGTCACTACTGCAATTTACATATGGCTTCCATTTTTCCTGTGAAGCTATTCTTGTTACTAAGGAATTATTATAATACTACTGAATTATTCCTATTCTAAGTCATCCAAGAAAATCGATTATACTGTGGCTGTTTCCTGGTGGCCAGTTATGCTAACTTGATGGTTTCTTCAAACCAATTCAGCAGCATATATAGCTGGGAAGTAAAAAGAAAAATAAGGTTTTAAGTGTGAAATGAAATAGCTCTATCACAGACAGTCATCTGCCAACATTAACAAGCAAAATGAGAGAATATAGTATTTTTTTTATTTCAATGAGGAGAGAAACTGAACAATCACAGACAATATTTCAATAGGAAGCCATCTGAGATATAGATAAAAGAACCTATTTCGTATGTATTTACAGACCCTCAGCAATTTTGACAGGGTGTTCATGTTTAAGTACCCCAATGAACAAGAATTAAGCATTTCAGATATATATTTTAGATATATATTTCAGATATATATTTTTGAGGGGTTGCAATATGCCTTGTGTATGATGTAATGCCTGCAACACTTTGATCTTGCCAGGCTTGTAGATGGAATTCTCCATGGGAGATGCACATGATCAAGGACTCACAGTGATAAACCTAGATTCCTTATGCCATCTTAGAAATCAATTTTAGACTTATTCATAGACTGGCAACAGGCTTGCACATTCTTTCATTAATTAATGTCCAATCCTGATATCATAGGAACTGTATGTATTTATGTACAATATATCTGACCTGTATTCTGAATAAAAACTCTCAATTATCATGGCTATGTTATATAGGAATTACTATGAAATGTCTTACCTAACTTGGTCTGTCTCTTGTACAAACAGTTCAAGGAAAGGTTCAAAAATCCAAAAGGGAACACCCGTGTTCCCTGTACAGAACTGATAGCTATTATCAGAACTCAGTTTTAATGTGTAAATGGAATTATTGGTCTTAACATTTATGAGACTTAGGATTTTTCGTTATACCTGACGTTTACAGAGCTTTCATCAATAGTAATGTGCATTTTTATAAGCTCTGAACAGAACTGAGAACTGCATGTTTCCCCAAAAAGGTTCATGAGGAGCTTCCTTTTTATATCAGCAGAACACAGAATTTCAGATACATGAATATATTCTGTGCCCCCAGAACATAAAATGACCTCCCAGCACCAACTACACAATCAGTCTTTCGTGTTTTGGGAACACTGCTGATCCCTGTCACGCAATTCTGGAGGTGAAAAGTCATTCAGCTATTTGTCACACAGCAAATGACTAAAAGGCATGAGATGCATGAGGAGAAAGATGACAATAACCCTAATTTCAGTGAAGCATAAAATATAAAAGCCAAACCGATGCATTTTGAATATAACACAAGTAAAAGTGAAAACTACCTTCCTGCTAGAGTTGTAACAACATGCTAAGCCTTGGAAGGGTCTTTTATTTATTTATATACTTTTATTCTCTGGAGTTTGTACAGAGTGCAAAGGAGCGTGGTGTTGAAGATATCTGACCAAGATGTGAGGGAATTGCTATAAGCTAGGTAGACTTACCACCTTTTACGCTTAAAAAAAAAGCACAGAATAACCTCATCTCAGAATAGTGATAAAGAGGCCAGGGTTCGAGCAAAGCTGAAGCACTACAACATCTAGGCAATGAGCTGGCTTCCCAGCAGTAATTTAGGGTTCTCCTCACTACTACCTGTGTGGTTTGAGACCTGTCAGTCTTCGTGATCAGTCACTGCTGCTTCTGATCATGGTGCAACAGACATAAATAAAATTCATACACATAAAATCCAACCTGTGCTTAACTGCTTTGCTCCATCTGCAGCCCTGTAAATTATCCCACAATGTGTTTAAGTTCCAGAGTCAGAATAAAATGGGTACTTTTTAAAAAGAAGCATAATAAAGTGGAATAATTTTCTGAAGTAATTTAGGTTTCCACTTCTGTGTTTGTCAGAATGCTAAATTTCTGTCTCCAGTAAAACCACATATGCATACGGAAAATCTCTTATCCTGATCTACATGAAAATACAGATACACATGAATATATGTTTATTTGAATTATCATCTGAAAACACGGCTCTGTGTTTCCCTCAAAATTAATCTATTTGACACACAATAAAACAGGGACAACATAAACCCAATTTTGTTTCTAATTTTGAGAGCGTTTCTAATTTGTTACACAGATCCATCTAATTTATTATTTGAATCACTGACCAAAATGAGTATAATTCTCATTGCCTCTTGCACTTGTAGCAAAGGTCCCTTTCAGGGAAAAGGCTGAAAATGCCTGCTCTGCTACATATTTTTTTTTGTAAGTACCTGAACTATGTCAAATACACAGTATGCCTTAGCAATGAAATTAACTGTGTTACAAAGAGAAGTGTTTTGGCACCAAACTGTGCGGTGCGGTCGACAGACTGGAGGGAAGGGATGCCATCCAGAGGGATTTGGACAGGTTTGAGAGGTGGGCCTGTGTGAACCTTATGAAGTCCAACAAGGCCAAGTGCAATGTCCTGCACGTTGGTCAGGGGAATCCCAAGCAGAAATACAGGTTGGGCGGAGAATGGATCAAGACCAGCTCTGAGGAGATGGACTTGGGGGTGTTGGTTGAGAGGATGCTCAACATAAGCCAGCAATGTGCGCTGGCAGCCCAGAGAGCCAACCACATCCTGGGCTGCATCAAAAGTGTGACCAGCAGGGCAAGAGAGGGGATTCTGCCCCTTTGCTCTGCTCTAGTGAGACCCCACCTGGAGTATTGCATACAACTCTGGGGCCCCCCAACACTAGATACCAATGTGATCTAAGAAGCTAAAAAAGCCATTTGTTAGCACTTGAATCCATTAAAACTCTCACTTTTTCAGCATTCTTTCTTATATCTTTCCAAATTGGACCTAAATTATAGCTAGAATTACCAACAATCCTCTATAAACACCTCTCATAGAGCTCTGCATAAGATAAATCACCTGCCTTGTTTAATTTTAATAGAAAACAGGAAAACCATACATTTGAAATCAAAACAGTAACATTATGCAGAATAATGAAAAAAGAGCAACATTAACTGAAATAAGCGAAATAAAATCTCTTTAAAACAGCTCGAGGTACATTTGAATATTTTTTCTATATTTAAAAAAAAAAAAACAAAACATGACTCCATCTCATAATTTGCTTCTGTCGATCAAGAAACGACGTTGACATTGCAAAGACAGCTGAGAATTCACAACCAAACCAGAGCCTGCAAAGAGAACGCCACCTTACCTTCACCTGCGTAGGCCAGGATGGAGCGGGCGCGCATCTGCTTCCCTTCTGTGGTTTTGCCGGAGCAGGTGTGGGAGCAGGAGGACCACGCGGACCACGTGCTGAGCACGCAGTCCTTGGGGCACGGAGCTTCGCAGACAACCGGGATGGGGTAGATAGCATCTCTGCACAGCTGTCTGTCAACCTCTTCCCCTGGGAAAGAAAAGGCCAGTAGCAGTCTATCATTTGTTAAATTAACTTAAAATGAGCAATCTAGTCCAGATGGGCACACAAAGAAATTAGATTCTGTTCTTCTATACAAACAAGGTAAATAGATTTTTTTATTAAAATGACTTGTCTCCTCTGCCTTGATTCTAGAAGAACATGCTTAAACCTAGTTTAATTTGATATTCTGCTGAAGTGAATGCCAGCCTGGGTGGTCTTTAAGCTTTCATTTTGTTAATAGATATTTGATTCCACAGGAAATCCTACTGCGAATAACAGAGTATATAATACACCTATAGAAAACTGTATGCATGCAAATGCACGTACATTTATCACCTAATCTTCATCCATGCTTGTGGGAGAAGGGGAAAGGGTCCTAACTTCCAGCTCAGCCAGTTTTACAGCCTACAATTCATCCTCTGAATTGCAGCTATGCATCAAAATATGAAGACTGTTGCAGTAAGCTGCAGAGTGTCTTGTTTGGTTAGAAAGATCTTCATTTATTAGCCAAGCCAGTAACACATCACTCTTTGTGTCATGGAATCATAAAAAGATCTATGCATTTGTATTCTGTCACATCAACGTATACATTTCATTATAATAAAAAGATCCAGGCTGGTATAAATTGTTTAATGAAATACTAGCTAGTGTTAAAGTAGCAGGGCTTCTTTTGTTTTCAGTAAGGAAATCACGGGAGCACCGTGTCCAGGATTCGTCTGAAGCACCCTAATCACAAAGTGGTTAGTTTTGTACTGTGACATATGATTTCCTGATCAAATCAGTTACTATCCATTAAGTGAGGATTGAACAAATGACCACATATTCAGAGGTCAATAGGTCTCACCGACAGTGGCCAAAGCCTCAGGATAAATCTTCACTTTGGAGCAGATGAGGGAAAAGAACCAAGGAGGGATAAATGTCAGTGAAGCATATGCAACCTTGATTGCACTGAACAGGAGTGTCTATGGCATCTCACTTGGTATGACCCATCATGTCAACCCCTTTGTTTCAATAGCTAAAGTCAAGAAAATAGCATCTCATCAAGATTTGCAATGAACATAAGACTTTGATACAACAAAACATTTGTTAGAAATAATCACTGAATACTCCATAATTTGATGATAAAAACATAGGCCAGTGTTAATAACCACCACCTGGATTCTGAAAAGCTAATATATTGAGCACTGTGAATGCTGTAAATGAAGCCAAAGATCTATAAACACTGCTTTATTCAAGCCTCAAATTAGTCTTTTATTGCTTAACAGAATAATAACAAAATGAATCAAACACTAATCTAAAGAAAAACTACATTTTTGTCATTCAATCTTTACAGGGTCTTAAAATCTCTCAAATAAGAATCTCTGATACACTGAGTTCCTGAAAATAGGAGGTTCTTTAGTACTAGTGACATATCATGAGTCCCAGAATTATTAACGACCAAATTCTACATAAAAAGAGGAAAAGATGAGGGCCATCCATCCAATATTATATCCCTTTAAACAGTGTCAAATATTTTATTCATACAGAATTTTTAGGCACAACAGAACTGCAAACATCAATCTTCCCTGGCTCTGCTAACCAGGGGAAGTCCTGCAGCTCATGCTTTTAAAATAGCCTAAAGTAGTCATAATCATCTGCATTATAAAGACCTTTGAGATCAAGTCAGTCTCAATAGCTGTATTTTCCCATATTAAAAACAGAAATTTGAGCCCTGCCAAAGGCTTCACAGATCTCCCACATCAAATTCTGCTTCCCTCGTTGGACTCAGTCTTTGCATCAATTGCTCCTTCTCTTGTATGGTGGCTCATCACGTCCTGACACCAGTGCAGGAGGGATTCCTGCCTGCTTCATTGGAATGGCATGTGTCTGGGTTGAAGGACAAAGTGGAGGACCAAGGCTGCAAACTTCTTTTCCAAAGAATAGGGAAAAAAAAAAAAAAAGCTAGAAAAGGGGATGAACCTTACTCTCAAATTGTTCCATAACCAGGTAAGACTCAATAAGGTAAACTGCTAGGATACTTTTGTGCTTTGCAAGCTATACTACTATTACAATAAAGTAGGTATAGTGTAAACATGCAATACTATATAGTGCTTATTTATTGCCTGCCAACCAAAGTGGTGTTAACTTGAAACTCGAGCTCAATTTGGGGTCACAATGAGAAACTGTTAAATTAGTTTCAGTCTGAGTTTATATTTCAAACAAAAAACCCCTTCACTCTCTCCCAAAATCCAAACCCTCTTTTATCCTTTGCTTTTACAGAGAAAATATTCTCGAAATATGTATCTTTCATAATAGCATTTAGTTTTTGTCAACTGTCCAATTCTTATCTGATGAACTCAACAGCATAGATATGCAGTTGGAAGGATTCTTTTATAATGGGTACTTCTTATCTTCAGGGAGATATTTTATTTCGACTAAATTGTTTCTGACATTTCACTAATGATTTTATGAACAAATTGACCTTTGTTGTCGTCCTCTTTAAAGTGCATAGTGTAGTCAACTACCAGGAACCACTCAACCATGCGCTGGGAACAACGCCAATGTAAAGACTAAAGCTCCTTAGAAAAATTCCCATTTGAAAAAGTTTGTCATGTTTAGTTTAAGATTTTTTTTTTAACTTCATATATATGCATTTACGTAGCACAAGCATTGAAGACAGAACTCCACAAATATGAGTCAAAGGTCCCTCCCCTGAATTATTTATACACTAAGCAACAGAATGACAAAAAGTAAAAAAAGCAGGAAGATAAAAATATAATATTTCCATCAAGAAAACTCTTTACCCTTTATCTGTTGATTTGTTCATTAAAATCTGGAATATAGCAATAACCCCTACTCACAAACAGCACCTTATGTAGCTGAATGATATTTCTCTCTCATGCAACAGATGCACATTTTAAGCTAAATTATCCAAATTGCACTAAAGGGAGTGACTGCAACTAGAAAAGACAGGAGGCAAAAGAAGTTTTCTTTTTCAAGGACTTGGAATGTCAAAAACTCTTTAAACCTTTGCTGGGATTTTTCCAGGCTAGTATCATCAGTAAAGACCACTGAGGAGATAGCCTTTCAGATCCACGTCTCCTCCTTGAACTGTTATAGGTGATCCTGCCAGACAATCAGCAAAGTGAGCCACTACATTAAAACCTCCTCGTGGCTGCCCTCTCGTTGTGAAGAACTTCTAGTACATGTGCACACACCAGAGCCACTAGTAAACTACTGAACTACTTAATTACTTTAAAAAAAAATAAACAAAAAAATCCCAAACCAACCAATCGAACAAAAAACCCCAACCTATGGAATAGGCAATTTTTACATTTTTAGAGATTAAAGGGAGGTAGCTTGTGAAGAGCATGCAGGAGGAACTGGCTAACTGTTCACAAGTATCAGACTGCATTCGCATCACCATTTTTTGTTTTATCTTATTCACAAAGCAGATATGGTGTCCATGAAAATTTGCTCTAGATGCTAAAGGTTGGGCTAGACTGCAGAAGACCTATGTTCTGTGTTTAATGTAGTTGAATCATGTCACTCCTTTATGTTTTTGCTTACTCATCTGCAAAATGTGTCTGATCCTTAAGTTCCTTGTAAAATGCTTTAAGATCTTTCCAATGGGAAGCATTCCCAGAGCTGGTATCACTAGAGAGACATGGCAAGGAAGCCCTCTTGCTTATTGTGCATCTTTTAACACGATGCATGCTTCAGTGCACAGTGAAAAATTGCTGTCAAATTCTGACCTGTAGTAAATGGAAAGGCAAGTGCTTAACAGAGGGCAAAATTTTTTTTTAAAGCCTTAAATTGAACAGTAAAATCACTGCAAGATTCAATGAGGCATAGAGAACGACTGAAAAAAAATCAACATAAAATAAAAATGCTGCTGGGGTCCTATGGAATAAGGTAATGAACGTTGTCTCAGTCCCGTACTTGGAAACCAGCTATAGTCTCTGAAAGGCTGAACTGGAACCTGATACAAAGTAAAAAGTTGACAATAAAATCACAATAAATGGGATCGAATCAAGAGAGGGCTTTGAACATTAATATTGAAGTTTTTCTTTTTACAGTGCCTGTGTAATCAGTAAAGGACTGGAATACCACAGAGTAGTAAAACAAATCATATGGTTATATTTCAAAGTTCATAAAAAAGATAATGACAGCAACTAAGCCTAAATGCTAAAACTGCAGACGTCAGACTTTGTATTGCTACGTTGAATGTGTTCCAATTTACTAGTATATCTGCAATTCTAAGGAAAAAAAAAAAAGGCTCATTTATGCCAATATCTTCTTTTTGTGGCCCCTGGTAGCCACGTATGATAGTCTGCTTTTAAGTACAACAGACCACAGGAAAGGACATTGCATCCTTCAAGCATTTTTTAAGCCTGCATATTTAAAATGACAACGTAAAAACACAAAAGGATGGAAAACACTGACAGCTCAAAGCACTGTATGATCTGGATGTCCTGGTTATACTTACTGGGGTATAGACTGTGTTGTATGTATGTGACTCTACCAGTTACAGGCATCGCTTGCTTGGTGATGACACAGAATGTGTCATCTGATGACTGGGCACCTGAAATATTTGGTGTATTTCACTTTTTAAATTGCTCTGTGTTTGTGTGTGAAGAAAGCCTTGTTCTTGTTCAATTACCTTCAATAATGTCTCTAAGCATGGAGGCTGCAGGAAAAAAAAATGCAGCTCGTTCAGACGATGTTAAAATCTGTGCGCTGTTCTGGTTGCCATTTACTGCTTCCTTCCTTCCCCATGTAGAAAAATAATCAGCAGGAAAGTATTGTGCTGCCTCCTGTATGGGTTGTAAAGGCTGAAATGGCCAACAAGGCTGTTCTTTATCTTAAATTCTCATGCAGTTTCCCATACGCATTCCTCTCACATGAGGACCTACACTTGTCCTTATGCTGACCCCCTTGTCAGCCTTCGACTGTGTTGAATGACCTTCTCAGACTGTCTCAGGAGCCAAAACTGCTGTGTGAACTCTGCCCATCAAGAGCAAAATACGCCTGTCTATATTCAAAACCCAGTAAAACCATGTCTGTGGTACGTGCTTAGTCCTGTTTCTCGTACAGAAGTGACTTCAACCACTCTCCATACCCGAAGTTCATAAAGCGGATGCTTCTTCACAAAAAAGTGTGCATGCTACAATTTTACAGTTTCTGTGTTATTCCTGTAGGTACACAAAGATAGTTTGACTAGAAGAGGAGGAAATGCTTCTTTTTTCTTTTTTTTTTTTTTTTTTAAATATTCTAACAATTCTGAAGTGCCTAAATGTCTGTTTAAATTATAACTTAGGTCAGAAAATAAGCAAGAAAATATCAGTCTAAAATGCGATTGCCTCAAAGTGACAAGAACATCACGACTAGACTGTGAGAGTACAGAAAAAGCATTAATGAGTTTACTATTCAAAATAAAATTTAAAAAATAAAACCACTGAAATAAGAGAAAACATACAAACTTACCCAAATATGAACGCACACTAGACTTTCATTTGTAATAACCTTGTCTACATTGGCTGATTCATCCAATGCAAAATGGGCAGTTCTTCCCATTACAGAAAAGCGATTAAAATTATCACAAAACCATACATTTTTCAGATGCTAGGACACTTTACATCTGCTAATTAGCATATAGTAATCAATCACCAGGATAAACTAACATTATCATTTTAATTTCTAATACTAGGGCATTTCTTTCAAACCACTACGCAATTACCAGTCCCCAAAGTTCTCCACTAAGGAGAAATCCCAACTGCCGAGCATGAGCTGTCACAGCAAATTAACTTTTCCTTCCAAACCACTGCAGCAGTACTGTGGATTTTTCTTTTTTTTTCAGTCATCAGAAGAGGTAGCGAACTATGTTGTGGAGGCCAATAATACTTTTCATTCAACTTCTGCCCTTTTGCATCATCAGGCACTTGCGACCTGTCTTCCTCCAACCTCCTTACCTTACATCAACTTCATCAGAACTGCTGATTGGACATTCAGTCTCATACCATGACTGAATATTATATTTCTTGGCAATTCTTTTTGATTTGCTGTTTAGTTGTGTGGTTTTGTTGTTGTTTTTTTTTCTTATGCAAGAGGAACTCTCAAAGGAAAGCTGTCTTTCTCGTAGCACGTGTCTCTAATTAAAATGCATACACAACTGTGAAAGGCTGACCCAGATTTTTCAGTAGGGAGAATTTAGAAGGTAATCTCTGAAAACCTAATCAAATAAGCCACAGAAAGAGGAAACAACAATATTTACATGCAATTTGTCATTTATCATCTTGTTTTGCCCAACAATCTTAAGAGTATTTGGAGGGGGAAAAAGCATCACATGCAGCAGTATCTGACAATTTTTGACCAATTTTTGCTCTTGAATCAGTTCAATACTTGTATATAACAAATACTTTGATAGACATTAGGAAACTTCAAATGTTTTATTAATCCCAGCAGCCTTCATAACATCTTGACAGTGTTTATTCATATCTGCTCCAAAGATAAAGGCTGTCAGTGTAAGCTTTAATGTTAGTAAAATGGCAGTGTCCTTGAAAACAGTAGCAACACTATGTTGTTACCTTGGATGTAATTATTTTCTGTTCTAGTTCCTGAATGACCAGCTGTCAAAAAATCTCTCTGCATGAGGTAGGTTGATAAATTTACAACGTTTTGAATAATTTTTAACCTCCTTAATTATTGAATGTAAACCAACATTAACCTACAATTTATATTCTCAATATATTCTACTTCATTGGCTCTGAAGCTTTTCAATAAACACCATGTGAAAAGATGGTGCATTTTTCCCTTGTATTGTTCTTGTCAAGTGAAGTTTCTGCATTCATTTCTATTGCTTAGGTGCCTCGCTGGTAGTTCTGAGTGTTAAATCAGTTGCTAATTCCCTAATCACATGCCTTTCTCTCAATTGCTTTTGCTAAGTAGCATCTGCATTTAATTAAGTATGTCTTAATTAGTTGATGGTTAATATTCGTGAAGTCATTTCCTTCTAAGAAGCCTAAGTAGAAATGGCACTCATTTCAATGAAGAAAAATACACCAGTTTGTCACATCTGCTCATTATGCAAAAATGAAAGAAAGTTGGTCTAATAGTTTAATGATATGAAAACACTGTAGGATTGTAAACTGCTTGATTTGGAGATTTGTGTGTGAAAATTTACTGTGGTTTTGGTTTCAATGTAGACTTTCAAGTAGTATCATACAGCCTGCTCCTTACTAAATGAAAAATGATAAACATGATATCTCGGCCACTTATTCAAAAAGCATCATGAACCTCATATATGGATGGATTTTTTTTTTTTAAATAGAAACTCTCTAGCACAAGCACATATACCTTCATCTTATTTACACGCTTACCATGAGTGTACACACAAAACAGTGGCATATAGAAAAGGCCACTGAGTACTCCCCTTTCACTACGCAAATACTGGAAGATATGAATACCTTGTAAAATATAATCCTAAATTTTAAAATGTGGCTTTGGCTTTTGTTTAAGCAAACATTTACAATGAAAAATGACTGATGATGGCAGGAACAAGCACTATACAAAAGGAAAACAGCTGGAGCTTAGAAATCCATCATATCCAGTGTTTTTCAAATCAAAGGTAATAGCATGTCAACATACTGAAGCAAAAATCATGATCTTTTTAAGATTTTCTACTCCTTAAGGAGAGGAAACACCACGTTTTACATGCAATAATGTTTTGTTGATGACTATGTGCAATTTTCCTCATGTATTCACTTTATGGGAAAGGAAATTTTGATGAGTGGGAAGATAGTGGCTTCAAGAACTCCCACGTTCATGCAGAAATCTAATTCCAACCATAGCACCCGAGAGCTTCTGCTCCTTCTCTTCAACCAAACCAGAAAGAAATCCAGTTCAGGATTCCTTAATGCATCAGGTAAAAGTAAGGCTTTGCACCATATACAGAACAGTTACAGGAATTATCAAACCCAAAATAGTGCTCCTTACTTTGAAATAATGGCAACAATAAAGGGACAAGACTGAAACAGAAATGAAGAATGTATTTTAAAGATGTATATTTCCTTCTAAAACTGCTTCAGGTGGGAAATGTTTGGATGTTCTTTGGATACAACTGGTTAAAATTAATGAACTCACACCTTCAGATATGATATTAATGCTTCCAGTAATTTCATTTTCATGTCTGGTAATAGAAGAACATATGTACCTCCATTTATATTACAGTCATCTATCAGGATTACAGTCATGTGGATACAGTCTAAATTTGACAGAGGAAAATAAAAACAGGGAAAGGAATAGCATTTCTTTATCCAAATAATATTTTTTCAATGTAAAATGCAGTGTAATCTGTCATATATGTAGGAAGGCCAGAAGAAACAACAGTATGAAAAAATAATATTCCATAACTATGTTAAGTCAGAAATATACAGTAACCTGAGGTATTTGGCTGGGGAAAAAAAAAACCTCTTATTTTTTTTTCGATTAAAGTGCGAACTCCTTATTTATGCTTCAATTTTTTACTCTATGAGAATGAGAAAAGTGGAAGAAACTTTTCTGCTCTTTTTGTCATCTTAACAAGAACATTTTCTGATATCCACTTTCAAACTTATCTCTTATTCCTTTATACTCTCTCTAATTTTTCACTATCATTTGCTAGATTTACTCAGGTTGAAAAACTAAATTACATACATTTCACCCAGAGAATATGGGAAAATTTTCCAATTCTCCCTGTATTTATCTACATAATTTTGTAAGTGGCAGCCACAGAATCAGTTCGCCCAAGGATACAGCATTCAGTGAAGCTCCTGATTAAAAAATAATAATAAAAATAATAAAACATATATATATACACGCATTAGGTCAGTTCTTTCACTATACACAGAGAGGCACACTGAGGATGTCTTGCAGCACCACTATGGCGTAAAAAGTAACACACCCTTTTTATCTCTGACCAAACACTGTAAGTGAGTGCTTATTTTGTATTATGCATCAAAGACTAATGGAAAATTCTTCTTGCAGAGGATACCTTCTTTGAATTTTGACTACTTCTGATGCCACTGAATATCCACCAGGATGAAAGAGGCTGTATCTAAACTATTAGTGATAATGTATCACTGAAAAAGACCGATCTAAATAGGAATACTGAAGAATTAATCCAAATTAATTAAATGGGGGTTTGAAGGAGATTAGTTAAACTGTATTAACATTTCATATGGCTCTCCTTATTCAGAATGAAAGAGAAAATTCTTAAGAGACAGAATTAAGGCCACCTTAATTCTGAATAAGAAGATTCACATACACGTTTAACATAGTTTAACTAATATTATCATAGAATCATAGAATGGTTAGAGTTGGAAGGGACCTTAAATATCACCTAGTTCCAACCCCCCTGCCATGGGCAGGGACACCTCCCACCAGACCAGGTTGCTCAAAGCCCCATCCAGCC
>JAOXNO010000013.1:28418453-28454001 GCA_028565335.1 Limnodromus scolopaceus
GGCTGTCTCCAATCACCTCCTTATTTTCCATGTGCCTTAGCAGAGATTCCAGGAGGATCTGCTCCATGATCTTGCCAAGCACAGAGGTGAGACTGACTGGCCTATAGTTCCCTGCGTCTTCTTTTTTACCTTTTTTGAATATCGGGGTTATGTTCCCCTTTTTCCAGTCTGTGGGAACTTCGCCAGACTGCCACGATTTCTCTCTTATTTTTGCAGTTAATTTGGATCAACTTTCCTGAGAGTGCAGACAAGAAAAACTAAACAAAAACTGAAACGTGATATGCCTTTAGCCAAAAATCTGCTATGCTTTAACTTCATGACATAGTAGACTTGTACCACAGGAATAGTAGTCCAGTATTTCTAATAAAAAACTCAGCAGAGTACCACACATTGCCTAACCATAGGAGTAAGATTTTCCTACTGCTTGACAGGTAGTTGAAGCATTTTCATGGTTCATTTGCTAATGTAGCCTTACTGAGAATGATAAGGAACAGAGAATACAAGTGTATTGATCATAACCAAGCGCAGTTGCCTTCTAGTGTCAAATAAGCCAATCAAACGTCATCTTGATATGAAGGAAAAAGTAAGTTTGATGAGAGGCTACGGTCCTATTGAGAATAAAATCAATATTAGTCATGGGACCAAGTGAGATCAATATGTCAGACCAATAGGCCATTTTAAGCAGAATGGGGAAAGGAGAGGAAAAGTGCTGACAGAGCTATAAGGAAACGAGAAGATACAGTGCAAATCTGGAGGGTGAGGTCACTCGAAAACTCACAGTGTATTTTTAAGAACACTTGGTAAAAGCAGCAACTCACCTTAAAAAGATATCGTTGATCCCAAGATCAACCAGACATTCTCACAAATTTTTCCCAATCAAGCCACAATTTATTCAGTCATAAAAAGGTATAAAGTATGACTTCAAAAATAAAATAAAAAAAATACTTTCTCCATTTCTTCTTAAATGTCACAGAAACTTTATTGTGGTTAACAGAGAAAAAGCTTCCTTTGACAGACTTTAGAAATATTTGGAGACTAATTTTGACATTGGTAATAATAGGATTTAAAATATATGGATTTGAAAATGCAACATGTATCTATTTTAGCACTGAACTATGTCTTTTTGTTTATTTCAAAACCAAGAAGTTTTATTAATCACTGGGAATTACTATTTTTCACTACTGGGTATGCTCACCAAATTTTTTAATTCATCAGATATGGGCAAGTAGAGTGTTGTACCCTTAAAAAGGTTTCACAGGTATTTTTTTGTAACTACTATTTTCGACATTTCTCCCTCCCCTCCAATAAGCCAAAGTTAAGTGGAGAACAAGTCCGGGAAGGGCAACAGAAGTCACCAATTTCAGACAAGTTTGATTAGAAATGATAATTCTGATGTGCTGATCTGAACCAGGTTAACATTCAGGAATATGTTAGGAATTGAAGCATAAAGAAGAAATAATAGGCAAGACTCCAAAAAAAATATTAGCATAAAAACAATGTGACAGCTCCACTAACATCAGCAGAATGACAGTGCTCACCACAGTCAACCTTCTCAACAATTCCCTGCACTGAGGTACTAATCAGCACATTTTAAACAGCTGCCTTAAATGGCCTGGTTTTCAAGGCACACTAAGGATCCGTAACTTTCATGAACTTCAATCTTCTACTTTTCTGCATAAATACGAGTTTTGGAGGATAACTTTATAAATTTAAGCTCAGAAGTTCAGGAAGTTGCCTCATAAATTGATTCATAAAAACTCCAGCACTGCAGTTTCATCACTAAGTATTTTCCTAGAATTTGACCACCAACACTTTAATGTTATTCCTCTCTCTAACGCAAGAGCGTAACCCACAGGTGAAGAGAATGACTAATGGCATGCAGCTGACAGAACATTGGATGAATTTTTCAGTTTCTCAATTATGTAATATTTCACTATTATAAAGTGAATTTGCAGCAAGTTTACAACTGTACCTTCACAAATACCTGATACCTCTTGCCACACAAATATACGTTTAACTCAAAAGGGATTTTAAGAGAATAAGAAAAAAAAATATAGTAAAAGATGATTGCAAACATTTTCTTTGCATTATTCATCCATCTGCAGCTAGTAAAGAGTTGTCACTCTATATGTAATCTGACAGCTCAATTCAATCACAGTTAAAACACAGGACCCAAGAGGTGTAAAAGAGATCACTGCTACTGTCATGTTTACATATTTCTGAGAAACAGTTTTATAATTAATTTCATGGATGCTTCTGTCCGTATCCTACTACTGGCAGATAAAATGCAGTCTTTGGAGAACATCCTTTTATCCATCTTGCAATGAATATCTTCTCATCATTACAAGTGGAAGGCACAGCATGCCTTTAGGGAGCTCAGGCTGTGAATTAATCTTGTCTTTTGGAAACATTTTCATAACTGATTCCTCTCTAGAAGACTAAAACTAACCCATCCTTTTGACTTTTCCTTTTTCTCAGCCTCTCAATGTATGGATTCAGAGAAAGAGCTCTCAGAAAAGCAACCAGAGGTAGGTAGACACCACTGTGTTTCATAAACCTATGCTAAATTAAGGAAATACAATCACATTGTCACACAACAAACGCCAAACAGAAACACATCTGCTAGTATAGGGACATTATACCTTTTCTACTTTGTTAATAAGTTATACAAGCTAATGACCTAAAGTCACAGAAATCTGACAGATTTCACTTCAGATTTGCACCTAGACAGAGAGATCAGCTGCACCCTGGAAATAAGGCTCCCTTCCCCTACTAGGAGTACATCACTGTTTTTCTAGAAGCCTCCCACAAGATTTAAGAAGGCTCTAGCTAGCATTATTCTTCTTTTTCTCCTCTTAAAAAAATGATATATATATATATATACACATATACCTCCATTCTGAGTCATTCAGAACAAGAGATTTGAGGTAGTTTCTACTTAGTGTCTTTTCTCTGGAAAACACTAATGCAGCAATTTGCTACTTTTAAAATAGTATCACTACCAATAAAGGATATCTCAAATCAGTAAAATTAAACCCAAATATCCAATAATTCCTAGGGCAAGATTTACATAGCTAATCCACAAATTACCCCCCAAATTATGTCAAGAAACCAAACAGTAGTAAATGCCAGAATTAAAGTTGCCTTTGTATAATGCAGGTCTTTAAATTGCAAAATCACAGGCTTATTATTTTTCCACTGGGTCCCTTCCTCCTTCAGTTCACAGATTGGAAACTCCTTAATGAGTAGCTATTTGGTATTTCTAGTTTTATTCTCTTTGTTCAAGGCATGAGCCTATGTTTTATTTACCACACATTAATTAAAAGTGTTATTAAAACAGAATTGCTAATTTTTCTAAGATCTTACTGCCATGGCTATCAAACACCCACTAATACATTTATTTTCAAAACACTCAAGATGTGACAGGTCAGTATTATTTGTATTTTGCTGATGCTGAACAAAAGCAGAGCAAAATTAAACCCTGAAGAATGAGACAACTAAGGCTAGTTGTCTCAAAGACAAAGCCTTCATTACTACAAAATGCCCAGTTAATCCCCAAAGGAGATATATCCATTTCACAAGTAAGTAGCAGGTTCTGTGGGGAAAATGTTATGAAGGCACAATTAAATAATTAAAGACTTCCATCTGATACATTCACATAAGGACCAGACAAACAACCTTAATTTCCTAATGTTTAAGGGCTTGACTTTGCAACTTGAGATGCTTAATTTTGACACGATATTTCTTTCCAATTTTCTAGTTTAAAACAGAGGCCAAATGGAAAATAGCATTTCTGCCATGGGTTTTACACTGGCTCTGGACACTCAGTGCTCTGCCGGGTGACCTCATGGGGACAAAAGCAGGAGCAGACTATAATGCGCTGCATTTCAGCTCTAGAAGTGACGAATTTCCTTCTCTCTCCCACTTCGCTGGCTTCTTATCCAGCCTTATTTTCTCCAGACGCTAATCCCAGTCTGTCACCTCGCTGTCCCTTTCACCAAGCCCTGCCAAGTTCTATCCAGCTGCTTGTCAAATCCTCCCTTGGGTTGACCGTCACTAGATTGAATCCCTCCCCAAATTCGTTCCTAATCCCCGCCATCTAAAGGCATTTTATAACTTCCTTGAGTTCCTTACTTGCTCTCAGTAAGCTGTCCTGGAGGAAACTGGGGTCAAATCATACCTTTTCCCAGCTGTTAACTTCATTGCTGGGTCAGTTCCACTTTCTTCCTCCTCTCTGCCATCCCCCTTTTCAACAAAACCTGGGTACAAATCTATTCCATCTGCAAGGGGTCTGGGACCCTATGCAGCTGAAACTACCTGCACCCCAAAATCTTCAACAGATCACTGGGAACAACGGAGAGGCTGGGATCCTCAGCTGTTTGCTCCAATTTGGAGTAATCATTGTGGCCAAGTACGCTTTACTCTTAGTTGGAAGCTTTCTTGAGTATTCAGTGGAGATGGTGCTTGTGCAGTGCAGGGGAGTTACAAGAATTGCAAAACGACACATTATCTCAAGGCTCTGTAAATTGCCACTGGAACGGTCATCTTGTGGAATCAAATATTTCTTGGCAGACAAGAGTGGATTTACATTAATCGTTACTCAGCACAAATTATGGTCTGAAAGAAAGGTCTGACAATGAGCTGCTTAAAGCTGGAAGTGCTGAGAAAAAATTTCCTATTTATTCTGGCTCAACATGACTGGATAACGAAGATGTTCTAATTGTCACCATCTACCAACATACCCGTTTCACAGCTTTGAAGTTGGATAACATTTATTAAGAAAATTTACCGTTACTGTGCAGCTTGTCAGAAAATATAACAAGGCCCGTGCAACCGTTTTCTCTTGGATGGAAAATTGACTCCCATCAAATCTAATGGGAGGATACTGTCCTAGAACATTTTATCATAAAGATTAATGATGACTGCTGTGTAATATAAACTTCCAAGAAAGTGGCATTTAATTTATAAATATGTGACATTATTATTATATATCACATTATTAAATGTAACATTATCTCTTCTGAACATGTTTTATCAGAATATTTAAAGTATTTTCTGAGTCTGGTCTAGGGAGGTAACACAACACACAAATGCTAAACCAAAGTTCAACATTGGGTTTATGTCCTGCTTTCAGCTGGGATAGAATTAATTCTTTTCCTAGTAGCTGCTGTGCTTTTTATTTAGAATGAGAATAATGTTGGTAATATGTATTGTTTTAGTTGTTGCTAAGTAATGCTTATATTAAGTCAAGGACTTTTTCAGCTTCCCACAGAAGCAGAGAGGAAGCATAAACAGGACAAGCGGACCAAAGGAATATTCCATACCACAGATGTCATGCTCAGAATATAAAGTTGGGTTGCCTGGGGAGTGGGAATCTAGGATCACTGCTCGGGACGGGCTGGATAATCAACCATCAGGTGGTGAGACCCATTTGTGTTGCATCACTTTACTTTGTATATTCTTTTACGATTGTTTCCTTGCATTCCTTTATACTAAATAAAGCAAATCTTGCTAAAAAGAAATGCCTTAAAAATCCAATGCTCTGAAACATAATGGCCTGAAAGCATCAATTTTAAGGTCCTTTAAACTGGCTGTGTTTTACTTTAGTAACTAATGCTTACATATAACAAACATCCAATAAACATATTGAATATTTTTTATGTAACCAGACAAGCAAAAGGCAAGAAAGGTTGGGGTTATAAATTTCATATCCTACATGTTTACAGTGAAGAACAAAGGATACATCTTACATTTGATTTAAATGCCTCAGATGGTCAGCCAAAAAGCTGTCAGGAAGAAAAGAACAGTTCCAATCAATTCTGTAATGTCATTAGCTAGGAAATTAATATTGGGAAATGATGACTAATGCCCATATAACCAAGTTCCTGTAAGCATAAAGCAGTATGTGCTGAAAGAAACTGTCATTAGCAACTGTATTTTTATACTAATTGAGTGCTGAGCATTGGCCAGATTTTCATCTGGGTTCTCTTGCAGGATTAAATCAATAATTCAATGTAATTCGAATTTGAACCTGGCTCTTCAGTCTTTTTAAAGAACTAAGCCATAAAGTGACACAAAGTAAGTATTTTCTTTTTAAATAATCATCAAAATCCAACTAGTCTGATGCTTTCTTCATTGAATCCATATAGTCACATAATAAAAAGGGCAGAAGAAATAGACTCTATATCTGGGTATACCTATAAAGCTCCCGTAGAGCCTCTTATTGTTTGCCATTATGAAAATGAATGAAGACCAGCAGCTACTCATTTAGCAAATATTTAGATTCAAACCAAAAGTACACAGAAAGAGCCAATTTTTAAACCAGCCAAAATATTTTAAGTGAAAATGGGCACACCAGCCAATCTGCAGTTTCTCTCCTGAAGTTTATTCTACATATTTAATTAGATAACTGTTGTAAGAAGATAAAAGGACACAAGCTAAAAATAAAGAAACACAATATAGTTCTTGATTAGGAAGCTATAGAAGATCATTAGAACTACATGAAGAAATTTTATAAACTTTTCTGCAAAGTTAAATTCAGTAAAAGAAATACAACAAGATGATCAGAGGCTGGAGCACCTCCCCTATGAGGACAGGCTGAGAGAGTTGGGGTTGTTCAGCCTGGAGAAGGCTCCAGGGAGAGGTCTTCCAGTCCCTAAAGGGGGCTACAGGAGAGATGGGGAGGGACTCTTTATCAGAAAGTGGAGCAATAGAACAAGGGGTAACGGTTTTAAACTGAAAGAGGGGAGATTTAGATTGGATACTGGAAAGAAATTCTTTCCTGTGAGGATGGTGAGACACTGGAACAGGTTGCCCAGAGAAGCTGTGGATGCTCCATTCCTGGAGAGGTGTTCCAGACCAGGCTGGATGGGGCTTTGAGCAAGCTGGTCTGGTGGGAGGCGTCCCTGCCTGTGGCAGGGGGTTGGAACTCGATGATCTTTAAGGTCCCTTCCAAACCAAACCGTTCTGTGATTCCATTTCAGAAATTAATATTTCTGAATCCAGAGAAAAACAGTAAAGCAGTTAAATTCTACAGGATTGTCATATAGTAGAAGGCTGGTGACTTCAGGCAGTCACACCAGCTGAGAATAAGCACAGGTAGAGGAAATGTCCACTGTTCCACTTTGGACAGTACAGTGTTTGAGCCACCCCTTACAAAGCAGCTAAACTAATCAGTTTGAAATGTTTACATATGAGTATCTTAACAAAACAGACTGGTTTACTCTCTATATCTTTTACTTAACTTTTGCTACTTCAAAGAGTTGCAGGAATTTGCATATACACGCAGAGCCTTGCTGTTGCCATAGCTCCCTCTTCTAAGGCTAGTCATCTCTCACAGCTGTGAGGCAGGAGATGGCAGTAGGTCCATCCCTTCCCCCTGTGGAGCTAACTGTAACCCAACAATTAGCTTGAACAAGGCCCGGAAGAAATTTGCCCTTCAAAAGCAAGACCTGTTTCATCCAGAGTAACACACACAGTGGAACAAGGCCCATTAAAGGCTTTAGATCAATGTATTATTTACACGTTCCTACAAAATGAGCAAGTAATTTCAGCCCATGTCTGAAGCACATTATTGACACCACAGCCACTGCTGGTACCTGTGCTACAGAGCTCAGCACGAAGGGAAAAACCTTAAAAAAACCATAATTAATGAACTGGCATTTTATAGGCACTTTCACTTTCAGCAGTAGTTAATTTTGCAGATTTTTATGTCAGAAATTATTTTTCCATATATGAGCAGCACTAATGTATCTGTCCTGGAGTGGAGAAGGGGCCAGCTTTCCTACTATAGACTGAGTCTTTAAATAATACAGAAGAATTTCTGAATCTCCATGGATTGCCATAGCTACAGAGAAAAAGAGCAAATTCATCTGCTGTAAAATCACTCTTCTAAACTACATTGAAGAACTTAATAGATAACATGTACATATTTCTGTGTGTGCATGCATGCAAGTATGCCTTATATGTATTACATGTATACATATAAACAGCTGAATTACAATTTAATTTAAAAAATCCATTCTATCATTAGCAAAAGTTAGTCTGTAGCATGGGACATTTGCCACAAATCTCTAATTATTAAATTAATTTATGTGTGGAGTAATTTTCATCATCTTCTGTCCAATTTTTGAGTTTCCACAACTGAACGGAATTTTTTTCACCTAAAGGAGCTCCTTTGTAAAATTCCCTGAAAGGTTGGCTAAGACTACTTATTCTGAAAAGGGTCTTTCCACAGTAGAAGGCTGAAGTTCCATTTATGTAATAAAATACATCAAAGTTCATTATAGCCTCTGCAATGACAACCTGGGGTACTGAGTGTCATATTTTTTTCTGCCTGGATGAAAATTCTGATTACTGCAATCTGCTATGGAAAGAGAATGACAATCATAGGCCTTCAGCAACAACACAGGAGGATAACCTATTGTTTGCTATTGTCTCAAAATGTGTAATGACTCTTATCTTTACACCAAATGGAAGAGAGAACCTCATTCCAATTATATAAAACTCTCTCTCAAACACCGTTACTTGATTCTAATTGTAGAATAAAACATTCAAGTCAAGACATGTTATCCCAACTAACTATGCTTTAAACATATATAATGCGACAGTCCACAGAAAGAGAAGATACTCATCAGCGTGGGGTTTATCTTACATTAAAGCAGTGTTTTACAGTACAATATTTATTCTGAAAATTACAACCCCAGCCTTTTTCATTTTATAAAGCAGAAGCCAAAGGGAAAATACACTTCTGTTTGAATACATTTAAGTCCCTTTGATCCAACCTCTCCTATCCAGGCACTGATTTAAGACCGGGCTAATTAATTCAGATGAATGAAAAAATAATAATAAAAATCTCTTGAAAAGACTGAAGAGAGTATTGTTAAGTAAAGATTACTTCAGTTTAAGTAAAATAGCAAACTTAGGTGATAATGGTTTCCACATGTTGTTTCCCTTCACAGTCACTTTTACCTGTAAAACTGAACAAAATTCCCCATGTGCCATTTAGATCAAACTTCTAGTAACACATGACTATTATAGAAATGATGTATCCTCTTAACAAGTGTTTGGTGAAGAAGGATACCGGGTATCCTGTGCCAGGGTAAGAGGCCAAAGTACTAGATGGGAGCTAACTGGGAAGAGGTGGTGGTGTGTGTTTAGAGGTGCATCTAAGAGTCACCTACAGGATTTTCAGTGGGTTGACGCTGTGGGAGGCGAAGTAAGAAGGTGCTTGAGTAGACTTAGCTTGGAGGGAGAGACTACAAAGTTTGGTGGGTCCTTGCTTCGGATTTTGTTTGCTTCTACTGTGTCATGCTAAACTTTCTCAGGAGAGACCTAAGCAAAAGCCAGTTGGTATTACTGGTGACGACCAGAGAAGATTGTTTGATAAGAGAAGGAAGAGAATTCAAGTCAGAGCCAAGGCAATCCACTATGTTACTCTCCGTTGCTTTTGCACTCTGTCAAAAGATATTGAACACCTATCTCTGTGGGTCATTGGGTCATTGCAAAACAAACCATAATTACAATTTGCTTTCTCCTTTCTTTGGAGCTGGGCCCACAGCTCTTTAATCTTAAAGACTGACAATCACATGGCCAAAGCCCGACTTCTCACTCCTTCTGGGACAGATTGTTGATACAGGCAATGTATAATGCCATATAATTACAGCAATATATAATGCCGTATAATTCAGAAAGACAAAGATTAATACTGGGGGTAAAAAAGTCAATCACATCCTCCAAGCCAAATTTGGCCTAAACCACAGCCAATGCAGTGCAGAGAGCAAATTCCACAAGTTTGAAATATAACAATAGAAAATACCATACACATAAAACACACCACAAAGTTTAGTAGCTCCATTGCATGCTCCAAATGTTTTGTAATTACAATAAATTATAGTATATATAAATGTTTATATTATGATTTAGTAAGAAATTTGGCTAATCAGAAGTTAGACATGTGAGCAAATACCACTTCTCAAAACTGAAGGTAAGCCAAATTATCCAAAATCTAGTAAAGAAAAAAAATTACACACTATTTTTGTTATTAAAAAAAGAGAAAAATTCTGATTCATTTAGGAAACACTTTGATTTATGAGGCTAAGGCCGTTTTTCATCTGAAAATGTATACAAACAAAATTTGAAATAGTTTCAGTATTGTTGCCAAGAAATTATTACACGATGAAGGGAAATTTTTGAGAGCGGGACATAAAATGTAGTAGATTCAATATTTCAATTCCAGGCTAATTAATTTCTTTTTGAGATATAAAAATGGTTACCAGTTCTCTTAGGTGTATGCAGAAAATAAAGCTTACACTCCTCTAAGGTTTCCAATTTAAGTCCCGAAACTCAATTGTAACCCAAATTCTTGAGCATGAAATCTCAAGATTTAAATCTCTCTATAATCAGTTATTATTACTTCTGACCAATTTAATTACAAAATATTTTGTGCAGCTGTTAAACACGCATCAGAGGTGTCCTCTTACTTAATACTCTACAGGGAGTTAGAAGTCTCTTACCATAACTGTGCTGTAGTCAGTAAAATTATTTTAATTCATATGTTGCTCTATACTATAATGTTACTAATCAATAAAGAATATTCTCGCAAGAGTAATTCATGAATCTTTCGTTGACTAGAGTACTTTGTAGGCAGCTCTCAAATTGACTTTTATTACTGTGCCATGCAAAATCTGTTTTCTCTCACAGAGGATAACTGAATAATGGGGGTATTTTTTTTGACCTTTTGAAGAAGCAAGTCAGCCCGGACTGTCAAGTCAACTCCATAACAGACATCAAACCGTGTTTTTTAATAAACACATTATTATTTTTCTTCCAGCTATATTTACTGCAATGTGTCTTACTTTACTCACACTTTATTTGGTTTTGGACTCAGCGGATCAGATTTGTTAGTGGGATTACATCAGGGAATTCAGTCAAGTCGTTGTAGGCATGAGTCACCTACTAGAACAATAGCCGTTTTCTATTTACTTTTCTCAAACTCTCTTCTGAAACCTTTGAAAACCTACAGCGTGTAGGTGAAGGAGCTTGATCCTAGAACAACTAGAGGGCCTATCCTTTCTAACCAATACTGAAGGACATTTCTCTCTATTCCAGACAACTTAAGGACTGAGAAAGTTGAGAACAACGAAAACTGCTACCGTTCCGGACTACATTTTAGCATCTTCACTCTATTCTGTGTGGACTGTAGGAAAAAGCATCTTACCGTCGCTGTTGACGCAGACGACGACAGGAACCTGTGTACCAGGGCCGCATGGCTTCTCGTTGTCAGGAATGCACTCCTCCAGCCCCACGATTCTCCAGTCGTAGCAGGAGGGCTCTTCACACGGGATGGCTTCCAGCAGGTGAGGGCAGTTTCCCGTTCCTCCTGTAGGCTCATTGGTGATGCGCCGCTTCCTTAGTTTAAAGCCTGAAACGTCCGTGAAAATACAAAGGGCAGAGTAATTAAATTGTAAAATGCAAAGTGAAGAGGCTTTGTATCTCTTTACACCCGAGTGAACAGTTCTGTTTCTTTTCTGTGTAAAAGATGCCACAGACACTCAGCGCGACTCTGCATTTTAGGTAACTGGCTAGAAGGAAGAGAAGTAAAACTTACCAAGGGTTTTACTCAAACGTTTTGAGCTTAATCAGTAAGCTTTGCCTTAAACCCCTGTTTATCCTAGTCATACGTACTCCAGGGGGGAGAGAGGAGTTATTTCCTCTGCATCACTCTTGCTAGATCCATCTCACCTAACCCATCTTGACCAGATTGCTGGGTTGCTCTTCTCAGATTCTTTGTTTGAAAACATGCCTCTCAATTCAATTATAATAAATACTACTTTAAAAATGTATTTCCATGTAGCTTTCTTTTTCTTTTTTTCTAAATTGAAGAGGTCAGCCAAATTACATCCAAATGGTTTACTGAGCGTGCCACAAAAGGCTAATACAATTTCAGAAAAAGATCTCGAGTGTCTACTGCAACAAAGGAGACAAATGATCCACAGCATAAGGCCATTCCTGAAACATGTAGAGAGACAGAGAGACTTGCTGCTAAAAGTGGGAGTGCCCATACACCTTTTACATCATTCTCTCAGAAAAACTGTCAGCAAAATTACAAAATAAAATATAAGGAATTAGGGAAACATTGGCAGTTGAGAAAAGTTCCCTGCTCATATGTACAAAAATAAAGACTTGCGTAAAGCACACGCTATTATGTTTCCACTAGGCAGGTATCCAAATCAGCCTCACAAACCTAAACATTACCCCTGAAAATGGGCAAATTTTTCAGTGGTGAAGCAGCAACAGAAATGACAGACTACTTGACAGCTCTACTCAGAGGAGATACTCAATAGGCTTACACATCGAACTGCCTTTTCCTTCTGGAATTGATCAAGTTTGGGTCACATTACCGTGAGACAACATTGTAAAACTTGCATTATTGCTGCCCAGACTGAAATGCAGCTTGCAGTATACCAGGAAAAATCAGCTAAGCTAATGTGGTGATTACAGTTGCTCCTTCAAGTGGACATATGTGGCTGCTCTTTCTCATTAGTGTTTTCAAACATGGCACCAAGTCTGTACTCTCAACTTGTGTCAGATAATCACATCGCAGCAATGACAAGGCCAGTTTTTCTCATTTCCAGCCAGAAACCTACAGACTTCTTATATGAGGTCCTTGTCAATGTATTCTTGCGTTCCTATTTTGATGTCAGGTTACTACAATCTGTTCTGCAAAGGAATAAACTGTAAAACCTGTGAAAATTGAAACCAGCACATATGTCATCAGTAAAACAGTGTCCCTTATCAACAGTGAATGGTCCCAGCTCTTTGCCAGAGAATGCTTCATGATCTATTGGTAAATACTTGAGCTATTACTGAACTGTAAATCTTTGGTTGACTTGGACACTATGCACCTCAAAGGCAACTTCTGTTCTCTTTTTGAGACAGTGCCAGAATTGTCATTCGAACACACATACAAACTGTATCCCTCTCAGTTTGAGAGGAAGATTTGAAACTGGAATTGACATGTAATAACCCAAACTGACCTTGAGAGGCTAGCAAACAGCCTACATTTTTGCCAGCTTCAGTGGAGCAGTAATGCTAAACATAGTTCTAATTCAGTGACCTTCTTTGATGCTCAGAAGCACTTGATATGCTCTTCTTGGAACAAAATTTAGTATGCTTGCACAGCCAAAGGTGCCTAGTGACTTAGGAGTATGGAATAATCACCATTAAACGGCTTTGCTGAATTTTTACATACCTTTCTTGGCTTGAGGATCATCACAGCTTTCATAGGTGCATGGTCCCCAGGCAGACCATGCCGAGGTCTCACACTCTGTAGGACAGGGGATATGGCACAGCTGGGAGGTACTGGGAAGAGGTCCTGTACACAGACTACGGTCCACTGGCCTCGAGGCTGTCAAAACAAAGTCAACAATTCTCACATGTCAGTGGTCACAATCCTCAGCTCTAAGTGGACAGAACCATCCTTCATTCAGAAAGGCTGCTATCTCATCATTTTAATCTGATGAAGTGATGGGAAAATGCCTATCTTGAAAAAAATGAAACAGAAGTCAGTTTACCCTCTGCATGAACAGAGCCAAATCCAATTATGTGGATTGCAGCTCCTTCTTGGACTTAGTCCTTTCATTTAACAGACAGATTATGTTACCACAACTGTTCTTCACATTGCGCTCTCTCTAAATCGATGTCCCGCTCTCTTATTGAGTATATCTTCACTTAAAAAACTGAGCAAAAAGCTGTATAATTCCCTTTTCTCCTATATGATACTATAACTTCAAAAGCTGGTTAATTAATATTTAGAAGATTATTTTTAAGCTATAACCTGAAACACAGTTAAAATGATGACAAAATTTTGTTTTTTCTTTTATGTTAGTGGCCTTCAAGGGCACACTCAGCAATAAGACGTGTGCAGTAGCAGCATTAGTTCAAGAAAGGCTGTGTCTTAGACATATATATGGTTTGCAAGTAACATAAATATATGTAAAATTGACTGGATGGTTGCACTCCAAGAGTTGCAGTCAACGGTTCGATGCCCAACTGGAGACGAGTGACATTCCTCAGGGGTCAGTATTGAGACTGGTGCTGTTTAATGTCTTTGTCTGTGACATGGACAGTGGGATTGAGTGTACCCTCAGCAAGTTTTCCGTGACACCAAGCTGTGTGGTGTGGTCAACACCTTGGAGGGAAGGGATGGCATCCAGAGGGACCTGGACAGGCTGGAAAGGTGGGCCCATGCAAAACTCATGAAGTTCAATAAGCTCAAGAGCAAGGTCCTGCATGTGGGTTGGGGCAATCCCAAGCACAAATACAGGCTGGGCAGAGAATGGATTGAGCGCAGCCCTGAGGAGAAGGACTCGTGGGTGTTGGTGGATGAGAAGCTCAACATGAGCTGGCAACATGTGCTCACAGCCCAGAAAGCCAACGGTGTCCTGGGCTGCATCACAAGAAGTGTGAACAGAAGGTTGAGGGAGGTGATTCTCCCCCTCTCCTCCACTCTGGTGAGACCCGACCTAGAGTACCGCATCCAGCTCTGGAGCCTTCAACATAAGAAGGACACAGACCTGTTGGATTGTGTCCAGAGGAGGGCCACGAATGTGATCAGAGGGCTGGAGCACCTTTCCTATGAAGACAAGCTTGGATATCAGAAAGACCAGATATCAGAAAGAAATTCTTTCCTGTAAGGGTGGTGAGGCAGAGAAGTTGTTGATGCCCATCCCTTGAGATGTTCAAGACCAGGCTGGATGTGGCTTTGAGCAACCTGCTCTAGTGGGAGGTGTCCCTGCCCATGGCAGGGGGGTTGGACCCCGATGATTGTTAAGGTCCCTTCCAACTCAAACCATTCTATGATTCTATATACATAATATATTTTAAATAATTAAAACTGCACAATACAACTGATTTTTTCATTAACATATTACTAATATATAAAGACACATGCGAAGGCAGATTCTTCTATCTTTAAGGATCAATAAGTCCTGGAACAGGGCAAAATCACCCTGCTCTTTCCATACTTTACCCTTTTGAATTCCCAGGTTACACAAACAATAGGACAATTCTACAAGGTGAAAGAGCAGGGCACACAACTCTGAAACAAAATGTACCATTTCATTACAAGCAACATTTTAATTCTCTTTCATAATATAGGACTCACCCTATATTACCTATTAGTCATTACCCTCATCCTACACCCTCAGCGTTTTTTCATAGGAGAGTTATCTCATTAATTTTCTGCCACCACTACAAATAATCTCTTTTCATGGAAAGGGCTCTCTGATGAAACATATTCTCAAAAAAGTTCAGAATATGACAAAATATCCTTCTGAAAGATGAGATCAGTAACCACAGATATAACATTAAAGTAAACATCGGTTTGTTAAAGTATGGCCTCATTTGTATATAAATGTGTGTCTTTCCATTCACATTTTCTAAGTAGGTGATGTTTCCAGTTACAGCAGAAGCATTCAACTCTCACTTTTTAAGAGTGAAAGGGAATGAAAAATCAACACCCTGTTCTGGTTTCCCGTGTTGCCTCCTTTCGCACAGTTTTACGGTGTGTTGCTCCACATAATGAAGGCATGAGGATGGCAGACAGTCATTCAACATTACTGCCTCCAGCTCACCAATCTCTTAACAGAAAATAATACACGAACAAATAGCCCAGCATTTGCATAATTCTATGTTGGAATTCAATTTTATGACAGAACATTGAATTTTACAATAAGTTTGACAGGCACACTTAACGTGCACGATAATCAACATTATATGCATATCTTGTGTAGAACATGGATATAAATAAACATAATTTGCCTGTAATTGAATTTGTATCGAATAGTTTCCAAAAAAAAAAAAAGAGAAAAACAGTAAGTAATTGCTAACTGCACTTTTTTAACCTTGATTTAATCGGGGAATTGCCCAAGTGAGACAGTTGAAATTAAGGGTCAATTACACCCCTGAGACGAAGCCTTGCTTCAGGGAACAGAGACAGTGTCCTGGGGAATGCTGTGCTTCATCTCCAGCCTGCATCAGGACAAAGCACTTGCCATCACACTAGTTCATGGGTTGTTACTTAAGAAAATAACAAAAACCTTTCATCAGGAAGCTTTAAATAGCAGGTTTTCATATCATAGAAGTACCATATCTCCACCAGATATTTTTTAAGAGTCTGCCAATAGAAGGTACTACTGGGCTACTGGCACAATCCGCTTGGCTTCAAACTAAATTTGTGATGGTCCTGAAATTTTAAAATATGAGGAATTGTGACTGTGTTTGGCTTTAAAGAGGCTGACTTAAGTAATAGGAATACCATTTCAATTTTTTGGGAGGTATCTGTCCAGTAAGAATTCTAGCTCTTGTCAGCAAACGTTGTTAAATAAATTTATCATGAAAACACCTACTGAAAATATCTGCCCTTTCCATCACTCGTTGGAGTGCAGGGAAAGAAAGAAGTGTTCTGGGGACAGGTAAGTGGTACCAATAAATCTCTCAATACGCCAGAGCGTTTTCAAAATGCTGTTCTTAGAGCATAAGTGATGTACAAATGCCCACTACCAGATCTATTATATATTGCTTTTAAAAAAAAATAATTCAACAGTAGGACAATTTATATTCCAGATTATTAAAAACTGCTTTCATCATTGAACACTCAAGGTGTATTTTACTCAGGATTATTCAGAATTCTTTCTTTGAGATGACAGTAAAATAAGAAAACTTAGTCTTGCCTGGGTATCTTAGAAGCATCTTGCTCCCATTAATTTAAATGGATTTCTTTTAGCATCAAAAAAGTATAAATGAGCTCAGCTTTTGCTGCTTCATGTTTAGCAAAGATGCTTTGAGAGAAGACGATGCTGGATGAAGAAATTCACAGTTTAAAACCGTGTTCTTATCTCTATCCTTTCATACTATTTTGTGGCAGCAATAAAGATTGTTCTTTATCCCTTGGCAGTGAAGCTGAATGCTGATTAGGCTGTGTGTAATACTACAAGCTCTGTGTGGAATTTAACCAAATTTGGGGCCAAAAATGGAAATAAAAGTGAATGCATTTTGCTAATCTCTCTTTCTCCTTCAGTCTAGCTAAAAAATTACACTCGGTTTTGAATGAATTTTAGGTTTGAGGTAGTGACCTAAAAACTAAAATGAGATTCAATCACCCTGTGCTCAAATCATCTACTAGATTAGAAAATTTTAGCCGAATATATTTTATAGCCTTATAAAGCAACTGCCAGAGTGACTGCATTTTAAAAAAAGCTGGAAAGACAAAACACATTTCTGTTCTTAAGATTTTGCTATATTTATCAGGCTCTCAACCTTCCCATTCTTCTCCAGGAATCCTCAACAGATTAATGCCCAGTAATGACCGGGCTGGCAAAGAAAGTGCATTCATATGCGGTTGCGTCAGCATAAGCAGAGACAACTTCATATTCCTCCTTCTGGTCATTTGTTGTAGTGGTTTCACAGTAAACAACAGAAGGAAATTTCTCCACCTAAGGTGCTCTTACTTGAAAAAAGCGAGAAATACCCAAGCCCCAAACACATTATGGCCAATAATGAAAGAATGCATATTCTTCCCCCATTTTCTACAATGCTGAATGCTGCCATCGATAGACAGCAGATAATTCAGGACCCAATCCTCTAAGCAACTGCACGACTCCGTGCATGTAAGCAGTTGCTCTGTGTTCCAACAGGGCAATGGGCGTGTGTTTGCAGATGTAGAATAAACTTATGCCCATAAAGGAACTTTCCTCCCATCGTCATTCTGCAGGGAGGGTTTTAAAGGTACTTGGAAAAAGATGACACAATCTACCTCATAGGCTCACCGTTAGAGAAACTTCATGACTAAACCATTTAAGTAGGTGAATAGAGAAGAAACAATTGAAGACAGTGGTAAGTAAATGGCAGAATGACAGTGGCCTCCAGGAATCTTAATTGTCAACTGTCTCAATACTACACCAAATACTCCCTCTTCTTCCTCAAGTCTAAACTTAAGAATTCTGATAGGAGATAATACAGACCTGAATGCCATGAGGGATTCCAGTTTAGTGACGTATTAAAAGTTCAAATTCTCACTGGGGCATTACCTCAGTGGTTTAAATCTACAGAGGCGACTGGGAACAGCTGCTGTGACGTATCGTTGTGATGAGCACAACGAAGCAATTCCCAGCCCTCAGAATCAAGAGGAAAATCAGTCACTTGCTCAGGTGTGGAGCAAGGCACTGTCTTTGCATCATATCTGGCTCCTGGACTTTATTAGTTTCAGTTTAGGCCTGTCACTTTCAAACTGATCTGAAATTTCCTCAGAACACACGAATCCATCAAACTATTTCCGAGCTATATACACGTTAGTGATACACACACAGCCAACGAAGCGCCCCCGAAAGGGCCGTTGCCTCCTTTGCCAGCTTTGGATTGAAAGGCCGGGTCAGAGGCCTTAATTTACCTACCTGTTATTTCAAAAGTGATCGATAGCAGAGGTGCAGCACTAGCCTTCGACTTGCTCTGTGACTGACTTTCTGAAATAACAGGGAAACGCCACTGTGAGTATACGAGAACTCAGCCTTCCCCAGACAGCATTCACTCCAACCAACAGCAAACTACGCTGAGATGAAGGCGTTTCCCCACAGCTAAAAGTGGTAGGGTGTCTCCCCCAGCTTTTTCCAATCCTCAAATTGCTCATAGTTCTCTAATGGTGGTGTTTTTAAGAGGCACTGATTTGCTTGTTCCTAGGAGGGCTGGAGGGCAACACCAAATCCAAGGTAGGAGGGTGGAGAGAGGGAGGACGGTTTCAAACTGAAAGAGGGGAGATTTAGATTAGATAGCAGAAAGAAATTCTTTCCTGCGAGGGTGGTGAGACACTGTAACAGGTTGCCCAGAGAAGCTGTGACTGCCCCATCCCTGGAGGGGTTCAAGGCCAGGCTGGATGGGGCTTTGAACAACCTGGTCTGGTGGGAGGTGTCCCTGCCCAGGGCAGGAGGCTGGAACTTGATCATCTTTAAGGTCTCTTCCAACTCTATGATTCTATGTTTCTATGAGCTGGAGAACCAGCTCTTCTGAAAAATCTGTCCCCAAACGCGGAAACACCCTGGAGCTCCTTTTTGAAACTAAGACCCACTTCACCCCTCGTTTGAGCTCTCGAAAAATTGTTCTCATGTTTATGCATCCAAAGACTAGTTACATTTTAATCAGCTTTCCGGGGCCGGCAGAGATTACCTCCTGATGGGCTCGGCGTACTCCTGTCACAGCCTGATAAGGGCAGATTTCACACCCGCCTAAGCCAGCGAGACTTCACAGCCTACCAAAATCCTAATCATCATTCCGAACAGTGAGCTGCCACTGATTTTATTGTTACCTCTCCTTAGCCGGGAGCTTTTACTCCTTTACTCCGAGGCAGGGGCATCTAAACTTTGTTCGGCACAGGCGATTTACTAAAAGCCCTTGGGCGGAAGCTCATTTGCATTAAAGAAAGAGGCTTGAAAGCTGCTGCTTTAATAAATACCGATGTGGGGCCCACAGAGCACACGAGTCACACCCTACCGATCCAAGCAGTCATGCCGAAGGGGATGTCGGCATTAATATTCCCCACAAACTGCACCTCTGCAGCAAGTTTGAGAGTACCTTTAACCCACAGCCGAAACCTCATTAGCTGGCAGTTTGGTCTAAATGTTGTATTACACACGAATTGTAGAATATGTAGCCTTTCCTGAAGTATGTGGTTGTATTTATTTATCTTTTAATAATAATAATGTGTGTTCATATAAAACAGCTACAGAAGAGGATAAAATGTAATTAACAAGCTAAATGCATTTAGCTTAATTCACTAATTACGAAATCTACAGTGCTGCATTAGTATGCAGAAGCAAACATAACATCAAATACTCAACTGCTGTTCTTAAGAATGTATATTACCAAACGAATTTTGTCTCCTAGGCTATTCTCTCTTTTCCTTAGAATCTGTACATGCTGTAACAGTGACAAGGAATAATCTCTTCTCTCGTTCAGTTGGGGAAACAAAACCGTGAAATTATATTGGCTTGAACTCCTGAAAGCCACTTAAGAACTTGACCAAATCAAGAAAAGAAGGGGAAAAAAAAAATAATAAATTCTCTGAGAATGAAATCTAGTCATATTTTTACATATTTCTACATTGTGCTTACATGCCAGAACTGACAGATTCCTTCTGCGTATCAAACCCCACAGGTTCATCACCCAGCTGAAGGACACACAGGAAAATTTACATTAGAGGAAGGAACCGAATCTAGGATTTCTGACACACCTTCTCATGCTCTTTCCTATTGAGAGACACCCTTCGCATAAGACAATATTATTCAGTAGATATTAAGAAATAGTAATTTATAGTGAGGAAACAATATTTGCAGCACAGAGCATGAAATCTCTGGTACTGCAATTAAGTATTTTCTTCTGAACTAGAAAATAACAGTAACCTGCAAGGTTAGAAGGCACTCATGACAATGGCTATCAGCGAGTTCTGGAATGCTGAAGTGCTCTGATTTCACACTAATTCAATTGCAAGCGAATCAAATTTACCTTCTTTTTCCTTGAGGGTATTTAAATAGGAGAGGAGGTTTTCGTTAGCTTGCACGCAGTACATATCTCGGGTTTGGATGCCGCCGCCGCACAGCGCAGTCTGATTTCCTCGCCTCTTGTCCTGTTGGCTAAGGAGAGGATCAACACGGCATTCTGTCCACTCTGTGGTCCGCCAGCCATACCTGGATCAAATTTGGTTAATTGGGTCTTTAGAAATCAGGAAGCCATTTCACACAGCATTAAATTATATAAGTGAAAAGCCTTAATACCTTTACTCATTTTCTAAAAGGCCTGAGCCCCACAATTTCTTGTACAAAGAGATGCGTTAAGTTTGATATTTTATGTGGGTGGAAACTTTTCCTCTATTATTTCCCATCTGAAATCATTAATTTTAGGAAAATCTTTTCAATTCCTGAATCATACTGTACATATAAATAATATATTGGAGGGAAGAAACACTTGGTATACAGAGACATATAGTCTATGTTCAGATAAGCTAACTTTTAAGATTGTGACTCCTGGCATTTGTTTATAGCTAGACAATTTATATGAACTAAAGGCAAAATATCAAAGAAACGTGCACGCTGAAAAACGTAAGAGCCAGAAAACGAGAGGGGAAAAAAACCCAACAACCCAACTCCAAAAAAACAAACCCAAAAGCCTCTTGTTCGTCTTTGATAAGAGAGACAGCAATTTCTCCTGAATATCAAGGTAAAACTATAATTGTATTTTTTATTGTTACTTCAGAAGAACCTTTCAGTAAGTCCCTTTTCCACTGTCAAGAGGAAGATGGCTCTGCAGTACTGAAGCATCCCTGCTGGGTACTGATGAGTGATGAGAAGCTGTGAGCTTTCTAATCAGTGAATGCACAGGAATATGTGACTCCCAGTTAAAATCCCAATCAGGATTACAAACCGCGAGAAATGCCACGGAATTCTCCACCCAACAAGTACTTTAAGGCTAAATCAAGCGAACCGCTTCCCAATGTGGCTGGAGATGGGGAAAGGTGACATTTCAACTCTTAAATGAAAAATATGTACCGCAGTCAAAGATGCTTAACATCAAATGACATTTCCCCAAACCCTCTTCTCAGTCTGATAAAGAAAAAGCACAGTTGGGACTTTAATATTAATCTCGATTATTTGATAAGGATTACAGGAATCTCTTCAGTTGTAAAGTGCTTGCTGTCATTTCTCCTAAACTTTAAGCAGGGTTAATTTATTCACTGTCCCCGACAGCCTTTCCAGTCCTGCCGTTGTTGTGCTGAATATGAGTCTCACTTAAAAAGTCCAGTTGCTAAACAGATGTTTATCACCTCTTTCCTATGCTCAGCACCTTGTCTCCAACCAGACAAGTACTTCAGAACACAACGATTCTGGGAGAGATGTTATGTAGGGAAAAGATCCCTGACAAATTAATATGATTAATTTATTATGGCCTTGATTGAGCCTGCATACATATACACAAACATTCTCTTTTAAAAGTTAACACTAATGAAAAAATATGCATTTGTTATTTTTTCCTATATTTAGAGGAGGAAGTGATTTCACTATACTAGCAGCAATTTGCAGACTTCAGGCTTTTAAGAAGAGCACTGAATAAGCAAAAAATTGGAAAAAAAAAAAAACCAAACCCAAACCTATTATTTCTGTAATAATGATTTGGTTGATATTCCATCACCAGCCCTGTATGCTTAATCGAAATTCTTCATTTTGGTATGAAATGAACTGACTCACGTAATGCACGGTGCCACGCCATCTCCTTGAGAAACGCACTGCTCTGTTTCTTCTAATTGCGGGCACTCGCTTTCACCGCCGATAGGGAGCTGCTTAATGGTCCGTGATCTTGTACGATTCCCTTTCGGTGTGGTCATGTCAAAGCAGGTTTTGGAGCAGGGGGTCCATTCAGACCACTCTGACACCTGGCACTCCTTGGTGATCACGCAGGACTGGAACGTAATGGGCAACTTGTCTTGTTTGCAGAAGCTGTAATAAGAGAATTACAACTTTCAGCACACGTATTCACAGACACAAACAGAAAAGTGATGTCCATTTGCAACACGGAAAGTAAGTAAGTATTTTTAAAGCTGTTAAGTTCCAGTTCTCATGCATTTGATCCAAAAAAAAGTGAGGCAAAAGGGGGTTTTGGTGAAAGTGACTCAAACCAGATACATACGATTTGCTACAGTTAGAAGGACCAGCATTGCTGTATATGTGAGCAAAATTAAAATATACATCTTCATACATATAGAGAAGTACAAAAGAGGAAATAAATTTTTCACTGCTTATATTTTATTTTCAGGTATACTCAATTGTTTTTCTTGGAACAAAAAGGAAGTGAAGGATCAACAACAGAGATGACTACACAACGTTTTAGACGAGAACAATGTCATCTTCTCCTCATTTCCAGACTACAAATTGTTTAAAAACACAATGTCAAATATATTGAATACTTGGTCACAAATAATGCGCTTTGTTAACAGCTGGTATATTGCCACACTGATGCCTCACAGTCTAAAAGGGGAATCATCTTTCCCTTAAAATAGAGCCTTCCCTGCTACAATGAATCCATAGCCTTAATTTCCTGTTCCTCATGAAGACCATCATTTTATTTCCATTCTCCATCTGATTTGCTGACAATCAACATAATAAAGATTTTCTCTCCAAATGCCTCTGCATTTTCAAGCGTTATATTCTAACATTTCTATTTTAAAGCTTGATTCACAAGAGGAAAATGAGCAATAGAGAAGGTAAACTACAATTAAAGTGAGCATAACTTTAACTCCTTAATTATAATTACAACATAAATATATTTATCATGTCTGTTTTGGAATAAAATTCTGGCTTCTGAAGTAGTTAAGCAGCCAGGAAAAAGATTTATTGGCACTGCAGATGGCACAATGAAACGTTTTGTTTGGTACCAGTCCTATAAACAACACAACAAAGGCTCATTTTTTTCCCTTTTAATAGAATACAAAATAATACAGAACAATGAATATTTACAACAATTTTGATGCTACACAAAATTTTGCCCTACCCATATATCCAACATCATGTTGAACTGCTATGAACAAAATTTTGTAATACTAGAAGCAGGGATACTTTATGAGACTAAGAAGAGATTTAAAAGCACAATAAATGAGAGTATTTCCTCTATATACAAGAGGGGGAGCAACTCCACATCTTGCTAACAGAAGATTCTGGTTGTGGAGACGGACAGTGGCAGCAGGTTCAGAAAGAGGTTGGATGAATGGGCGGCAATAGGTTTATATACGGACACTAAAATGCCTAGGCAGTGATAGACTGCCTCCCATCCCTAATACGTCGACTCTGGATACTGGAGAAATACAAAAGGAAGGGACTGCAAAAGGCACCCAGGCCTCATATTCCTGGTCTTTAAATAACATCTGAGACACTGCTGGGCTTGACAGACCACAGGGGATTTCTTGACTCAGTAGGGGATTTCTTACATTCTTATTACGTGAAAGGTGGTGGTAGGGAGGGAGCCCTAACACAAGGGACAACATTTATTCTGCTTAAGGAACAGAAACTACACCCTGTTTGGGGTGAAAGACACTCAAATCTCTTGAGATAATTTTTCTTTAATAATAGACTTTTTCCCCCTTCACGTAGCCTCATCTGGCATAGGATTACAGTACTGTCAAATTCAATATAGCAGTTTCTGTACCTTTGACAAAACATATAGACTCATTTATCCCACAAAGGGACACATTTTAATGACTAGAGAAAAGACCTATTCCTTATGGATTTCTAACATGGGCAGTATTTGCAAATCCTTCTGGAGAACAGATGACATATCATCACCTCCCAAGTTCCTTTCCAATGTGATTCCTTTGAGACAAAACCAACCCCCTCACTCATATTGTGACTGAGACTGAGTTTAATTATAGACACATACTGCCAGGGAACATGCATAAAATTGCCACCACAAAGTGGCTTTGGTGCGGAGTGAAGAGATCAATCAACGATAAGGGAAACCTCCACCCCAACACAAAGGGGTTCGAGTTCTTTAGGATGATTGATGCATAGGACAAATGAGAACTTGAGCTGCAATCGAGCTCAAAACTAATGGACTTACCAGTTTTAAAAAAATAATCTTCTGAGCTAGTTAAATTCAAAAGGATTTTTTGTCACAGATTTTCTGAACAGGGTGGAAAAAACTGACAAAATTGGGCCAGTGTACTGGGGAAAAAAAAATGTTTTCCCATAACCATGATCAAAAAAACCCCACACGTTCACAGAAAGTTGTCAATCAGCTCCCCTTTTTTTTAAGCTTCCCTTAAAAAGTAAGGCCAGCCCTGAAAACTAATGATATTTATTAATTTTTAAAGGATATACTCACTTTCTGAAAGATTACTAGGCACTTTTCAGATTCCAAGTGCTACCAGATCATTCACAAAGAATTCAAGATAGTACCATGTTAATAACCTTGCTGTTTATTTATGATCCTTGATAGAAGTAAAGCAAGCCTCACTTCAAATATTTACTTACAAAACTGATCAATTTTAAATAAATACAAATCAATTAAGTTCTTAAATTCTTGTAACCAGAACATACATATTATTAGGGAGACTAACAAGAGGCAGAGTTATCCATTTATTTTCTTGTTTTCTTATTAAAATCATGCACCACTTGCAGCATTATGTAAATACTGACGAGTAATTGATATTGTTGTAAATCACAAGCAAACAATCTCTTCACTGTTACGCATACTGTCATATTTTTGTGAGAGGGCAGAGACAGTCACAATTAGCAAAAGAAGTGTCAGACAAGCAAATTAGCTGCTGTTTCTTCTTTTAACACTTGGTTTTCTATGAACAAGTTGGAGAAACTGTGAGTGCTAATTGCAAATGGCCATTATCAGGAGTTTTCCTTCACGTTGCAGGCAGCAGGAGAAGACGTGTTGCATTCTAGGTCAAGTAGGGACTAGGGAAGCATCACATTTAAACTTGCAGTATCACAAATCTCTCTAAACAAGACCTAGTTAAGACTCTTCAGTTAAGTAAATGGTTATGGAAGTGTTTCAATCTCTTTTAAAGTAACAGAGCAGCTTCCAGAGCAGATTACAAATCCTTTCCCTCACTACCACCTTTCCCTGTCCCAAGTGCATTATACACCTATTACCTGCAACTAATCTAATCTACACTTCATTTCATGTTGCATCTCTACATATCCCCCTTTCCCAGGATATTTGGGAAGCATGAATTTGATATCCCAAAGTCCCCTCTCATTTTTCAAAGATCTTTTTTCTTTCACTCCTTGACGCCTTTAAAATATTTGCAAAAGAATTTTCAAACTTTATGTTGCCAAGAGAAACAGATGCTTCTCATACCTCTCAGTGTAGGTGACTATACATACCCAGAGTTTCGTAATTAAACTTACTAATACTGTATTGTATGAAAAACTCTGAAAGATACACGTGCCATTTAAAAAGTTCAGCATATGTAATAGATTAGCTGAGAAGGTTCCTTTAAAGGTCTGATCCAAGAAACTACATAGATTGATTCTTAATCAAAACCTTGGAATGTATTTCTTGCACAAAATAATGTCTTCTGGGTTTGGTACCTAACGTTACAAATCTGAACTCCAGAAATAATTTAAAGCAAAGCTTAATTTCATGTAAATCGCTCTGCACTTTCTGATGGATTTATGCGTATTATTTAGTTACCCAAGGTTGGATGAATCTTCTCACAGGAGGAAAAGCAAATTGCTAGATCAGAAGACAAAAACAGTTAACATTCATTTCATGGTACCACTCAAACCACTAGAAGTTGTGCATCAAATATCTCCATCCTCTGTGTGCTTTCAGTAACATCTAAGCATAGGGTATACGCGAAGTCAGCCATTCAAAAAGCACAGGCAGTGCACAAATAAGTTCACACTGTCATCCTATACAGTTCTGTCCAGATAACTGCTTGGGAAGCTCAAAGAAAAGTACTTGAGTTGCATCAAAATGCTGTTATAAGTCAACAGAGAAGACCAGATTCAAGAAGACATAGCACAGGGTATTAGAGACAATGGAAAGTCTGCAGGAATTTGCCCTCCGTCCAGTGAATACATACAAAGGACAGTGTCCTACGTGTCTGTCTTTGGGCAGAGAAGAGGGCATTATCCAATTTGAAGGAAGGTTTGAGAAAGTACCATTTCAGACAATAAATAGATATAGTGGGGAACAGAAGCTGAAGGTATATAAGCATGCAGACGACATAGCAGAAAGAGAAGGCAAAAGGTATATAAGCCCATAGATGACACAGCGGAAAGAGAAGGCAATCCCAAGAAAAACAAAACATCACAGGGGATGAATGAGCCCTATTGCTATTAAGCCAACATCAAACCTATTCCTGACCTGAAAGACTTAAATTAGATAAATGAGCTAAAGAAAAAGCCAGTGCTGGTTCAAATGGCAAATTACAGAACATAATTGCTGCTCAACCTCTTTTGGAGATGTGTGGTCAGGAATTTGTGTCTACTCACGTTCTGTAGCCTCATTTTTGCTCCTACAGCTATAAATAAAAACTAAATATTGCTTTGGATAGGAAAGTTTCCCCTGAGGATTTCAAAGTGATTTGTGGGATAATTAAGGCTACAGGCACATAGAGAATGAAGCTTGAGGCATAAGCCTGGAGCAAATTGCACCATAGTACCTGTGTACAAATGAGCAAGCTGTGCAGCCGAAAGCCATATCTTCATTGGAAGAGAAGCTTTTAAATGTGTGAGAAAATTAGATTATTCAAGAGGTAAAATAATTCTTTCTGAGGTGTCTAAAATTTCTATTAGAGAGTGAATATGCTTCTACAATTTTTAAAAGTCAGGACAACTTGATTTTATATGCCAATGACCTGTTTGAGTGTCTGTAATCTCAGTCTCAAAAATTATCTTTTAAGTTGTGTAGAAAAGTAGCAGAAGAGACCACTGGAATTTTCTCCTCTATAAGTTCACCTGATCTCTAAATTTATGCAGAATGAATAGGAAAAACAAATAGGTTTTAAGGAAGGCAGTAGGACCCATTTTACTCCATGAGCTCTAGATAACTTGTACAGCTAAGAAATTTTATGCTTCTGCTGTTGTTTCCTCCATACTGTATTGGACTGATAACTATAAAGAACAGTTCATGAGAAAAGACCAACAGCAGCATGAGAATGTCTGAGTGGTTCTAACTAATAATCCATGCAGCCTGATACCTGCCTTGGCAGTAGCAAATGGAGGGCAAAAATAGAAAGACAGCAAGTATTCGGCCACACTTTTCCAACATACCCTCTGGTTTTCTGGCAAACTGTGGCTTAAAGACCTCCTGATCACAAGTTGCATCATTGCACTGAAGAGCCCTTTATAGAGTTTTCCTCCATGAATTAGTCTAAACACTTTCTGAACCCAGACAAGGTTTTAGCACCTACATCATCCTGGAAACAATGAGTTACACACCTTTTTTACCTACCAATAACTGTAGGTAGCTATTTTTGCTTTAAAATTGCTCTGTTAATTTCATATTCTGACTTCAGACTTTGCATAGCCATACGCTATTCACTTTCCCTGTAGCATTTGTGAGCTTAGAGACTTCTATAAACTTTCTCCTTGACTACCCCTTTGTAAGGTCCAAGAGTTCTCTTTCACTTAGTCTCATTTTATTTGAACGCTGTTATATCCTGCAATTGCAGACCCTTTCTACTGCATGTACAGCTCTGAGATGTAAAACCGGCCTGGATTTGAGGGCTGTTCAAGATTCATTCTGAAAACACTCCCAAAATACCTGTACATTATATACCTGGACAATCTATCAGTTAATGTAAATGTGTATTAAGGAGACATATTCTGGAGATCAGTTTGGTGCTTTTCCCAATACAGCCACTCTTCATGTTCAAATGCAACAGTGCTCCTATGTGAGGTTTTCAATTTAAATCTAAAATTGCACAGTGGAGAGCATGTCCTTTACAATAAATTACATTCATTCACCCAGTGCTGATATTTAGCAACAACCACTATTTACCAGTTTTACCTATAATGTAAATTAATAGACCTCAATTGTCAAGGTTAACGTAAGCCAAATATTCTCTTCAGTAATTTCTGCCTGCATTATTTTGCTATATTTTCTCTATTCCTTCACCTTTATTAACATTCAGCTTTGGTTTTCCTTAATGGAATTTTCACAGCTATTATTCCATATTTTCATTCACTGTATACATTCCCCTGGAATTCTGATACATTTATCTTTTCTCTAGCTGATTTCCCATTTGATTACATGCAGAGATTTCCATTGTTCTGAAATGAATAACATGGCCATGGTTCAGGAGGGAGACTGATGCCAACATAAACTTTTGGCACTAACAGGAAACAAAAGCCATGGGTTAAAGCTGGACTGAAAAAGACTTAAGTGGAATTTTACCCGTAAATTGAAAACTATGATCTTTCAAGCCTGGATCAGTATTTGATGTGGTAGTGGATTACGTCCACAGGTTCTTTGCTCCTGTGGCTCTGAAGTTCCCTGTAGAGGCACCTATAGGTCTGCCCAGGCTACTCCAGTCCCACCACGGCTGACCTACCCTCAACCCTGGTGTGGAAAGCAGACACTCACATGGCTTACCACACTCACAAGGGCTTAGCACAGAAGGCATTAAGAGACACTCAACAGACATCTGCATTGTCAGACACCACACAAAAGACCAAGGAAGAAGTGGTGTTCTTCCTCCCCTTGCCTCCCTCATACTATATAATATCACAGGGATTAGGTATCACATGCCCTTGGTGATCAGGAAGGGCTGTGGGGTCAGAACCCACTCTGTCTGCTGAGGAGTTCAACCCCAGCACCTTTGGGGATGGAACTTTATCATTCTCTTTGAAGAAGGCTACTCCATTTTCAGCAAAAAAATACAAACTCTGTATTCCAAAGCGAAACCCAAACAACATAATATAACGATGTTTTGAACACCCAAGACTGACTGAATGAATTAAAAACTTGAGAGGAGTGAAGAAGACAACCAAAAACTAGGCTAACTGCCTCAAAGAAACCCATACTGAGCATGATGTGAAGAGGTTCAGCAGTTCAGCAGAAAAAGGGAGCTGCTTCTGAAGGTTTCAGATCAAAGCACATTCAACATGCTGACGAAATCCAGAATCCTTTAACAGGTTTTTAAGTGGCTTCATCTAAATACTAAGGAAGAAAAGCAAGGGCTATCTTGAAGATAAAAGAGCAGAATAATTTAACCATTTCCTGGCCTTGAAAGTCCTGTGTACCATCAGGCATCTCCCACAACCAGCTGTGTCATCAGAAAACACGAGAGTTTCTCTTGAATTCTTGCTGATCTCATGAGACATTACATCATTGAATACCATTAGCAAAATGGCTTTCAGTCTTTCCCACCAGCCACAGGATGAAAACTATTGACATGCAAGTCCATTTGACCAAATAAATTTGTCTGCAGAAGGACTTGGAACAGTGACAAACTGCTTAAAGAACACCAAAAACTAGATGTTAGTTTAGCACTTGAAAGCCAAAATTACACACAAAAACACAAATACAAAGAAGCAGGCTTCCAGGGGCTGCATTTTTGACTGAAGGAAAAAAAAAAGGTAGAGGAAGCTTTTGGAAAAAAAAAATATAAAAAAATCAATAAAAAACCCCACCAAAACATACCACGAAGCTGGACAGTGTCCTTGCAAGACATCCTACAGCCATGAATGAACATTGATCCAACTCCCCCAAAAAACCCTTAAAACAATAAAGAAATTAAAGCACGATTTGAATACAAGCATAATGTACTTTTCTTAGTAGAGAGAATCTCAGTCGATCGTTTTAAGTTTGCCTAAATCTCAGCAGAAGAGAATCGCACATAGAAGAAAAAACCATGTACCACACCACTCATTAGCATCGCAGCCTAGAAAAGCTCAGGCTTAGTCCCACAGCCCGGATCCTCACACGTTCTGACAAGAACTAACTCACAGAAATAATCTGGTTGGGTCAGAAGGTCAAATCAACCTTTGAAATATATGTACCCATGCATGCAATTTTCTGCAGCAACCTTGAATGATCACTGCTGGTCAGAAGACCTGAGGAAATCCAGGAATGTTCATGCTTAATATTAATCTTTTGCGTTATTTGGAACTAAATCCAGATCCTAATATTGCATAGGATCCTCCTTGTCCTTTATCTGGCCACCATGGAACCTCAACAGATGCTCCGTATCAGTAATAGGGATTTTGGAGTTCATGTACGGAGACAAGAATCAAGCACAATGTCCCCGTGTGCTGCAACGAGCTATTTACCTTCTATGCAGTGTACTCCTCAGACTTCACGCAGCCTGGTGGATGTATTGACCTCTAAAGCAAAACAATCAAAGGAACTCTATGCCTTTCTTGGATTTTGAAAGAGATTGTGATGAAGTATTTGGTACAAATTAAAAAATAGTTGATTTTCTCATAAAAAAAAATTAAATGAAAAAAAAAGTTCTGTTTAATGAACAAATACTGGACAGCAGGAATAGTAGGAAGGTACTTTAAATCCAGAGTTTAGATAACACCCATGAGTTACTCCGAATATTATAAAATGTAATTTGTACAGTCTAAATCTAATTTGTAAAATCTATTTCTCCTTGAGAGTTTTAGTTTAGGGTTGGTACACACTTGTTTCTTTAAAGGAGGTAGTGAAAATACAGTGCCTGTATTTTTTCCTGGTGGCAAAGGTAATCAGTGTCCCTCATGACATAGTCCTGATTCATTTTCCCTACAGCTGCACTGTTTAGTATTGGTCGTATTGTACATTGTTCTGAGAAACTGTTAGCACCTCAAAGTATAATGGGCTGTTATAATCACACAAACAAGGAGGCTCCTTTTATTCATTTACAATTCAAGTACTGTCATGCTTGGTTCACATGCTATACCATAACTTTATAAAGCTCATCGAGAAAACAGGGGCGCACTTTATATCCCAGATTATGCTTAGCAGTCACATAATATTAAAAAACAACCAAACTCTAAGCAAGTAATGCATTCTAGTTTGTTCCTTATGGGACTATATACAGACTATGATGTGATACCAGAATTATTGCTTGATTTGTATTTATTTATTTAGGTATGTTGAGGTCAACTAACATAAAAATTCTCTGCCAAGGCAGAAAAGAAGCATAAAAGTATAGCGTAGGAGAATCTTCGTTAAAGATCTCAGTGCCTAATTTCATTTACCACCGTGCACCTTAATCTCTTACTGAATTAAGGCTAGAAATTCAACATAGCATTCATTCACTCATTCATAGGATTTATGGCCACAAGAGATTATCAGAACCTATAGTTCGCCCCTCATTACATTACAAGCTATTATATTTTGCTAAGGAAGACCAATTACATGTATTTGAATAAAAAATGTACTCCAGAAAGGCATCCAATCTTGGTGCTTTGCCCAGAAATATACGAATGTCATACATCTGAATGACAGAACAACTGTTCACTCTATGAAAAGAGTTAAAATATGATGTGGAGAAAGAAATGGTTCCTTGCTGTTGTTTCAATTATTCAGCACAGTGTGTGCGTTTCCATCTTAAATCTAGATTTTGGCGTGGTATGTCAAACGTACAGCAATACTGACAAGCCACTGTCAAAACAGCAGGCTCAGTAAGATGATGGAGCAGGTACTTAGAATAGAAAGGAACTCCCAGTGAATAATATTATGCATATCCACAGAAACTACTGTCTCCACCAAAATCACATTAAATATCTACAGAATGCTTCTGACTTTCAAATTCATGGAAATTCTAAAAACAGAGTGGAAAACTGTAGGAAAGCAATATGTTTGCATCCTGTTTCTCTAATAATATTTTACATTTTTATGATTCCAATGCACCTGACAGTTACCCTGCAGTTTTTAGTTATCAGAAGGTTTTTCTTCCCAGATTACTTTCTTTTTCCCTGTTCTCCATTTGTTAGCAGCATGTGCTCTAAGCGATTCCAAGTTAATTTATCAACATGACTGTATATAGTTCATTGTTCAAATTTATTGGTGTTCTGCTAGAGAACCAGTTATGGATTCCAAACCCTTACAGTGTGATGAACTTGGATGCTTCCTGGACAAAAACAGCTGCAGAGCTGCCTTTCCAGTATCAAAAAACCCACCTGTAGACATGCACGCTTCCATCCGGTCCTCAATGAACAAGCCAAAAGTTGCTTATGCTCCTGCATCTCTGCAGCCTGTCCTCTCTGCATTGCTATTCCCCCACCTTCCCCCAGGCTGTCTTTTTGAAGATAGTCCACCTTAGCCACTGCCACCTTCACACACATCACCCTTTCTGCGTCTTCCCTTATGGAGCACCTCAGAGAAGTACAGAGAATCTTCTTCTGAGCAAGGAATATACTACAGGGTCCAACAAACCGAGCTGCTGTATTATATGTCTAAATCTCTCTTCTCTTTGCTGTGTGACATCATAGACCTCAGGGTCACTTGCCTACTTCTCCAAACCAGTGGCATAAAGGAAGCAACAGGCTTATGCTGTATTTTTTTTTAATCTTCCTCCTTCACACAGTCCATAACATAAAAGAAGAACAAGAGCCCATAAAGTGGATGGAGGCATTTGTTGCATGATTTGGAAAGTGAGCACTTGGATTAGGAGGTTTCAGGACCTGGAAAGACCAATAAAGTTAAAAAGCCATCCTAGAGGAGTAGATTCTCTGTTTTTCTGCCAGTAGATCTTGAGCATCACTTGCTCATCAGCCTAAATACTCAGTTGGTCATTCTCTGATTCCTCAGTCCCTGGGAATCCAGCTGAAGACTTGTGGCCAGTAGTGAATATAGTGACTGTGCTTTAAGCAGATACAGGTCTATGTAAAGTAAGCCGAAAAATCAGGCACTATATTACCCTCAAACTTGATGCCCAAAGTTAACATGAGATTTAAAAATTTTTGACCCTACTGTCATCTCTCATGTCTCAACTATAATATTGGAATAAATAAAAGCTCAAACTCTCCCAAACTTAAAAGTTATTAAAGTGCTACAACGAGACCATTATGGAAACTTCCAAGTTTTACAAGTATATAAAGCATTAGAAAATGACAAGCTTAACATGAGGCACAGTCATCACAATTTGTAATAGTGCAAACGGATTTGTAACTCAAATTTTACATACATCTCATGTTTCTCTACTTTGACAGTTTGTTGTCGAATGGCCCTGGAAGACTCCACTTTCATAAAAAAAAAAAAAAAAACCAACACGTTTTCCTCTGCAATAACAGCAAGATTGTCCAGGTTTTGTTAGCTATCCAGAGTAGTCATTTTGTAAGTCACCTTTAATTACTGAATTATTTCTTCTCCAATATTTCTGGTTTTAAAATATTTTCAGTGCACCAGAACTTCAGACTAAGGGAAACATGAAGCAAATATAGGCCATGTAACATGTACTTTATTGTAGAATGAGCAATACAAAATCCAATATTTCATCCTTCACGGGAGACCATGTATTGTTCACTCGGCAATAAAGTGTATAAATTACACTTTGATTTTCTTGTTTCACTTCTCTTTACCATGCCTGGTGTGCTGATGTGTCGAGAGAATTTGCCTTTTTGAAGTTTTGCTGACAGCGTTACAGAACCATTTTCTCTGGAGCACCCTTCTGAAACTTGTTGGTTTTTTTTTTGAAACCCTTTTTATACTATACCAATTTTGCTACCTCTGCAAAAAAATATTACTCGCCTGAGGGTTTTTCTTCTTCTTTCAGTCATGCTGCCAGGGGGCTGATTGTTTCTGATAGCTAAAGTCAAAACTCCCTGAAAATGGACTATTCAAGCTGAAGAGCGTTTCACGCGAGCACGGCAGGTTTTCCAGTCACCTTACTTGTCTATATTATTTAGTAACACAGTTACTACGTGACAGAGATTATAAAATCATTTGAGCTGGCTGCATTGACAACCTGGGCAGAAAAATAATTCTATTTCTTGAGATTCTGGAATGCCAATCACAGAATAAGGCATTTGACCACTTAGTGAAGAGTGTAGCATAAATGAAACAAATGGATACATAGGTGACATACACAGATAAGTCTCTAAAGGCTAAGGTACCAGTGCCAGAATTTCTCATATGAGTCATTTGAATTGACCAAATTGTCTTGTTTTCACTATGCAACTGGAAAAGGAGGATCTATGTTAAACTGATGGAAAGACTATTAGAATGCCTTTGTGCATTTACAACATTAAAATATATCAATTAGACATAAAAATGTTCACTGCATCATTTGTATCATTTTCTCCCCTGTGAAGAATCCCTCCTACGTTGTATTATCTATTGTTTCACTGCCTCAGGCAAGAAAGTTTCCTCCATTTCCCTGCTATGGCCTGAAATGTGCATATATGCTATAATACACTGAGGTATCTGAAATTTAAACAGCATTACTGATCTGTGTGAATTCAACAGTGACCGTAAAGGTGATGAGTAAAGTAGACCATGGACTTCTGATTATACTTTTACTTCCTTTTACCATTTCTCAGAGCCTCAGCACATGAATGCTTCCCTCCCTTCCATTTCTATTTTTTTTCTTTTCTTTTTTTTTTAAATATGATTGTTCTGAATTATTTGTTTAGCCTGCATAAAAACTTGGGGACTTTCAAGCAGAGCAGTTGGCTGCTATTTGCTAGCAACTGACACGCTTAATAAATTATTCCCTATATTTAAAGGTTAATGATGTTCCTTGGCAAGGCACAGTGTGGGCTGCATGATGTGAGGCTGGAAAAGGAAGGGGTATCCTCCTGTACCAGCACTGAGGCAGTGCTGCAGACAACACCTGGGACTGCCTGATTCTGAGATTCCTTGTGCAGACATTCATCCAAGTCCAGGTGAAAATGTGGAAGAACTGTAGAAAACCAGAGCTAGAAGAGACTGCTAAAAACTAGGCAGTTGGTCCCTCTTCCCTAACCAGGAGTTACTGGTTAGACAGAACAAGAGGGAACGGCTTCAAGCTCCAACAGGGTAGGTTTAGACTGAACATTAGGAAAGAATTTTTCACCGA
>JAOXNO010000013.1:28456995-28471094 GCA_028565335.1 Limnodromus scolopaceus
TATTAGGAAATATTTCTTTACTGAAAGGGTTGTCAGGCATTGGAATGGGCTGCCCAGGGAGGTGGCTGAGGCACCATTCCTGGAGGTATTCAAGAGACGAGTTGACATGGTGCTCGTGGATATGGATTAGTATTGGATTGGCGTTGCTTTGGGTGTGGTGTAGCGTGTGTGGGTGTGGTGTGTGGGGTTTTTTTTTGTTTGTTTGTTTGTTTTTCCATTGGTTGGACTAGATGATCTTAAAAGGTCCCTTCCAACCTAGGTGACTCTGTGATTCTGATTATTCTTCATCTCCTATTTTTATGATTACAGATACATTTCAGTCTTTGTCCTAGAAAAAATGAATACTTAATATCAAGAACATACACAGGAGTTATGAACTAAGAACTGAGCAATCACAAAGTCATCATGTAGTTTTGACTAGCAAGATAGGAATCAAAGTCCTCCCCTCCATGAATCTAATCTTTTCTCTCACCTGCATGAATACCCTTGAAATACCCATGAATACCCTGAAACCCTGCTTCAGTTTTTGCTTCTCATTTCTACTGCACTGCTCTTCCTACCCTGGTGCCAATTAATATCAGTTCACTTCTTCCATATCATGTAAAATACTGAGAACAACAACAAAATGCATTTTGAAAAACAGAGGTAATTTCAGGTATGCCACTTCTATTCTTTCCCTTATCATAACTAAAATAAAAATATAAAGCCAGTTTAGGAGCGTTTGTTCCGCACAATCTGTGAAATGATTATATGGAATAAGTTCTTAAAGGAAGAGACATACCAGCTGGTAACTCTACAAAGAACAGAAGTTATTGCTTTTTTTAAATCTCTAAGGTCTATGGTAAATACTTGACATGTTGTTATAACTAGTGTCAACAAACCCAATAAAAATCTATATTCTTGAAAGATGATATGGTTGCTTTTTCCATTATTAAAAACTGTGATTTTTACTCAGTTCAACTCACAAAATCCACAAATCAGCAGGTAAAACCTCTGTATTTTTCCATTTCTTTTAAGAACTCTCCTCATACACACCATGCATTGACTCACTATGAAAGAGGAAAAGAACAAGCACTTCAGAAAAAAACCTGAACACATTTCCCAAAGAAAAGATGTCTATCTGCAGACAGTTGGTCACACAGAAGACACTTTCTTTGACCAAGGAGTCCTCACATTCCATGAAGAACCTGGGGCCAGGCCACGCAATACTCATTCATCTGAACGAGCCCAGTAACAGGACTATTTGAGTGAGTAAAGTTGTGGGAAATGCTGGGATGAATCTTTGTTATTTCCAAAGCAGGTTAACGGAATAATTCTGGTACTACACAAGAGTAAGTTTATTTTTTTTATGTAAATAAATATATATATTCATATAAATAAATATAAATAAGTTTACAAATTATTTACAACGCTTTCTTATTGAATGACTAGAAAGAATATGAAGACACACCTTATTACTGGTTCCCCAGAGCTTTAAAATCTCATTGATTTCAACACAATTTTCAGCTGTTCATCCAACATTAACTTCAGTAGCAGTTTGGGAATGGGCTGATGACAGGCTATACACTGGGCCTCTGCTCCTCACTCCCTCTTTAAGTGGACGCTGCAGCTTAAGAGTTTGTTTGTAGTTCTAAAATCCTAAGCATTAATACTCCACAGCAATGCCAGCTGGCAGAGACCGATTCAGCCCATGGAAACTCCTCCCTATTTTTTGCAGATTAAGTTTGAATTAGGGTTTCCAAGGTTTAGCTAGCTATCCAGAAAAATAAATGTATATTAAATACAAATACATTTCAGTTTCCATTTCAGCAAGATTACCCTACTTTATCTCTAACCAGCCTTCCACAAATGACATAAGCATTGTTGTATTTAATTTAGGTGTATTTACACTGAGTTAAGAGATACCATTTCCCCAGAACACCACTTTGACTGCTTGCCAACTTTAAAAGACTAAAGACTGCAGAAAATCTCCAAATAAAGCAAAGATATTAAAATAATTGTGACTGAAATAAAGCTAAGTGGTTCATCTTGCAAACTACAAATTTCTGTCTTATCAGATCACTGCACCTTGTGTATATTGTGTGTGCTCTTTTAAAAATTCCTCTTTTAAAAGACCAGGTCTTTACTGTACTCCAGATAAAGAGTTTGCCCATTTGGGATTCTACCAAATGTTCAAACATTAATTAGCCAAGAAATCACATTGTACCTGAAACTTGACGTCTAAGTATCTTCAATCCAATTCATTGATATGTTTATACTAACGCAAATGATAAAAATCTCAGCCTCAATGCACTAACTACTGCCTTTGGCAGTATAAATATGAAAAAAAAAATCTGTACATGAGTGTGATAATTGGTCAAAAATAAGCTCTTTCATTAGAGTACAAGAATGTTGTTTTCACAACTGTATCCAAAATAGTGATGAGGTGCACAGACAGGCTCATGTATTAAACTGCATTATTTTGCGATTTTATAAAAGCATTGCCAGTGAGTACCAACAAACCCTATTTACAGGAACCTTTGAGCAAACTACTGCTCAGCACCTCTAGGTTCACGTAGCTGTTGACACACAGCTATTGGTGATGTATCTGACCCTCCCCCTTATAGAGTATACCCCTTATAGGTATTAAGTTGATCTTTACGTTTAAATACAAAATAACCCATTTAGAGTACAAGGCTACAAGTACCCAGAAAGCCTAAATTTTCAGTCTGCTGCACGCCTCTTTATATGACTATGACAGGGCCCCAAAGCAAGCCCCAGCTTTGGGGCAGGGATCTGTTGAGGCTTTCCCCCTAGTGAGCTGACTCAAAAGACTAAAGGGCTTCCACACCTCACCAAATCAAACTGCATTTGTGCAAACACTTAAAACTTGGGGACAGGGCAAGTGTCCCCTTTTGCTGAAAGCAAAAGCAAAAAAAAAAAAAACAAAACCAAAACAAAATAAATGAGTTCTACACAATTCCTCCCCTGCCTACTAAGCCTCCCCAGGTGACTCTGTGTTTCCCTCCCATACGGTGACTTTCTGAGTGGCAGCAAATTCTGCTCTGGACTCCCTGGCCTCTAGAAACACCTCTCCTGCTCCATCTGGTGACCTGCTCCTCGTCATATCCCCCACCCTCTCAAACTTGCTCTCTTTTCTATGCTACCTCCCCCATGTTTGTAGATGGCTCCACCAACTACTTATACAACAAATTTAACAATAATAAGGAACAAAAAAAAGTGTAACCAGTATCATACTTCACAACTAGTCGTATTTCTCTTTGGAGTTATGGAAGATATAGGGAAAAAAAAAAAAGAAGGAAGGAAAAAAAAGCTCCTAGCATTTCCACTCAGTGCTCCTTTAGAATGAGTTTCAAACTAATTACCAATGATTTAATTTCAAAATAGCTATAAATAGGTCAGCAATTTCAACAGCTTACTTTAACCCAGTTGTCTTATTCAGGGGGAAGGAGAGGGGGAGAAGAGGAATTGCAATTTTGTTACTTTCTTTATCTTTTAAAAAAACTTTTAAACAGTTGATGTATTTCTAGCAATTTGAACAGAAACTTTCTTTCACCAAAATTAGCCTGAGAAGAACTCAAACTTTTTTTCTTTTAAAAACACTTCCTGGCATCCACATTAACCAACATTTCCATCAGTTTTCAGTTGCACACTGCTTTGAAATCTCCGGTTAAGTTATCCACATTTTCTTGTAGGATCACAAGTCACTGTTGTTAACCTCAAGCATTTGCTGAGGAACAGTGTTGCCATATGCTCTTTATATGGACCTCACAAAATGAGAGAGACAGAAGCTCCTTAGCAAATAGAAAGTGATAGAAGTTCCTATCCATCTCTCTCCACCAGTTATTTAAAAATCCTACAGTAATTCACTTCTAACTTAAGTGGCCCCAAACACATTGCAAGCATCAAGGCCAAACACAGTTCTCATTTGAAACTAATCACAGAAAAGCAGGAAAAGAAATGTCTCTGAACTGAGCAAATAGGCTTTGTGGCTTTGGCCAAATAACAAGAAATGCATCCCAAAGTAGTCCTAATCCACTGTCAATTTTTATCTCGTTGCTATACATTGAAGGGCAAGCACCCAGCACATGCTTACAATATTTCCTTGCCTGCTGGTCAAGACATCACTGAAGACACATGATGAAAAAACAGTGAAGGCAGAGACTTTGAATGATCCTCAGAAGTAGGAGAAAACCACGTACAAACCACTTGCAACATGTTTTATATATTCTATCATCATTACGGGCAGTACATTAACCACAATATTAGTAAATGTGAAATTTTGGGAAAAAATTAATCTCTCAGAAGCTAGTGTGGCGCAGATATGGACCCCGGCAATGACAGGGATCAGCAGAACACGATGGAAAGGGTCTCACCCCCCAACCACCATCACCGAAAGGATGCAGGAGGGGCCGTGGGGGGTGGCAGCTCCTTCACAAATCCTCAGCTGATGTTAAGCACCGGTAAAAATGACAGAAAGTCTTTAGGAAAGCTGTCAAGCCTAATCAAGGCCTCATAGGATGTTTTAATTTGCTCTTTATGGGTATTCTTTAGGTTCCCTCTCTCCCACTGAAGGAGTCCTCACGCAGACACTCTGCTGTCCCTGCCGTGCACCGATCCCGTTACCCCTGGGCAACGGATTCTCTTAGGATTCTGTTTTAGACATATCGAGATGAATGAGTCACAGTTTACCTGTAGCGAGCTGTACTTATCTTATGAAAATACCATCGTTTATCTGCTTTTTTGTTTAATCAGCGTATTACAGATGGCAATTACAGAAATAAATAGGAAGCTTTCCTCTTGTTTTTGTTGTTGGGAGTTGTCACTGAAGTCTTAGGGAGTTTAAAATGTCATTTGTAATTCTTTGTCTTCTAAAGAGATTACTGTAAAATACAATATTAAGATTTCCTCTAAGCTTCTGTAGGATTAACATTTATTTCTGCTAGGGAGCAGGGAAGTAAGTGCATTAACCATTACTGCAAGTGTATTCTGAAATTTCAGGGAGGGATCACAATGGAGTCAAAAAAATAAAGACAAAACCCCCACTAAAACACTGATAGCTGTGCAGCTGAGAATAAAGCTATTTGTAGTAGCTAATATCTTATATTGTTTCAGGTATAAAAATTATCACTATTTGAAGAATAAAAAAAACTTATTTTGAATTTTGATTCAGAGCAAATAAGGGTATGTGAAAATCCCTTGAGCTTTTCTCCACATAAAAATACATAGACAGAAGTCCCCAACAATCCCCAAATATAAAACACGTCTTAAAACATCAAGACACTAGTCCCATTTTTAACAAATGAGGGTTGCACCACTGATTTTGTCTGAATTTTGCTGTACTTTCAGTGAGAACTGGTTTTGACCCATTTTGTGTTACTGGTTTGGTGCCTGTAAGTAGCATTAACAGTTTAATGCCGGAGAGACTCGGGCTGCACAAGACAACGAGCAGCTTAGTTTTCAGTATTTTGAGAGGATTGTATTTAAAGAGACTATTGAGAGACTGATTAGCAGAAATCTACTTTTCCTACGTTCAAAAACAAGCTAACCATGCCAGTATTGGACACCTCAAATTTCTTTGTATTGTGAGAAGGTTGTGTTGAAGGCCAAAAAGGTTAAGTGGGCGATACAGGGCTGAGAGTCAGAAGGACACCAGCATTACAAGATCTAGTTCAAGCCTAAGCAGTAAATCTCGAGAGAGGTCAAAAGGACACGGATCAAGAAGTCTTTGAAGGACTCGGGAGCTCCTGATAGCGGAGCCAGTGAAGGAGCAGGATGAACAGCACCGAGACACCGAGAATATAACAGCCTCAGAGCTGCCACCAAAATCACTTGCAGATCCTTTGGGCTAAACTAAAACATGATAAGCATGTCTGTAGGTTGGTACGCTATATCTATATTACCTATATTTGCTTTACTCAATTATAGCAGTGGAGCAAATCCAACTGCTGCTGCAGTAGAGTATTTTCCTCATTGCGAAAGTCTCAACAGGAAACAGCCTCCCTGATACAGACACGTCGTCTAGTACACTGGGAAGAAGTAACACAGCAAAACACTGTAATTATAGATAAATTATTGATGGCTTTTTTTGTTTTTTAATATAGAACCTGAGACGCTGCCAACATGACAAGCTGGCAGCATTTGGAAAGACAGATCCTGTAATTTATACTATCGGGAGTGCCAAGACAGTAGAAGATCACTGATAGACATAAACCTTTCTATTTTGCCTCTTTCCCACCCGTGGCGGGACTCCCCGGGTGCTGTGCGAGTTGCCGCCTGCTCTGTTTGCCAGCAAACTCTGCCCCTCCAGGAGTGCTATGGATCACCTTGACTGTCGTCTCTATTTAATGCTTTTGTCTTTCTCGGCTCCTCTCTCAGAGGTTGAAAAGAACACGCGAGGCAGCATCTGCATCAAAGAAAATGGATTCGGGGTACGGAAGAGAGATTAAAAAAAGGAAAGGATTCTCAACAAAATAGAACAGAACATCTCTGATTCAGAGGAAGATAATGGAGAATCAAATATGCCTACAAATGATTTAACTCCTAGGTCATTTTTTTTTACTTCCTGATTCTCCAAGGGAGAGTGTAAGCCCACACTGCGGTTCAAATCATCTCAGAATCTGAAGAACAACTTGTTCACGTTTCTGAAATTAAAAAGGAAATATAAAAATTAATGTTAAAAAAACGTGGTGTAGATGCATCTAATCTACAAATTTCACATTGTTTCCCTGTTTTCAGGGCACGCTTTCAAATAATGGGATAAAGATAAAGGCCAACTTGTCAGGATATAAAAATCAGCCACTTTGAAATCTTTCTAGCTGTGCACATAATTATTAAGTCATTTTATAAGTGTGGGCCTCTTTATTTTTTCCCCTGTTAATATCCACTAAGAAAATACACTCACAGATGTTCCTGATACTATTAATGGCATGGTAATTAACATTATCCATCTGTTTTCAAATTTCACTTAAAATCATTAATGTCACACACATGAAAGAAAGCTAAGAGTAACCACAGCAGCTTAAATTCTGACATCTACACCTCAAAAAGCACAACACTGAAGTTATTCAGTGTTTCCCTAACTGAGCATTTTCATGCCTTATAAATTGCTACAATCAAATTGTACTTATTTTACTCCAGCAAGTACTCCTTTTGTATAGTACAAAACTGGTGAGTCTAAAACAAGGCTGTGTGCTCCGTAAGAAGAAATTTGGAATTTAACGTGCTTTCCCAGTGTTGATGCAGTGACCTCCTATACCATAATTCTTGGTAGATTTAACACACTTTTCACATGGGAGAGGGTTTTTTTAGTTAGCTTTGTGTTTTTTGTGCTGTAACATTGTGACAATTACAATAGATATTGAAGTATTTTTTTTCATCTGTTATAAACATGGAGTATTTATTTCTATAGTATAAAAAAAACCGCATAAAGGAACAAAAAGGTCTCAAAATTTTTCTCTTTTATTTAATATAATGCTAGTTATTCATCCCCCAGACAGTCAGGTCTGAAAACCTAATTCAACACTAAAAAAAAACCAAAAAACCCAACCACCTCCTTAGATTTGAAACTGTTTAATATTTATTTTGTTGCTCTGGCTGTGTGGATTCAAATTTTGAAATAAACTGTATCAGGGCTCACACTTTTCATACCACATTTCTTTCCAAAGTAATTTGAATGTGCAGTGGCATAACACCCAGAAAATCGCTATCTACACCGAAGCTATCGAGAGCCTCCAGCTCGCAGCAGTGGTGGAACATGATAATCTCAAGTATATGCTAGCACATACCCAAACATGAAAGGCTGACAGCTCACAGTGCAGAAGTATCTGCTTTTGTTTTGTTGTCATAACCTGTAATGAAATCCTTTCCTCTAGGCTTTTCATAAACTTAAGCTAATTCTCAAAACATTATTCAGATTTTAAAACAGTTCTTCCTCCAAATTCTTTTTTTTTTTTAGCATGAGTTCCTCTAACTATTCATTTTCCCTCACATAGTATAGCAGCAGCAGCCAAAATGAATATTGAATGAATACACGAAAGGAATACTTAATTGAAGCAGCATGCTTTAAAGAGAAATAGAGCTTCTATGTTCTACAAAGCAATTACATTGCTTTGAGCCTCTAGTCATGTTGTAATAAATACTTCTGATATTGTGAGACACTGAATGCAGTTTCTTCCAGCCCACAGTCTGGTTACATATAAAGCTGGTTCGTGAACATTTCTTAGTTTCATTAGAGGCAGCGTTAAACCATACTAACGTATTCCTCACACTCCTCTCCTTGTGTTCTCTCTCTCGTCACACTGCTGGCTGAAGAGCCAGATAATGCTCTTCTGACAAAATGATGATTCCCACACACAGCAAACACTCTCGCAAGCTTTGTAAGTTGGATGAAAGGCTTTATCAGCCTTTGCTTGTATCTCTCCCACACATGTCTGTTTTGGTTTTTTTCTGATTACTAAAGACTTGAAAGCTGCTCTGCCTCTCCTGCGTGGGACAGTTACACTGAGACAGACCAAAGACCTACCTACTCCAGTGCCCATCTCCTACAGCAACAAAGAATCATAGAATCATAGAATGGTTTGGGTTGGAAGGGACCATCAAGATCATCCAGTTCCAACCCCCCTGCCTTGGGCAGGGACACCTCCCACCAGACCAGGTTGCTCCAAGCCCCATCCAGCCTGGTCTTGAACCCCTCCAGGGATGGGGCAGCCACAGCTTCTCTGGGCAACCTGTTCCGGTGTCTCACCACCCTCACAGCAAAGAATTTCTTCCTAATATCTAATCTAAATCTCCCCTCTCTCAGTTTGAAACCATTCCCCCCTGTCCTATTGCTCCACTCCCTGACCAAGAGTCCCTCCCCATCTCTCCTGTAGCCCCCTTCAGGTACTGGAAGGGGGTTACAAGGTCTCCCTGGAGCCTTCTCTTGAAGGCGGCTGGAAGAAGGTAAGGAAATATGGTGAGCATATATGACGCCTTCCCTGGTACCCTCCCAGCTTCCCACCATTTCCAGCTCACACACCACACGAGACATGCTGGTACAACCCTTCTCATATAATTAATGCTTATACACAGACATCAGATAAAGAACATCCATGTGTTCTTCAACTGCCTTCTAAAGAAGATCACTTTTACAAATCATCTTAGAAACTCTTAAATTTCCTGGTTTTTTTTCTGTGCGAGGCTACTAGAAAGGTAATGATAGAAAACACATGGCATGAAGCTGTTTTTTCTCATACAGTGGGCAAGGAAAAACAGAAGAAAAACCACTCCCATGAACAGCAGAGACAATTGTGAAATCAATAGTTACTTCCAATAATTATAGAGACTGTAATCACGAGTAAATAGTAACATTTTACAATGAAAGCTCTATAATTACATGAGCAACAATAACATCACCACAAATGATTCTTATCTGTTTCCCTTTAGATTTTGACAGCTCTGTCTGCCTCAGAATCTGATTTTAAGGGACAGATTATTGAGAAAACCAATCCAGGATGTCCCCCGAGATCCCGAGGAGCCACGACCCGCGGTGTCGCGGGTGGCGACCGCGGACCTGTCCCCCAGCCCCGGGGGGACAGCGGCGGAGCGGGGATTTAAGGCTGCCCCATTGAGGATTAAAACACTTTTACTCCAAGTTGCGGGTGCCTGGGGGCATTTGAGGAGGTCCGGGTTGAAGAACCCCCCTGCTTCCTCAAATTTCATCCCACTACTTTTCATTATTTACATGGTAATCATAATTAGCGTTTTATCACAGCTCCAGCGTGCTGGAGGTTGCATTTATTGTTTTAAACCGATTGAAAGTTTATTTTCTCCCCCCCACCCCCTCATTTTTGTTAAGTTATATTTGACACTTAAAATCTGAATACACAAAAAGGACTTAGCAGACAGGAGGCGGTTCAGGCCAACCCCCCTTCGCTAGCGCCGGGTATTTCAGAGAAAAACCACACAAAACAGCCAAAAGCCTTTCAGGAATAAGTTTGGGTGGGTTTTATTTTTGCCCACAGCAGCGTTTGGCCGATCCCGGGCAGATTCAGAAGCTCTGATTTTCTTGCCTCCCTGTTTGGCTGGGCTCCTCGTGGTGTCCCCAGACTGGCAGAGCTGCCGAGGGGGGAGGAGGGGGCACATGTCACCTCTGCTGTCCCCCCACCCGGGCTTAACACCAAGAGCAGGACCTCCGAGCCACCACGCAGTAAAAACGGGGGCTTCAAACTCCAGGTCTGAGTTATAAACGACTAAATCCCTGCTGAAGAAGCCTTTAGGCAGACATCTCAAGAAGAAACCCTTAATAAGAGTCTCTTTCTTTGGGGAGTAGATTTTGAGCAGTTATCTCTTTAAAGCAGTTTTTCTTTCTTTTTTTTTTTTTTTTTTTTTTTTTTAAATAGCAGGCCCTTCTCTACTCTAGTCTTGATTTTTCATTTGGCTCCAGGCTTGCAAAATCGGATTGCCTGGAATTAGGAGATTTGGATAGTGTTCCTCTTGATGTCAGGGGATTTTTTTCCCCCCACCAAAAAAGAATGTCATAAATGCAGGATCAGGCCCTGAGGAAAGGCAAGTCTATGGGCTTCCTACTCAGGGTTCATAAGCAGTGGTATTTAACCTGTTGCTGTGTTGTCATTGTCACCTCCTTTTTATTACCAAATCTTTTGACAAATTGCCCCCAAAGCTAAAAGAATATCGCCTACCTATTTCCAGAAACACCCCTCACTCCTTTGGCTTGGCTAGCAAAGGGCTGGCGTCTGGACACACAGGGGACGATCCCTCTCCAGAGCCTCCTGGTATAAATCTAAAAATCATCTTGAAGCCAGTGGGCTACAATTCATTTTATTACCCCAGTGTTAGTCTAGAATAGGTACATAAAAACTGTTAGGACAATTAATCTGAATTAATTTCCAAAGTGAATTAAATTAAATTGAACGAAGACCACCTGAATTCTGAATAAGAACAACCTTCACAGGGGTTTCACGCAGTTTAATTAATCCACTTTTAAATTCTCACCTTCAGCTAATTTGGGTTATTTTCCTGAGTGTCCCCACGTAGGCAAAATCTTAGAGGTAAACGTGGCTCAGGGGAATTCCTCCGGATTTACCCAGATGTAATTTAGAACAGAAACGTATCCTCTAATACTCTTTGACCACGGCACAGAAACGAGGCAGAAAGAGAGGGTATAGACACTGCGCTGCCGCACGAAGCTCCGCTTCGTAAAGGAAGCCTTTTTTACCAGCAGTTTATTGGCATGTTTGGCTGTCTCCTCGCGCCCTGCGCCTCTGTGTGTACAAATGCAGGTAGGAGCGTACGTAGACTCACAGAGGGGCACACGACGGGCCCACCCTCTGTATGCCTTCGCTCTGTTTGTTTAATCCATTAAAGGCTTGCTCTCCTCCGCACACCTGGGACTCCCGCTGAAGTTCAAGTGCAACTGGGGAGCCAAAGGAACAGCGGGATCAGCCGGCTGGGAGCGGGGTTAACGCTGCGCCTTCAAAGCTGAAATAGGATGAGAAATCCGAATTTCCCGACTTTCCCGGCCACGCAGGGCCCAGAAATTGAGGACAAATTTACGAAGGCAGGGCTGTCGCTCAAAGAGTGAAGCCCCTTCTTCCAGCTGAGGAAGTTTCACCCGTTTTATCAAGGTCGAAGGTGTGATTTTCAAGCGATGTGGCAACATTATCGCGATATTGGTCCTCTCCTTTTAAGGGTACCCTGGGAATCAAGGAGAGGGACATGGGAAGGTTTCAATTCTCTCCTCCTAAAAAGCCATTTCAAGCAGTTTAAATTTTTATTTCAGCATGCAAGGGTTGGTCTTTTTTACAACAGAGGGAATTATTTTTCCTTCTGAAATCAGTGGCTGTAGGACTCGTGGGTTAAAAATCCCTGTGTTGCTTTTCTTAACTAATATCATGAGTGGCTTTTGGGACTTCTGAGGTCAGATTCCCTAGGCTGGACCAGTCTGCTCCAAGCAGGTATTTATGCTAAAAATCCCAAACTGTCATGCCAGCAGCCAATAAATCAAGCAAATGGAAACACTTCTGGGAACTGGATCAAGTTATGGTGAAGGAACCTGCTGATTTTCCAAGCTGGGAGTTCTCTGTTTTGGTCTGAAAGAGCAGAATCACTGAAATGAAATGAGTCCTCAAATAACCGTATCTGTGGGGTAAGGTATAATGGTGTGATCATGCCAGAGGACATCCAGAATCCTGGAATTTTGCTCTTTAGTTCAATGAATCACTGCGTGACCTTGTGGAGAGCCATTTATAGACCAACATTTTAAAGATAAGCTCTCACATAAGAGTGCCCTGTGAGTAATCTGGTTCGCTGCCCATCTGTCCAGACTGGGCACTTCTGAAAATCAATCCACTTTGGACTGGGATTTCTCAGTTGAGATGCCTGAGTTGGAAAAAATGCAACCTCTTCTTCAAGCCTCAATTTATGCACCTGGAAAGGGTGTGTGCCCATGAATGTGTTTAGGGAGTATCATTCATCTGCCAGCGTCTCAGAGAGATTTTATAAAATGTGATTGATTTAAAAACTCTCTCATATCTTAGCTTTCACTCTCACTTCTTCATAGTGCAGTTGAAAATAAAAAAAAAAAGATCAATCGTGGCTAAAAGCATCATTGAAAAGCTAGATAAAATAAAAGATTCCCAAGAATCTTTTACTGGTAGTAACTCCATTATTTGATTCAGACATTTCCAGACTCATTGGGACAGCGGGCTGCTGCCAGTCTTTTCTCCTGGTAATCCAAATTTTAATGTCATGCACCCTAAAGATGCTGTGAAAGAGGTGCTAATTACTAGCCTGTGGACAGCTTTGGACTGGTCCTCGTGGTGCTGTGGTCCCGGTGGTCTGGAGGAGCCAACTGGGAGCTATTGGCTTAATTACTACAGAGCCTGGCCCTGCACTCGTTGAAATGAATGTGACTTTTTGTTTCTAAAAGACATTATGAGGAATATTATAGATTGGGTTAAAAATGTATTTATTATAGTGAGATCAACATTAAAGGAAAAATCGTGAAACTCAATGGGTGTCACTCATTCCATCTGTCCATCTGTCCATCCATCCATCCATCCATCCATTCTCTTCAGTGGAGAAACTACCACCACACTCAGTATCAAGGGCAGTTCAGTAACAGGTCTCAGGATGGTTTGGAGACCACATGTCTCCAGTAGGCAACCAAGAGTTTCTGGGTCATGGAGCAAGGATGTTTGTTGAGCTGACTTTGCACTGTCCCAGCCACAGGGTGGGATGCCTCACCTCATTTCAGATGTCCATACCATCGATATCCAACAGTGTGATACTTCCCAGTCACATACACACCTACAGTGTGCTGAGCACAAACCGTTTCATAAAATAAACTACTTATTAGTCAGAACCCAAGCCAAAAGCCCCTGTGACACTGAAAGCAAGTCAATAATAACTATCTCTGGTCTCTCCTGTTAACTCAGCCAAGGTAGTGGATCTTATGCACTTACCTCTTGGAACAATCCAATTTCAGGGTTGTGGCCATAAGTTCAAGCCACCTTCTGAACTGATCCTTTCATAACTTTGGAAGCATTTAAAGGAAAATGCTCCTACCTTTGTGTTTGTCAATTTTAGGCACAAAGCACTACCCATGAGTCAAGCTTTATAATGGACACAGAAGATTTTCAGAGTAGACGGCAGCATATTTTATGGCACCTACGCCTGCTATAAAATTTACGCAACTCATCTTGAATTTTTGGTTAAAAGAGAAGAGTTTTGTCTCATGCTAGCCTGCCCCTCTGCTTCAGGCAGTTCAGGAACATGAAACATATGAAACATAGAATCATAGAATCGTTTGAGTTGGAAGGGACCTCAAAGATCATCTAGTTCCAACCCTCCTGCCCTGGGCAGGGACACCTCCCACTAGAGCAGGTTGCTCCAAGCCCCATCCAGCCTGGCCTTGAATGTTTTCATAGAATCATAGAATGGTTTGGGTTGGAAAGGAACTTAAAGATAACCCACTTCCAACCCCCTGCCATGACACCTCCCACCAGACCAGGTTGCTCAAAGCCCCCTCCAACCTGGCCTTGAACCCTCCAGGGATGGGGCAGCCACAGCTTCTCTGGGCAACCTGGGCCAGGCTC
>JAOXNO010000013.1:28475801-28514679 GCA_028565335.1 Limnodromus scolopaceus
TTGTCAGAGTTAGGTTGATGGTTGGACAAGATGATCTTGAAGGTCCCTTCCAACCTAGAAGATTCTATGATTCTAAGTAATTGGTTATGTATTTTCCAGAATCTCAGTTTCCCAAACTTCACTATGCCAAAGTTTAAATCACTATAAAAAGACTAAAAGACATTATGCATTCATGAGTAGATATATCCAGAAAGCAGACAGTAAGAAAATGCTACTTGTTAAGGATTTGGGGGTCACGAATTATAGGTACAGACTTTATGCTAAATTCTATCTCAAAACAGCTATTTAATTCCATGCCAGAGATTTTGTATCAGAAAGCTGACAGGAAGAACAATTTATTATTTGAATACAGAATTTAAAAATTTAACTAATAGATAATTCCCATAAACTTAAAATATGTAACATATTCACACTTTATTAAATATTAACTATGCTAGAAATTAATCCCTATATATTTTTACGATTATTAACTCCAATTGAATAGAGAAATAAATGTGACAGATACAAAATGGCAGAAAATAACCAAAAATATACATTGTGAAGACTTTATAATGCACTCTTTATGGATTACCAAAAGTATTAAATCTCCTTGTTTAAGCTTCATTGAACAATGTGTACTTACATAAATATATCCATTCTTAAAATTCTTCCTCCCACTACTTCAAAATATTAGATAAACATGAAGCGTATTTTCTACGTGGTGAAGGAACAGTCCACGTGCAAGTTTGAATTAAAGGAGAAAATAAGTATTGGGAGAGATCTATATATCTGAACAATGGCACGATCATTTATAGTCAGTCACACTAGCAGAAATTTTAGGACACCGAGTGCTTATTAAGATGCCACTGCAGCTGGAATTAGGGAAAATGTATTTGAAAAAAGTGTCTGCAGAACCCAGTTCAACAAACCTGCTGAAACGATGCTGTGATGTCAGGTCAATCAAATGTCTAGGTAGATAAATAGGTTTACTTAAGTTCACATTCTTCAGTTTTCTTAATGATTGATTAGACCTGAATTCCTGGGTGTAAATCTACAACACAACTTCAAGAAAAAGAGACAAATCTGTGAGAATCACTTTGTGATATAATAATATTCAATTAAAAGACATTCCAGAAAGGAACTGCACCTGAGTAAAGATCTATTTTTGCACAGCCCAAGAAGGCTCATCAAGCTAAATGGCAAATCTTATCCTTTTAAAAGGCTGAGCTAACATTATACCACTTTAGCACAGCTCCTTTGGCTACAACACTTAGGAAATTAGAAATGTCATTCTCTATTTTAATTCACCTTCAGGTAAGAAGGTTAACTCATTGACAAGGAACTTTTAACAGGTCAGATCTTTCAAAATCAATAATGAACTTGGTTAGAGATATCTTTCAGAAGGGATGACTTCAATTAAAGCAGCTCTCACCAGAGATAATGAGTAAAGAAGGAAGGTTAGTGTTGGACAAAGAAACGCTCGCCCTCTTGCCAAATGGGTGATGCAAAGATACTTATCAGCCTGAATTACACTGAAAAAAATCTTCAAAAAGCTCTGAAAAAACAGAAAGGTCATTTTGTTTCAAGGAGCCTCTTTACAAAGGGGTAGAAGTGAATGAAAAGTCTCTCCTAATCATTTATAAAACTCATCAACATGAAAATGTTCGCCGGGCTCAGTAAAAAAGAAAGAAAAAAATCTGTTATAGGAATTTCAGTGTCTCAAAGGACATTTACAGTGATCTTATGTCCACTGTTGTTTTTTTTCTGAAGACTCTGTAAGAGGTAATTATCCATCCAGGATACATTAGCGGCCATAAAATCTCTCTCACCCTCTTCAGATGCACTGCGGAAGAACAAATTTTGTCCAAGCAGGGACACACATGCATTTGGCCCAAGTCTCCATCGTAATTTAAACTTTGACTCAATTCCAATTTTACTGGAGAACTGGAGAAGCTCCTGCTCCCTCTTAAAATAGAAAGGTTATGGTCAGATAAGAACAATTTGCCTCATGTAGAAGTGTAGCAAACTAATTATAATTCATATGCAGGAGCCTAAATTTGTCTTATATACTTTTATCTCATTACTGAATCCTCAATACCATTGCCTTTTTTTTCCTAATTATACTACTATTTGAGTTGCTTCTTTTACTTGGAGTGAAAAAACAGTCACAGTCGTCTAAAGAATAGGCACATTTTAAGAAAGCCACATTTGTTTGTTCAACATCAGGTTAATATAAGCAAGGGAAAGCTCAAACCAGTACAGCAGCGTTAAGAAAATCAAAAGTCAGCTGGGTAGCAAAGAGAATAAAATATACCCCCAACCACAAGCATCTACTTATTATATGCAAATCATTGCACTCTGCTTAATTAGTAAGCTCTGCATTTTTCCTTCCAGTTCTGAGTTTTAAAGGCAATAAAGCCACTCCAGAGTAGATGGTTATAGGAGTAAGAAACCTGACTTCATACAAGTTGATCAGAATTTCCCTAGAATAGCACAGGACCAAGTAAATCAGACATGAGACAACTTTCTTCTCTTTCAGCCATTCAAACAAACCGGCAAGATAGCATTCTCTCCCCAGACATCTTGAGATGGAAACTAGATGCTTTTCTGGCTTCTGAGAACTAGTGTCCAGGTGCTACCCCGAGGAGGCTAGATCAGGGAAGATATGTATAATGCATGTGCAGAATAAATAATGGGTTGATGTTGACTGCAAATATATTAGTTGGATTAATTTTTTTGATTAATCATTTCCTTTCCTGGATTTTCCTGGGAAGGCTTATGTCAAATCGTAAGAAAAAGGGCAAACTGCGGAGAAGAACTACTGACAAGTGTGAGTGGGGCTGAGGTACAGCGATTGTGAGGAAGGCAGGAAGAGAGGTTTGAAATAGTCAATCAGAAAAGTACAAGAGCTCAAAATTGCGGATTTCACATAGAAAAAGCCCCTACATTAGCTGCTTCTGCAGCTGCTACCACAGACGGGAGCCTTCAGCTGTCTCAAAACCTTAAATTATCTTGCCTCGGTTGAGCAAAAACCTTAAATAAGTTTCAAAACAGACAGTAATTGCACGATCCACACAACATTAGTGCAACGTTGTGTTGCGGAGCATCCAAGGACGTTCACACAAGTTACTGTCACTGTTACTTGACCAGTATCGGCAGCAGGGACGGCTGGCTGGCAACCTCTCCCCTGCTCCGATCAGCAGTGTAGGCAGGATGCTGCCCACATTATTGACATAAAGTAGGATTTAAGGTAGGATTCTCGCCAACCCCATTGCCATTGCTGGAGCCCAGGGGTGGCCCAACTCTTGCCGGCATGTGAAAGGCATTTCCACCTATTGTCAGACCCCATTATTGTTTGGAACCCCAGCACCTGACCATACATTAAAACCAGAAACGAGGTGGAAAGCCAGAATTAAATTTAAATTAGATGTTAGGTCAAAGTAAAAGTGAAAATACCATCAATGGACCAATGCCAGGGTAATTTCATTTGGAGCATTCTGTTACTATTACCCACTCAATCTCTTATGATATATGTTAACAGAGTAAAATATGACACAAAAAACCTAACTGAAAGATGCTACTGGGAACATTTGTTTTCTTGCTTTCCAAGGGAAGGAAAAATACAACATGTGCTATCTACAAATCACTATTAATTTAAAGGTGCAGAGAGCGCAGTTTTACCAATTCACTGAATATATTTATACTGATTAATAAATTTGAATTAAATGTATTTAAAGCAATAGCTTTTATTGAAAGTATGATCCAATTTTAAAATAAGCAGAAAAAATTCACACATTACAGTGAGAGACTGGAAAAAAACCCAGCTATTTTAGTGCTCTCCTTTTTCAATAATTCAACCACTAATAGCTAAAATCCAACAATAGAAGCTCAGACAGCGATTCTACTACTCCCTTGGTGGCCCATAAGAACTTGGTTTCAGTCACTAATCCAGATGCTAACAGACCTTCCTCTATTACTAAGAATGATATCAGAAGCTTTCATAATTTCTCTGTAAGAAATGGAACACTTATCCAAGCAAATTCAATATTAATTGCATGTTTCACTTCAAACACTTTTTACAGCCAACAGGCTTTTCACTATCAGCGACTAAATACATCAACGATAGAGCAGAAATAAGAAAAAGTCTGAATGGAAATGCAAGAGATTTTCTATAACAAAACCTGACATTCTCTTTAGATAATACAAATTACCTGAGATGATTTGTATTAGAATGGTGTCTTCTAATTATTCTTCAGTTTCTCTTTGTTTCCCTGAAACCTTCCAGACATAAAGGCTTGAGAACAATAAAATAGTAAAAGCAGTTTCTCTGGGAATAACCATATTTCAGTTGCGCTGTGACAACCATCAAACTGATGTCCTGGTTTTAGTTTACAAGAAACACTTGGGTAGCATGAAAAGACCAACCCATTATCATCTCGTAAAAACCCAGAAATTGCAAGACCAAAACAAAGGATTTTTTTTTTTCCATTATTCAGGTATATGCTCTTTTATCAGGTGGCAAAAAACATTCCCAATAAATGTACTGCATGGTTAAAAAATCTTCTAAAAGCAATTTACTCCTAACCGGGGGCTTACATTAATATTTCAATATAAATGACAAATACATACATTCCCCTTTTTTTAAGAGTTAAAGGGGTTATTTTTATCGTACATACAACAATAATAACAGAAGGTTATTTCTTTTACTTTGTGGTACTCTCCTGTTCAATACATGCAGTCTCTTTCTGTCTAGTGATGCTTAAAAATTCCTGATAATGCTCTAATTTTTAATGAGTTTATTAGTACATATGGTTATTTATTGAAAATAATACGTTATTAATTGAAAACATGGGAAACTTTACAGGGAATTATTATTAAGAAAGTGGGAAATACATTGGCTGGGAGTACAGTGTTTGAGAACTCTAAGGTGTCAGCTTGGGACCAGCACTGGTGGGGAGCAAAGCACTTGCCCAGAGACAACTTCTTGGTCCTGCAGAATACGAGATTATTGTTTCCATTCTCCCACAAACAGCACGTAGAAGCAATGGAAAAAGGCACAGTTTTACACTAACAAATCCATATTCTGCAATGATACTGTGAACTAAAAGTTCATTACTTCCATTTCAACAGGGCAGATCTGTGTCCCTGAAAACTTATCATAGAATCAACGAATGGTTCGGGTTGGAAGGGACTTTAAAGCTCATTGAGTTGCAACCCCCCTGCTGTGGGCAGGGACACCTCCCACTAGACCAGGTTGCTCAACTTGCTTTGAGACACAGAATTCAAAGAACCAGTGCCAAAAAAAAAGGGTCCTCGCATTCCAACACAGTGCATTTTTGGTTCATTGGAAACACGTAACGCCTTTGTTGGACACTGCGTATGTGTCAGAACTACTTTCAAAGTGAAGATAATACCATGAAAGATTCTATGATACATTCATAGAGAGAATACACATTTCAAAAGAGGTTTCATTTTTTGTAACAGCATTTTTAATTGGTTAAAAAGCTTATTTACTCAAACAAAGAGAATTCCATTAATGTGTTTCAGGAGAAGCACAAGATCACTGCTGCAAATCATTGGCTGGAACCATCAAAGCCTCAGGGGAGCACGCATGCGTTGCCTCCAGCAAGTCCTCTCCCTCCCTTCCTCTTTGCAAGACCGAGGCATAAAAGAACCAGGCAAAGGCCTCTCACCCCTTCCCCAGTAGGGTTTCTAGGACCAATAACCATTTTACAGTCCAGTTTGCTTTTGTCTGTGCGTTTTGAAAGGTCCTAGATGCTGGATGATTAATACTCACACGGGGAATGTTTTCTTGACCTGAAATTACATGCTTGCAGAGTGCTAGGCACCAGCTAACAAAATGGATTTTATTTCCCAGCAGTTTATGGAAGAGGTGGACAAAACGGCTAGGCCAATCCTGTTCTCATAGGTCAATCCCAAGCCAGTAAGTGTCCCTCTATCTTAAATACCCATGACTGCATTCACACTGTGGCCAAAACGGCATCTCCCAAGACTGTCCAAGGTGAAAAATGATGATCCAAAAACCCTTTGCCTCCTCTATACACACTCCTATACCCCCTAACCCTCTCAAAAGGCCAGCTGCTTCAGTGTCCACATCAATTTTTCTACTGAGGCATATTATGACAGGCTAACATTCATAAAATTGCAAGAGAGCAATGGAGGTTTTGCTGAGAGTTTTGCAGAGAGAGAGGTGATGGCATTCAATGGACTTACCTTTAGAGACGTACTTTATGCTAGAGGCAGAAAACAGAAGTCAGTGTGAGCTACTCTCCGGTGACTGAAAGTCTCAGACCTGTACCAGCTCTGAGCCCTTGAGTTACAACAGGCTGTCAAGGGCACTGAGCTGCATCTCAGAGATGTACACCCTCCCTCAAACCACTGCTCAGAAAACGTATTTCAAAACATACCATCTCAGAGAATACATTAGACCATGTTGTTCTCATGTACACGGAAACATTACAATTTATTTTTCCTTCATCTTTAACATCCCTGACAAACCTCTTTTCAATAATCAACCTTTCATTACGGTTCTTGGACTGAATTAAAAAAAGCTCCTCAGCCCCCAGTAGAAAGCAAAGCAGGCAGCTGGGCTGGATGTGCACTTCCCAGTCTTCCCCTTCAGCATTCAGATCCTTTAGGGCTCCCTTTCACATCACAGGCTAAAAGTTTGGCTCAAAACTGGCAGATCTCCAGCCTCCCATCCAAGAGGGAAGTTGGCACTTGGGAAGTTCATCACCCAGACTTACCACATCATGTTAGTGCTGCCACCAGCTTTTGAAACTCTTGCACAAAACGTCCCAAATGATGTCCAAGCTTTTGATCCAGACAAACTGAGCCCTCAAAAGCAGTAGCCGTGGGGTGGGTGGTTACAACCCATGGCTAAGCAGCTCTCCCTGGTAGAGACTCCCTTCATGGGAGGTTGAAGGCCAAGCTCCCAGAGGCTTTCCCAACCAAACCGCAGTGCAGGGAGACAGTATGGCTTCCCTGCGTGTTCTGCTGATGTCCTTCCTCAGAGACATGGGGAGGACAACATGCTCCTCTACCCTTGTTATTTTAAAGCCTCCCCAATGATCATATCAAGGTCAGGAATGTGACCTAGGGAAACCCTCCAAAACCACCACAACTGCACAGCAGGAGCAGATAAGAGTAAATCGATCTGCTCCACAGCCGTAGAATTGTATCATTGTCCTCAAAACTGTGGGCTAAATAAATACAGAATCACAGAATGATATGGGGTTGGAAGGGACCTCGAGAGATCATCTAGTCCAACCTCCTGCCAGAGCAGGTACATTCAAGCTGTGGAAACACAAAAAGACAACTTGGGGACAAGAGACTATCTACATGCTTAAACTGTAACTGTCAAGGGGCTATGATGTTCTTGAGGTCTAGTCCTTGTGAGAAGCTGGATTACCACCTTACATGCTTCAACATTTGGTCAGCCCAGGAATAGTCAGACAGTTGCAGTAGATGATCGCCATAGGTCCCTTCCAACTAAACGGTTCTATTCTATTCTGTATGGCCACAGTCTAACTGTGGCTGGTCTCCTTAACTGTATAAGTACCTACATCCATGAAATCTGCTCAGCTCTTGACCTCAAAAACTTTATCATTCTCCAAACAGCTAATACTGCCTAAAGCAAGGAACTTTAAAAACAATTATTTATTTTACAGGTTTCATAACTGCATCCTTTTCCTGTGAGAAACTGCACAGATCTGAGGTGCTGGGGGTCATACTTAGCATTTACACACATACATACAAATAGGATGATGGAGATCCACGATGCTGAGATTTAGACTAACCTTGTCTTTCATGAACTTGTTAATAAACAGTGACTATTTGCCATCTTCTCTAATAAGTGAAGGAGGGGCTTCAAACAGAAGTAGAATTAAATTGCAATTAAAACCAAACCAAAACAGGAGAATCCTCACATAACATGTAAAAACAGCTTGGGAACTTCTTCTTGCAGGTGACTATGCTCAAAAAGCAGCAGGACGTGGTCACGGAGGAAAAATTTAACAATAGCTGTTACACAGAAAGGGATTACCATTGGCTTAGAAAGAAACAATTTGCTGGAGGCGGGGATAATATTTTCAGAGGTGGTATCACTACAGGATTGTCCTTATTTCATACTCTTCCCCAGGCATCCCAAAACAGACAGGGTCACAGAAAGGATATTGTGTTAGATACAGCTTTGTTTTGATTTGGTGTGACTGCTCACTTTTTTAATCAGCCTGTATAAATATCCATGCTGATGAAATTCCCCCTTCTACCCCCAAATTATCATGTATGCTTTCATAAGATCCAGCAAAATCCACACTGCCCAGTGTGTACCAAAAGCCACCACACTTAAGAGGGGGAACTCTGTAAAAAATCAGTTCTTACAGAACTGTGATGTGAAAAAGCATGAAAGGATGTGTCTTAGCAAGAAGGTGTTACTTTAGAGGCAAAGAGGCTGCTTACAGAGAATCCAAAGATAGTCTAAAAGAGGAAAACTTCCTAAAAGGCATTATTTGTACAGAAAAGAGAAAACACCACACAATCCAGAGCTACTACAGGTTTACTCCTCCTTTAGTTCTGGATCTTTCAGTGAACAATAAGCAAAGCAATGCTTGTAGAAGTGGAGTTTCCTTCGCTATTATGTAGAATTAGATTAAACATCTTTTGATGATGTAGAAATAGGTGACATTTCCAGAGATTCTGATTATTATTTTATATTTTTTATTTAATACATTTACGTGTGTGTGTATGTGCACCTATCAGAAAAACCAAGAATTACATGATGGGTTGGGGGAACACAGACATGCTACCAAATTTTTGGATCATAAAATTTGGTTTAATTTTAGTATTACATATACAAAACAGAAAGTGGGTTAATGTCCTTTATTAATTAGAAGAGGCGGGGATAAAAGAACAAAAATTGTGCAGGAGGAAGGCAAATCTCCCTCAGATCTAAACACTGGAGTAATTTTCCATTCTTTACCATTCTAATCAATAAATATGAAAGTAAAGCACACACAGCTCTACCGGAATTAGTATTTTAAGGTTCCGTAACATGACAGGCATTTTGCCTAATTGTTCCCCCACTCAGGTAATACAAAGCAGCTCCCAAGAACCAAACCTTTAAGGAGCCTGAATATTTTTCAGTTTGAGGGAAACAAACCTCTCATCCCATGACAGCAAGACCCCATTAGAGAACGTGCTAATTGGCTGCACCCTTTGGGAGCTCAGTGCACTCCACCTTTTATTTCGAGGCTGGCACTGCACCTTAGTGTGAGGTTATCACATTAGTCAGTTCCCGTTGTGAAATGCCGTGTGGGAAGCTGCAGCGCGAGTGCAAAAAGGCTGAGATTCACTTTGACTGCGGTGTCAGCACAAAGTTCCCGTCATATGCTATTGAGCCAATGTGATGCACTAATGTGCCATTGCCCACCTTAATTTAAAAAGTATCATGAAAACTTTCAGTTTGGATGGTACCGTCATTTTATCAATGCTTGTTGCTACTTCTTTCATGTTAAAAAGGATATTATCTTTTAATAGAAAACAACTTGGGTTATCATCTGTTTGTGCTAGAATATTCTTGATTAGATTTCAAAAAGCAAAAATGCCCTGCAACAAATCATCATTTTTATACAGGTTTATTGCTGCGTATTTAGGTACAGGGAATACCATGGATATAAGAGTGCATTTGCAAGGCATTCCTGTGCTAACAGATGCTGCACAAGCTGTCATCATGAAAGATGCAAAGGAGGTCGGTCAGAGCACCTCTCCTATGAGGACAGGCTGAGAGAGCTGGGGTTGTTTAGCCTGGAAAAGAGAAGGCTCCGGGGGGACCTTATATAACGGCCTTCCAGTACCTGAAGGGGGCTACAGGAGAGATGGGGAGGGACTCTTGATCAGGGAGTGGAGCGACAGGATGAGGGGAAATGGTTTTAAATTGAAAGAGGGGAGATTTAGGTTAGATACTAGAAAGAACTTCTTTGCTGTGAGGGTGGTGAGACACTGGAACAGGTTGCCCAGAGAAGCTGTGGATGCTCCATTCCTGGAGGGGTTCCAGACCAGGCTGGATAGGGCTTTGAGCAACCTGGTCTGGTGGGAGGTGTCCCTGCCTGGTTGGAACTCGGTGACCTTTAAGGTCCTTTCCAACTCTAACCATTCTATGATTCTATGAAAATCATGAGGGACACAACTGCAATGTCCTCTACTAACTACTGTAGAACCACCACTGAAAGCTAGTAAAGCTGGAAACTATGCAGTGTAATAGCTTACCCAGAAAGAACTAATACACACACATCCCCAAAGCTCAAAAAGAGCTCAGAACCATGGTCCCTACTCTTTCAGCATATGAAATGCCAGACCACTATGCACATGAAGCCTGGGCTTCACGTTAACAGCATCAGTTCTGCATGCACTGGGCTTCTCAGCTGATGCTTGAGACATCTGATTCTTGATTCATACCCTTACCTCAGAAACCACAAATATGTGAGTTGGTTATATACAATCTTCATGAAACACATCTGGTATAAATCATCTTTATCAAATACTGAAGCATTCTTTGTTTCTTTATCTATGTAGCCTAACATATGCACACGCATTCCCATTCCATCAAAGAAGCAAAAATGGTTGGGGCAAAATGTTAATTTTTTAATAACTAGTTAATCTACCTAATAGTATAAAAGGTATACACATGAAAACCAAAACCAAAACCCCAACATCTGAAACAGCACCTCAGTCTTTATTTTTTTAGTCAATTCTGCTATCCTATTATAAAACCCAAATATCTTTGTTATTTCTCCTCAATTCAGGATACTAAAAAAAATAACCCTACAGAAGTAATGTTAGCAGCCACTCTAAGAACAGACCCACCATTTCCTATCCAGAGGCTTCCAAAATGTTGAAATCTGACACAGAAGGAAACTTGTGCCCTGAATCATAGGAAGTAAAATTATATAGCTGGACTGAAGAATAAAAATATTTTTAACATTGGCAAAAACTTTTATAACATCTTTTGATTTATAAATAATTGGTTAGTACCTACCGTGACTGAAAATGTGACTGCCACTAATGAACACCTTGTCTTTTACCCACTGTATGGGTGGCCTTCAGGGAAATCTGCCAACATCAATCAGAATATTGAAAGGGATGCAACCATGGAATTATTTTAGATATTATTTTTCAAATTACCTTTTCTTTATTTAAGGATGGATTTTTTTAAAATTCATATAGTTTACGGCATTTAGACAGGGAAAGCAATATAGATAAATATATATACATACCAGCCACAGTCTCAGGAACAAGAGGAGAATGAGGCAGCTGAAGATGTGCTCAGGTCACTGGATATGAGGCACTACTGTCCCTTAGATCTTGGTTCAGTTGGTAACAATTCAGAGCTGCTACTTCCTAAACCATAATGGCATTCCTGATACTGTTTTCAAAATTGGCCTTCTGAATTACAGGTAGTTCACAACTTTCTACGAAAAAGTGCAGAAAAAAACATCTGCACATAAAATCCCCCTTTAGAGTGCATATGTACTTACATTTCTGCAAAATACCTTAATGGCTTAACAAAATGTATTGCTTTTCTTATGTAATTACATTTCACAATTATTATTTTTTGACAAAAATTGTTTAAGAATCAAAATTGTATTACTCCCATGGCTTTAAGATATTTTATCTACTCTGATTTTGGATTATAAGCGTTTCACCTAATACCTCTTTCTCTCTTTTCTTTTTTTTTTATCCTTCTACAAATACAGAAAAGTTATTTTCAGGATTAGAGTTATTTTGGAGATTATTTTAAAGGATTAGATTGATGCACGTTTCCCTTCCCAGAATAATGGTTATTCACCAGACTTGCCTGCAAGCCTGTAACTGCAGTTGATCTTTTATGATCTCATCAAATTTATACTGATTTTTGCATATAGCTTCTATTTAAAAGCATAAATAAAGACATTTCTAAATCCCAGATCAGCCATTTTTCTGTGCCGTTTTCTTTTTGTATGTAAGAAGGCTATTTCATTCATTGAATTTTTCTTTTGTCCTGAGTGAGTGAACTTGGAAACATAGAAATTTAAAGGAGTGAGGAGAAAACAAGTTACTAAATGGATCTCTAAATCAAATCAACAAATAGACTGAGTAAACTAGCGGATTATTACATCTGAAGAGGGGTTTTTTCTTTGGAGTGAAATAGGACTTTTGTCTTTAAGTTTGGTTTTTTTTTTCCAGTTATTATTTTAGAATGTCAAAGAATTACAATAGTGTTCCTCTGTGCTTCACATATATGGGAAATTAACAATTACGATATATTTGGTTTCAGAAAGAGAAAGAAAGCTCAAACAAACCCCAACGGAATTTTTACTATCAAAACATATTACCAGCATTAAGAAGAAACACTTCATGAACTTGTTTTGACAGTAAAGCAGGAACTAATTGGATCGTAATTGGCAACAGTCAGAGACTGTTGGAGCAACAGAACAGATTTCTGAAGTTATTAGTTTATTACTTAATTAGTGGCTTCTACGAACCATAAAGAAATGTTGATATTTAATCTACACAAGAAGAATTTAAAGGATAAGTCTAAGTGAATCCGCTGATTTGTTGACAGCATTACTTAAGTCTATTTACACAACAACTATAGTGCAGAAACCATAAAAATATAGAGAAAAAGGTGTGATTTTTAAAAATCTAATATTTCATGCCTATAATACAGCCCTGAAGATAAAACATAAATCCAAGATTTTTAAAATTCAGCCATAGCAAAACTTAGCATGAGATATATAAAGAAATACCATGATAGAAAACAGTCATGGTAACATTTCGTATGATGAAAACATTGTTGTTAAAAAAATAATCCTCTTCTACAGAATTCCACCTATTTCTTGATATTAATGACTGATTTGGGGGGTTACTGTAGTGGTATATTGCTTATACTGCTGCAGTTTTTAGAAGGTCTATTCAGATCACACAGGAGGGAAAAAACACCTTTATAGGCTGCTCTGAAGGCAAGGAGGATGAGCTACTACTCGTCACATCTGCAATATGAGCAGTATCATACAGGTTCAATTTTAGGAGAAAAAAAGTCTTGTGAAAAGGGTAATGAAGTACTGGAATACATCACCTCATCACACAACAGGGTTCCCAACTCTGGAGTCCCTTAGAAAAAACTGAAGGCAGATACCCCTCAGGATGCCCCTGGGCACCAAGTCATTCACAGCTTCATTACCTTGTGTTTATGAACTATAAAATTTCTGTGTAAAATGTAATTCCCATCACTACATGTTTTGATGAGTTTAAATACAACTCTGCAGTGGAGAAATACAAAAGACAATGGGACAGAGCCCGAGTGAGAAGGGTCAGAAGCGAGAGGCGGCATTCAGCGCAGCTGTGATGGATGATGGCTGAAGCTGTTGAGCCGATGAGATTGCAGGAGGAACAGAGAAGAGGGAACGTGCCTGAGAACTGCCTCACGACAAATTCACTGCACTGAATCAGTCTTCAATAGCTCTGTAATTCCTAATGTAATCTTCCTTTCAGAAAGGGCTGCCTCATTTGATAAACCAGGCAGTGATTTTCTGATGTGCAGAGCCTCTCCAGGGGGCCAAAATTTCTTAAAAGAGCAGTGCTGTAAATGAGCAGTTACAGCCTTTGCACGAAGGGAAGGAGAGGCACACAACAGAGTGTATTTGACAAGCAATTTCTATCTGGTACTATGGCTTAGCCTGTATGGAAGATGTAAGCAGAGGCAAATACAATTATTTGGAAGAAGTGCTGCTGATAGACATCTTGGGATTCTGGTCATGTCTGAGTGGGTATGGTGGTAATCAACATGGCAGTGACACAAGATGTAGTGGGGGAAACAATTTCTGTTTCAAATCACTGCTAGGGGCTGAGAGCCTCTTTCACCTGCCAATCCCCTCAAAATCCACAAAATATAAAAATTGATGTATTTATACAACATTTAAAAGACAATTTGTTGCTTCTAGTTAAGATACAGGCAAATTTGCTTGACTTCCAAAATAATTTGTTTTCATTCAGTCACAAGATAAGGGGGTAAGAGAGACCTGAAAACAACATTATTTGTTCCATCATTTTAACTATATCTTTCACTTCTTTTTGTTTTTTTTTTTTTTTGCAATCAATACAGTTACTTCTACAATGCACATGGTTCCACACACAAGGGTGCATTGGCCTCACAACTCAGATGCTATTCGGGATCAGAAGTGCACCAAAAAAAAAGCAACTGAACAAGGTTGGTCCAAAGGACAGAGCATGTCCCTCCTGTACGATTTGCAATTACAATCATCTCTTCTACAGGTCTGTGCATCCAAGCCAGCAAGACAGTACAAGCAGAATATTGAATATATTTTTTTAACAGAGCAGTTTGGGCGGTACTGCAATACAGATACAATTTTCTTTCTGCTTTTGTGAGGTTTTTTGGTAGTATCCTTCTGAAATAAGGATGTAGGAGTGCCAGCAAATAGAAATCTTTGGTGCTTAAAGCAAATACCTCATGTATTCTCTTACACAAATCTTTAATTTTTTAAAAAAATAAAAACAATTTGAAGTTTCTGAATTTTTCTTAAAAGAAGTTAGGCCTTTTACCGTAACTGCTCCTACTGGTATCAAACATAGAAACCTGTTTCCAATTCTCCTTCACTATTTATTTATATCTATGACTCTTCCTGTTTGCTGCCAAATTTTGTGTAGATGTATAGCTATCTTCAGTCTATCTGTTCATGTACTATTAACTGTTACTTTTTTAACCCACTATTCTGATTTTTTTTTTCTTAAATGTGTTGGAGCATAAAGTAAAACCTTTCAAGCTTCACTTTCCGAGTAAATAAAGCAACCTCATTTAAGCCCTCTCTGCAAGGCAGGCTGAACATCTTGGTGCTCACAAGTATATGTTTTATGCACCAGCCTCACAAATTGGACGGTTACTCTCAGTTTCCTTTATGCAGAAAGGGTCTGATTACTATAATAACATTGCCACACAAAATAGCAGCTTTTTAGCCACCATTTTCATGTCACATTTTCAGTGGCTACGTGGAACCTTCAACCCAGATTCTGAATGTCATGATCCTCCAGCAGTGATCCTAAATTTGGCAGTAACAAGACAAAATTCCACCTACCTAACATACTCCAAAAGTATTCAATATATATGAATTTTTGACCACATTTTAAACTTTTCTTTCCTTGAATGGACAAAGTATCAAGCATTATATTCTTTTGCAGTTTCCACAGGTAATTAACTCTTCTTTTTTTTTTTTCCCCCAAACATCAGAAGATTGACAGTGAAATCAATCTTAATATCAGACTTGATATCTAATTAGATTTTAAAATGCCGTAGCTGTGCTGTATAAGTTTTTATTACAAGAGCTTCATGAGTTACTGGTTTTGCACTGACAAAAAATTTAAAACCACTGGTCATCCCTCATTTTTAAGATCTTACAGTGACCTACTCATTTAGTTCAAAACCAGAAACGGTATCAGTACATAATACCCAGAAGGCTAAATAAAGGAAGAGCCATCTGCAAAAATGCTCTTGTATACATAACATTCTTTTCCAGCATTTCTGTGCTCATTAAACATCGCCGCTTGCATCTACTGTACTGCTGCCTATTTGAGATCCCAATTTAAATCTTTGACAAAAATATTCTGTAACGTGTGCGTCAATCAAAATGCAAACTTGCAATGGTTTGCAAGCACTGCTCAAAAGGTAAGAAAACATGCTTGTTACATAGTTAAAAATGCTGAATTTGAGGGGGAAAGAAGGATAAACAAGATAATTGGTCATATATTGGATAACAACGTTTGTGCAGCTTTCACATGAACAGTAGGGCTGTGATCACTCTTGAGCTGAGCACGTTGTCAACCTTATGTTCAGAAACCATATATGCATTCTCTCTAACAAAAGAAAATAATAACCTAAGGTCAACATCCGCACTGATGCTTTTTGTATTAAAAGCTGCTTCAGAGCTCTAGGACAGTACTGAATCTGCACAAAGACTGTGCTGAATGTGTGCAATCTAGAGAGACTTCTATTACCAAAAAAAGACACTCCCGAAGATGACTTACATTTTGATTTGACAACCTGACTCTACGCCAAAGGCTGTGCTCACTGCAGTTACAACACAAGTCCAATCAAATCTGTACCAAGCTAAAAAGTAATCACCTTCTGTGAAGACCATTAGCAGATTAAGCCTGGGATAAAAAAGAAAAAAAAAAAAAGTTACATGCATTTATCAAAGGGCAGAAAACCAATGGCTTGTACATAAGCTATCTTTTCAATTGTATTTAGGTAAGTGATTAGTCTTCCTCTTATCACTATCATCTTACTGTTTGACTTCACCATGGCCATACTGTGACCCAAATACAGTAGATGTATCAAAACCCAACAGATCAAGTCCTATTCCAGCTGCAGGCTTTTTAAGTCTACTGATATATTGGCTGTCACAGGACAATAGCAGCTTTCATCACCACTTTGTACCGTGTTAATGCTATGAACCCTTAACTGCTTTCCACCCGTTCATATCTGCAGCTTCCATTTAGGATCTGGCTGTGTCTTAGACTCTAAAGATACAAGTCATACCCTTACAGGGGTGGTGAAGTCTACCACATAAGCTGTATATCCTCTTTGCACTGTGATTACATTTGTGACACCTAATTCAGATTGCGTTTTGGATATTCATTTACCACACAGAAAAAAGGGACATTATGCCATCATAGAAAAAGAACCACACCGACCAGTTTATCCAGGAGCTGTAACCAGTGATGAGCCCTGCACCCTGCCAAGTACTGCAGACACAGCACATCTCTGCTGGGGGCATTCTTGTCTTATGAGTCAGATCTCCAGTTTAGGTAACAGCTGAAGCATACACACATGCCCACATGCAGCTATAATTAATACTTAACACAGAAGATACAGAAATTCAAAGAAACATGTCAACCCTTAACACTTGGCTTTGTCTCTGAACCATTATTTCTCTAAAGCACTTTCCACACTGAGCTCGGGATCCCCGCACACTGTCTTTGGTTAGTTATTGGAGCCAACCATGTCACAATGCGAAGCACTGCCCTCTTGGTGCATGAAAACATCTGCCTGATCCTTCTCAGAGCCTACAGAACTGCTCCCAGAACAGAGCCTTTGCTCTGTTCACAACTAGAAATTTTAGAACTTTGACACCCCTATCCCATTTGCCAGACTATTCACTTGCATTTCACTGCAGAAAAGTCAGGATAAATTGGATTTGGAACCGAGTTCTGTCAGAAATGACACCTGAATGGATAAAGTACTCGTATCTGACATACATATATTAGAAATCATTTACTTCTAACCTATAACAGAAAGAACACTCAGTAAATCCAGTGAAGGACAGCCAAATCCAAGCCTTTAGAAAAGCAACTTGGTTGTAGGACATACCTAAGACCAGAAATTAAATAAAATTAAAAAACACCACAAAATGAACAAACACAAAATCCAAACCCCCCACATGGTTGGGGTTGAATGCTCAAGATCATCCAAAAATCAAATCAAATTACACACTGGGCTGATGTAACCGAGACCTAGCCATTATCTCACCTGGTGCCACACAATGTACAAGGGCTAGAGCTGCATTGTGGGACTGTCACTAACAGGCAGCTGGCTGGAGAGAGGAAGGCTGGGTACCACCTTTTTCTTCATTGGAATCATGTACCTCTGTAGAATGAAGTTCCAGTTTTAACACAACGTGTTAACATGTAATTTTACTAATTTAAGCCAACATGTAAGATCTTTCCACACTCGTGCACACATGCACTGTAAGGCATCTCAGACGCATAGGCTTTACACTTCCCATCTGTATCACAGCCTTTGGTCAATGAATTATTTATTTCCTCAGTTGTACTTCAGCTTCCTAGGCAGACTATTCTCTCTGTAGAGCACATCATACAGTTGCAGAACAAGAATCACATCAAATATGACTTTCAGAAAAGAATGAGTCATTTATTAAGAGTCTCAAATGGATTACGTAATTTACTTTTTTTCAAGCACAGCTGGATCTGCTTTCCAAACTCTTGTATCTGTATACCTCACAGTGTCTGAATAGCTTGCAGAACTAAGCACATCCTTCAGCTATGAGATAATTATTTTTGGTTCACTTAAAATACATATACACCACTACCGGAGGCCCAAACACCCCAAGGATCCTTCTGCAGCTTTCAGCACATCAGCACTTTTACTTCAGCACAACTCATTGTCTTTGATCTCTCTTTGAAAAGATTTGGCTTGTGCTGGGGCTGTTTCTCCAAAAAGAAACAGGCATTTGGAAAACCAAAACCTTATACAACATTAATTCAATACCAGTGCTTCTCTTTTAATATTTTCTCTCATTGCTTTAAAATACATGGTTTTCTAAAAGTCTGCAGGGTACTGAATCCAACTCCTGAATTTCACATCACTTATGGGCATTTCAAGTGCAGCTGTCACCACGTGAGACTCTGCTAAACAGGGATACTACATAGCATGAGTCTTTGGCTGTGGGAGAAAGTGTGCCAACAACGGATCCTGAAATCATTAGCACGATCACCCTAAGGGCTCTCAACTCCCAAAAATCACCCAGCAACCCATTATTGCTTTCTTTTCTTGGGGTACCTCCATCCCTAAATGTATGAAGAACCCATCTTCCAGCTCTCTGCTGCACAGAAATTCTCCTTTACTTGCAGTAGAGCCAAAATTGTTGCTCACTCTTGCTCAGAGTTCCTATTCCTACTGTTAATAAAATGCTTATGCTGAAAGTTCATGGTAATCACGTGGATGCACACATAATACTCTTTAGCAGTGTTCTTTGTCTGAATAGAGAACTCCAGGCTTCGCACTGGCCAGTTACCAGATTCGTTAAGTTTGGCTCATAATTTGGGATCTCATTCTATACATGCACATAACTCTTAAGGAAAGGTTAAAGCATCTCATTGTTACTCTCTGCAATTTGATAAAATAAAGAGTTAAGAATTTTACCAAGTCTAAAATAAACCACTTGACAGTAACCAAAGTTTTTGCCTGAAGATCACCACAGTGCTTCCTAGGACATTGATGGACACTAGTTGCCTCTATAAAGTTTTCCAACATAAATGATTGCTTTTGGATTGCTGAGACAGAAAGCACGAATATAAATAAGCACAAATGACAGCCAAAGCCATTACAGTTTATTGGAGAAATGTTCACTTATATCCTTACTTATATATATTTAGCAGATCTAGACTGCCTGATCAGACAACATTTTCACCTACAAAGTCGCCATCTGCTTGATGACAAAGGATGGTTTATATCTGCACATACATGTAGCTCTGCCACTGGAGATGTATGTGTGAAACCCTCACCTCTATAACTATTTTTTCATTATTATTTTGCTATCATATCTTCAGCTATGAAATAGACTGTTCATGACTTAACCATGACGCAACTTGGATTTGTTCTGAGTTAAAGTTGCATGACAAAGGTTAAAATGATAAAAGCTAATGGTTAAGTTATTAGAAACAGTAGAAAACAGTGGTTATTAATGGAAAAATATAAGACACATACACTTTATGGACTACAAATGTTATATAATTGTTTCCCTCCTACACCGCACCTGCTAATAAACCTTCAAAACCTCTGATAAAGAGCTGTTCTCAAATATGGAGCTCTTCCTCCTCGCAGACTCCTACAAAAATTAGATGATCCAAGGTCAATTATGGGTGTTATTCAGTATTGAGCCAGGGTCCAATTTATACTACAATATATCATAATTTTTCAGTGTCAGAAAAGTCAGGACTGTTATTTGATTAGCTGAATCCATTCCAATCTGAAAACGCCTCTGGCTTCAATATTCTGACAAGATTGTCGTTTCAGTGAACTCTAAACACTACATACATTGACCCCTAAAAGGAAAGGTAGTTTAAGTTGCTTGTCCAATTTAAGGAAAGCCAGAACGATACACATAGCATATATATACGATTAAAGTTACCAGGGTATCTTGGCATTCATGTAAACAAATATCAGAGCTTTCAGACTGCAGATATCAAATATGTAAGCCCCTAAGCAGCAATATATTTGTGATACGTCATGCTGCAACACATCATTTATTTCACAATAAGAAATCTGTTTCAATGAATTTCATATATAAAGCTCTATTGAAATTGAGTTTTAGAAGCATCCCCAGAACACGTTGGCGAGGAGGAGTGCAGGCTTCAAATCTCACCATAAGGCACAGCAGAGCAACACAAGGGTACCTTCAGAGGTGGATTATCTACCAACATACACCTGTTGACCAAACTGATTTGCTTACCTTTCATGGCCTTTCCTCCTCTGGGATTGTGAAAGAAGGCCAATTTACCTAAAGTAACAATTGCATCCAAACAAGGAACCATGTAATTCACCTTTCCCCCGATTGGATCAAATCAAGTTTCTTTCATACACTGATAAATAGCAAGTGCTAATTAGCCTGACATTAAACAGCAGCAGGTTTGGCATGTTGTGTTAATCCATCATTTGTCTGGAACTCAGGTGCCTGTTCCAAAGCATCCTGCTACAGCTTTAACCCATCACTGGAGTTCATTTTGCAATTATTTAGGACTCAGCCAGAAGAATAAGGGGGAAAGGCTGGATTTTCTTCCTCCTAGTCTTAAAGAAAATATAGTGGTGAGGCACTCTCTCAGACATGTGGCATTTCACAACACTTCCAAGTTATACACTAGAAGACCTGGTGTGCATTTGTCTGCTCGCAAGCATTTCTCAAGTCATCCTTCAACAACTTCTGGAGTCCTGCCAGACTGGTAAGTATAGCTAAAGGAGGCTAAGACTGGTATGTTTAATAACATCATAATTATTATTATATCTTCTTTACTAGGGATAGCTGCAGAATCAGCACAGCTGCAAATCAAGCATGACTTTAAGTCACTGACCAAAATCTTAGTTTTCCAAAACCAAGCCAGTCAGAATCTATAGGGAAAGAAGATAAAAAAAGCAGTCTGAAAGACAGTAAACTTTGTTGCTGACAAGGTGGGTCCAAATAATTACTCTCATTTTTGTTGACATCATTAGTTGATATCATGCTGTGATTTTGTAGGATTGCACTGTGTACAAACGTAGGTAAGTACACAAGAAACTTCTCTGAATGAAAATTTTAAATCTAAAAATGAACATGCTTTAGTTTGACCTTTCATTTTAGTCTGAAATATTTCTAGCTTTTACCCCAAACATTATCAAATAAAGACTAGGAAAAGAATATCTCAATTGCTTTTTTTCAGTAAGCTGAAAATAGAAACAGTTATATAGCCATTTTTTTCCTGAAACATTGGCTAAGTCATTAGTGGATTTTATAATAGTGGCCTAAAGTTTCAAGTCAATTGCAGCCTTTTATTCAAAAACAAATCATAAGCTACCTATTAATTTTAAAAAGTAAATACTTAAGAGCAAGCATGTGGTGGTTGCACCAAATGTCCTATCATGAATGGGATGGGAAACATGATTCTGTGATCGATACAAGACAATATGGACAGTTCTCTTTCTAAAAACCAGCAATAACTGTATCATATACAGTGTGGTTTATGCCCATTACTCTCCAAGGGGAAAACCTTAAATTTGAAATTCAGTGTTAAAGTATGTATAGGAGCCTCGTCTTTTTATTTGTTACAAGATGGATTTATATTGCATTCCGTTTTTTAATCAAAGCTACAGCAGCCTCTTCCACTCTTCCCCTATATATAAAAGCAGCCATCCTTTGTCTTTTATTCACATTATGTTGCAAAATACTGCTTTGTTTTGGTGTTGGGAGATTGGAAGGTGAAATGGAGGTCACCCAGTTCCCCGAGGTCAGCCAACACTAATAACACCAGCCTCTGGAGAACGCCGCCAGTGTCCCATTTCTCTGAAGGTCAAGCAACTGCTGCAATCATTCAATGAGCAACTAATAAGACAATTCACAAGCCCTTTTTTTTTTCTTCAGGGGTAAAGGACATGCAGCCATACTGTTCCAATGGCTTTAAACTCTTGTAAACAAATTTCTATTCACAGAAAGGTTCTTTTAAATGGATGGAGAAATAAGTGCGGTAACTACAGCAGCATAACAATTTAAGAAAGGTTGGGTTTTTTTGCTTTTCAGTAAAGATTAGCTAATAATTATTAAGTACAGATAACATATAATGAAATCTGTGGCACTTGGGCCTTAAAGTCAACGTGTACTTAAAAGAGTAAAAAATAAAACCAAAGAAATGTATCAATTAATTTATTAAAACTGTGCACAGGTTCCTGCCCTACACAGAATCTTGGTTACCTGTATCCATGCTGGGCACATGCCTAGAGCCTGGCCCTGCCCAGGGAAGTGGTGGAGTCACCATCTCTGGTGTTATTTAAAAGACAGGTAGACATAGTGCTTAGAAATATGTTTTAGTGATGGATTTTGTCAGTATTAGGTCAACAGTTGGACTAGCTGATCTGAAAGGTCCCTTCCAACCCAGGCAATTCTATGATTCTATTCTATGATCACACAGCGTCCCCATCCACATCTCTCCTGCAGATCCACTTAAGCAAGTCTCTTCCTTTCCAGAGCTTTTCCAGACATTTTCCAAAGTCCCATGACAGCATTCAGATGTAAACTGTAAACTCCCTTACTTCTCTCAACCCTTTTTCCCCTTCAGACTGACCCACATCTCAACCTCAATCGATATTAGCCTCCCTGTTCACACAATATCCTGACACCAGACTTCATTTTCCAAACAGCCAGGTACAAGCATCTACACATAGAAAAATGAGGTGAGTCCATGAAGGAAGTGTGCAAATAGTAGCCTGAACTTTGGATATCAGCAAATCCAGCTGTCAAGGATAACGTAATCCACTTCAGTAAAAATGGGATCCATCAATCAAACCCCAACTCTCCGCATAAATGCAGACTTCACCAACAGCTTCCCAAAACTGCAAAACCTTATGAGTATCAATAAACCTAGATGTTTGTGCAACTAAACTTAGAGAACCTCAAACAAAACAGAGCTATCATTCCATCTGCGTGAAAAAGTTACCACAGTATTTTGTTAATGATATTGCCTGGTCTGGTGGGAGGTGTCCATGCCCAGGGCAGGGGGTTGGAACTCTATGATCTTTAAGATCCTTTCCAACCCTAACCATTCTATGACTCAATATTTTTATTTGATTTATAGTACAGTACTTTTAGTATGAGCTGAATGTGAGGTTAAAAAAAACCAAACCACCCTAGAGATAAGAATATTGCCCAAACTACTTTGATTATATTTGAGCTTAATATATACATATCAGTATGGAATATATGATGCTGTTACACAAAAATCATAACCCACAAAGCCATAATCAGCCAATGGTAATCTAAAACAATGCTACAGGAATCCAGAGTAGGAACAGAATACTGTGTGAACTGCAATAAAGCATCAAAGTTTTATTATTTTCTTTATGGGCATTACAAATCACCAGGACGTATAAGCGGTTGTATATGAAAACAAAACAAGTTGCTGGTATTCTAGCATGATGAGTTTCAAAATTGGAGCAAAAGCGCTTAATTTTCTTTCTCTCTTGCAAAGTATTTGGCTTCTTATTTCAACAATTTACTTGAATCCTATGGAGAGACTTCTGGGCATCTCTGTCAAAAGACACCAACTTCACAGTTCTGCTCTGAAGAAATGTAATGTATGGTGGAACGAAAGGCTCCAGTCACGATAGGACTACTTGCTTTGTGAGGTTGCAACCTTGCAAAGAACAGCTTGTTTTCATCTTTTCCTTTTGTTTTTTTCTGTACAACAGATATCAATTCACAGGGGTTTTTTTCCTTTTTTTTTTTTTAGTGCAATACACTTATTTAAAGAGCACCAAAGGAAGTTTATGTTATTATCAATATTAAGATATGTCCAAGATCTGAAGGTAAAGCATTTTTGCTTTTGCATTTCAGGTATCTCATTTGCAATATTCTGCAAGGCTAACGGAACAGAGAAAACAAATGTGAAGTCTGTTTTTTTAAAGGAAATTCTAAAATCATCAAGTTGTGCTAAATGTAAATAGAATTTAATTTATATAAAAATAAAAATGAGGGAGGTAAGAATTTTCCATTCTATATTAATTCAAAAGGAAAGAGTACTATTAGCACTCTTTTACATTATGTCCACACAGCCGGAAAGCACAAATCCTCTCGAGAAGATACACGTCACAAGAGGACAATACATTATCTACAGCTGGAGTTCCTATTAGGGGCTCACTCAACATGTTAAAAAAATGGTTTTTCAATGGCGCGCATCCACATTATGATACCTAATTCTGACCCTCTCATGACAGTTCTCTCTGGGGCAAGTTAATGGACCAGATATTTTGCTGCTTAAACTTGAAACACTAGAACTGACTTCCATGAAGTTATAGGGATATACACCATCGGCATCTGACCTGCATATTTGCTGAATTTGAAACTCGGACTGTTATTTGTCCATTTTTAGTTGGATCAGTAGAAAAAAATTTAGTGGTAGGCTAGTATTTTGGGGTTTGAAGTTGGGGATAGGAAGGTGTAATATATGAGGAACAAATAATTACTCATGACTTTAAATAGTTTAAAGCTTTTGTTTGGTTGGTTTTGGTTTTTTGTTGTTTTTTACCTATGGAGAGGGAAGGAGGGGAGCAGAAGCACACCCCAAAACAAGGCAGGACTTCTAGTAACTGTACCAAAACACATAAAGCCTTACCCTTTAGAAACATCCATCTTTTAAAGTAGTAACTAAAATGTTCAAAAAACACACTTTCTATTTACAGATGAAAGTTGAAAAAACCTCTCGTCAACATATTCAATTATTATAACTGGCTGAAATATCTGCACAAAACAATATAAGAAAATTATAATTTGGGGCACAATTAAGGCATAAGACTAAGAATTTGCTTTTCATCTCTCTGTCACCAGCAGTTTACCATAATTTAAAAGGCTATGACATCAAGCAAAATGAAAGACCACTGAAGCAAAATAAGTGAACAATTGTCACAACCAGAAAGTTACTGTGGGAAAAACTTAGTGCTTAACAAAAATTAGTTTCATAATTTTCAATATGCCAAAGCCCATGGTTAACTAAAAAGCTTAAGATATAGTTGCTGTAAATGTCTGATTTAAAATCATCGATCATAATCTTCACTGATAATTTTTGAATAAATTATAGAACATATCATTCTTCTACATATTGCTGACATCTCTTGATAAGTAGGCGAACTGAAAAAAATGAGAATTTACATTGCAAGCCCAAATATTACAAGGAGTAATTTCCACCAGATGGTTGAAAGCAACTTTTTTAATGCTGGAAATATTCACATTTTACTGGTTTTTGATTAACCCTCCAGTTTTGAAAACCATCCAATATTTCTGTTTCTCTGTACCTGGAACTGAAATAATATTTACACTCACAATGAACATTTCACAGTTGCTTCTCAGTCTAAACCATCTCTGCTCATCAAAACCATGCGTAATCGTGAATCAAACATCAAGCTGCAGCTGTAAACAAGCTAATCCAAAATTAAAGGTTCATTACTCACATTATAGAAGACATGTTGAAGCATTTCATAATGACAGAGAATTTCCCTTTTGACTGCTTTTGATCTTCAATCTATTTTGGCCTGAGGTCAGCTGGCAAACAGATACCATAGATTGATTTCTGTGGGTGTATGTTAATGATTCCCCTTTCCATCCTTTTGCTCCAAATAGCCTTAAATTGGCATTGACAATGATGATATTCAGAAAATAGACTTCATAGAATTGTCCCAGTGCTGGTTATAAATAAAATCTCAGGTTCCAGAGAAAAGAATTCTTTATACCACAAGAGACTACTGAAATTGATCCTGATACTATTTAAATATGCATAGTTTAACTGCGTTCATCACCTTTCATTCACAGCATTCCCTTTTTTAAGCACCGATACACTTACTACTTTAGCAAATCCAGATTTTTCTATAAACACTGGAACCAATTTGCCTTTCAAAACTGATCACAATTCACTTGGAATGACATCAGCCTGGGAAATTTGAGCCTCGAAAAGGCTGGGCCCTTTCTTTGCTATGATGTAACTGCATCAGGCAATATCACACGGTCAGAACACTTATTCATGCAGCACAACAGATGCTTAAACAATCACTTCTGAAAGCATTTTTTTTTTCACTTGCAATGTCAACTCAAAGATCACCAATACAAAAATGACACTTACCTAGCAATTAGCATGATAGAAAGCCTGTAAGGGAGTGCATAAGCAGAGCTGGCTAGAATAAAGTTTACTCTTTCCAACAGTCATGAATAGTTTACTCAACAGAACCACTGGTTAATACCAAGACAAGCATGTGGCCCATGCCCAGATACTATAAATCTACAAGGACTAAATTATAATCCCTGTATGAAGCCTTCCCTCTAGCAAAATACTGCTACACTTCATCTCAAGCAGGAGAGATGCTTGGCTGCTGGTGGGCAGAGAGCTGGAGCCCCTTTCAGTATTGCTTTTGCAGCAGTGGAAATAAAAAACTGGACTATCTGGATGTTGGAAGACTAAGAAGCAAAGCACACGTGTTCCACTTATACCAGCAGGAGATTCTTTAATGTTACAGCAACCTGGTGTACTGCTTGGACATTTCTGATATACAGGCAGGCAGATTTGATAGGCAACTACCCATCTAAACTTAAAAAAAAACTTCTTAAATGGTCAACTCCTGCATTTTTTTTCAGAAGCTGATCCTCCTGTACTGTAACTGAAATAGCAAACAAATAGAACAGAATACCACTGAACTTCAATAGCTGTGATTTAAATCTTAGTTTCCCCTTCAGACTTAATCAGCTATCTTTTCTCATTTTGTATTGAAGGACAAAATCTTCAGTATGCCTATATGTATCGTACCATATTTAGGGATTCTAATTTCCAGGTTCAATCAGCCCAGGCTTATTTACATATTTATTAGGAGAAAGGTTAACACAAATCATTCTGTTTGGATTCTAGTGCAACCTTTTTTTGGGTAGCAGCAGTATAAGTCAGGTGCAGCCACAGCTAAATCAATAACCCCCTGAAAGCTTGATTTTTATTGCTCCAGTTTCATATGTTGAGATAAGTACAATGATAAAATGAAATGGAACTTTAAGAATTGGCTTATTATTCCAACTCAGATGTGCACAGAAAACCTTCACATCTATTGTTACAAGGATTATACCAATAAGTGATTGTTACTATCATTATTCAGAATCTGAGGAACTGCATTCTTCTCCTCTATGTGGACCTTGTGCATCCATTTTCATGGACTTTACAAGAAAACAGAATTATGCAGCTGTCACTCAATTCAAATGAAATTAATACACTACTGTTCACAAGAAAAGTGAATGCTCATCTAGAAAGCATTTCCTTTTGTAAAGGGACAATATGAGATCTGCATGACATTCAAAAGGAAGATTGGAATGATAAGAGAATGAATAAAGCATAAAAATATTCATCTACCTTTCAGAGGTGGTATAAAAGTGACATAGTATCCTAATATTCAAGTTCAGTCAAAGTGCTGAGTGCTGGACATAGCTGCTAAATATTGTAGAATCGGCTGAACATACTGAAGAACGTTCATAAACTACCAAAAAATTATTTGCACTACATACAGACTATATCCCCAAATCTATCGGTTTTGTATGCAACATCTTTAAAATACACTCATTTAAATGCATTGTTAGCCGCAAAAAGAAGTTCAAAGAAACTTGGACGTGGTCTGGCCAGTGAAGGATGATACGGCAAAGAATGATACAGTTCAACAACTTTTTTGCCTCAATCTTCACAGACCGTAAGAGCAATGTTTGGGAAGGAGTGTGACAGCCACCAGTAGAGAGTAACAAGCTAGAAACTAAATGAAATTAGACATACAAAAACCCACTGAAGTAAAGAGGATTGGATGGTGTAGATGATCTCCAGAGGTCCTTCCAACCCCATATCATTCTGTGAGTTACCTGTGGGTGCTGAAAGCAGGCTGCTGTACCTTCAATGCCGCTGTCTACGATCTACAGAACTGGAGGAGGACAATGGGAGAAATGCTGACAATTGGGCAGACCAAGGGAGCTACAGGCCAGGCCAGTCCAGCACCGTCCCAGGTAAGGTCATGAAGCAAGTCTTCTAAGAAATTACTCACCAAGGCACGAAAGACAATAAGGCAGTATCATGAACGTTCAAAGTAGTTTTACCAAGGGAAGATCATTCCTGGACACGAGGAGAAAGCAGTGCAATGTAAGTTGACTTCAGGAAGGGTTTTGATGCTGACTCCCACAGTATTCTCATTAATAAGAGGGGGACAGGACAGACTGCTAGATGGTTTGAAAACTAGCTGGCCTTCTGGGCTCAAAGACTGGTAAACAGTAGCCTGAGTTGTAGCTGGTGTTCAGCATCAAGCACAGTACCCCAGGGCTTGATACTAGGGCTCACACTGCTCATACTGCACTCTATTTGCAGATGATACTAAATTAGGAATGGTGCTCGACACACTGGTTCACAGTTTCAACCCAGGGGCACCCTCAGAAACTTGGGGACCATTCAGTGTGTCATCCCACCCTTTCCAGTTCACCTGAGCATCCTCAGGTGAACAACAACATTCCATACCTGCAGGGTTCTTTTTACTAAAAAGAATTTAACACAAATTAAATACTGTTTGCATTCAGGCATGGAAATCAACTGTGGTAGTGTTTGCTTCACTACCCTATACTACAGAAATTACAAGATTAGATTCTCTACCTAAAATCAACAACCCGGAACCACTTTGTAATTTCTATTAACAGTTTTCAGCCAATAAAACCTGTTTCCCAGAGCTGCCCAAGTTAAATATGCTTTCAGGTCAACTGAAAGTACATACGTTTCTAGTGAGTGACCTGTTTTATTAGAAAGACTGGTTCCTTTCCCATCTTATTTACACTGGTCTGTAACAAATGAATTCCAAAGAGGCAGCTAAAATCAAATTTGCAATAGAAGTAACCCTCACTTGTGGTTAGTAAAACATATTTGAGTTCCACATAGGAAAGGAGGAAAACGATTATAAGAAGTCTACATACTGATTTACAATGCGAAGGTAAGCATGATAAATGGAGATCAACGCATAATTCAGTGCAAAAAACCCATTCCTGTTCCAAATTCAAACACCAATGCAGATGTACCTCAGACATCCTATGGTATCATACCTGGCTTACAGGTGTTGCTCTTAAGATACAGAGGTCTCACAAACTAGCAACCTCAAAATTAAGAGGTTAGGAAAGCTTTAGCAGAAGACAAAGATAAGATCAAAAATGCTTATAAATGTCTCAGAAAAGTTAAATTTGTCTTATTTAGGTATCTGTCTTGTGCCCATTTCCCAGCCTTTGCTTGGACTGCTCATCGCAGATGTGGGCCTTCTGAAAATCAAAAAAATGAAAAAAAGCTGCACAGTGCCAACAAAAACTAGGGCTTTAAAAAAAAAATCCTGAGCTTTTAGGAAACAAACAAACAAACAAAACACATGCAAACAAACAACCACACACACATATCTTCTTTTTCTTTCTCATGAATGACAAGGGCCGGTTCATTAATTTCATTAACTAAAAGTTCAACAGCAATTAATTATCTTCACAGAATCACTGACCTTCCCATTTCCTCCTATGTCCATCCACAGTTGCATATGACATGCCAGTATCCAAAACCCACACCCTTCCCAAAACCAAACCAAACCAAACCAAAAATCTTAAGTCTGGGCAACTGAAGGCTCCCTTCAATCCAGGGAAATTTCCTAGCTAGAAGAAAATGCACATATCAGCTTTAAAAAAAAACCCACAACACTTCTCCTGTGTCATTTGCACTTGGAGTGACTACGAAGAGAGATGAAGGTTGTTATTAATAAGGATCCCTGCTGTTGTTTCAGTCAGTGATTTATCACCTTCACGTCTAAGTAGAAGGAGACCAGGCTGCAGAAAGGAAACAATTCATTCAAGGTGGCATTTCTCCATCCACAGTCAGCTGCTGAAAAAAAATTAGTAATTTCTACTTACTTAGTGCCTATCTACAGTGGCAGCGTGATCCTGTTCATTCACATTCACAATAAAACATGCTGCTCAAAATATATTCTTCAGATAATGCAACTTGCTAATACAACTGATCATTTTTACTCAGTCAAGTGTCCAACTCAGTCTAATAAGTATATTCCATGTCTTTTATTTTATAATTTGTACAGGATTATGGAATTTTGGAATTCACATTACCATCAGAAATTATCACATGTACTTTGACTTAAAATACTGTATTTATTTACTAGTTTTGCTCTGATATTTACTATGAAAGCTGACCAATATTTTTGTAACACTGATGGATACAATAGTCAGTAATCAAAATTAATGCTAACTCAATAAAGCAATTGAAAGATGAAATTTTGGCAGTTTAAAATGCAATGCTGAGTTGAGAAGCAGTGCTTTGTCTATTTTTGTAATGAAAGGGAAATAATTAATCTGTCAAAGTATAGCACATGTGGCATCATATTCCTCTTCAAAATTTTTCATAAATGTCCCAAGTTTTTCACTCAATACCAATCAAATTTGCAAAAACTCCTCCCGAAGAGTGTTTTTTTGTCATCTGCATATGGCCAGCAAAACAGGGGAAGCTCTCCATAGTCACCTAACTGTAATTCACTATACTTTTTCCCCCCATAAACTTTATTTTCCTGTTGGAATTTCTGGGCATTTCCACACAAGGTGGATTACAAAGTGAAAGACTAGGTACTGAAAAGGCATATATATATTTTCTAGAAGTAAGAAAGGACAGTGATTTCTTATTCCTGCTTATGCCGCCCTCCTCCCCTTGCCAGCAGCATTACCCAGAGCACACACTGGTTTCCCTCCCCACCCCGGTTTGATTTTCCACTCAGTTGTGCTTTGTTGGAGTCAGTTGTCTGCAGTAACAAAAGATCATCTTTTGCTGTTACAGCATTACACACATGCCTCTTAGTTCAGACAAAAAGGCATACTTTTTTGTTATCTTAGCTTGTTTTCATTATTTACCAGAAGAGGAGGAGATGAGGATAAACTGGAAGACAACAACAATAAGAGTTTGGGGTTGCCCGTTACGTTTTTTCTGGATTTTTTGCTTTGAGAGGCAGATAGAGGAAATATAAATCCAAAACATGCTGCTAGAGGTGGATGGGAGGGAGAAAGGTTTAGCATCAGGGTTGCCTCAAAAGCCACCCTCTTTACACCATGATTTGGCCTGGCTTTGATTTAGTCTCAAGCAACCAGGAGTGCTATCCTTGGTATTCTTCTCTCACTACCATCTTCATAGATCGGTTTTACTCCACATTTTGTTTATTTTTTAAAGAATGCAGACAGAATGCAAACAGAGATAAAATTTTAGCTCAAGCAGCCAAACCCACAAGTTTTGTTAAACTGCTGTGAGTTTTTACCCAGAGAGAGAAAAGATCAGTGCCATAAATAGTCTAACTGTGACAAGTTTGTCAAGCCTACAAGGAAGCTGATGAAATGTTTTTAATAAAGAAAATAAAATTAAGACTTTACTTAATTTTGCTTGAAAAAGATTTTTCTAGAGTTGGGACTGAGTATTCCTTGGGTCTACATTCAAAATCTCAAACCACATTAATTATTTTGTTCTGAAACATCTCAGAATTATTTCTCTGACTTTCTGGACAGAGTTACTTCATCAACTACCTTTAGAAATATAAATCAATTTACCTTGTGCAAGTAAAAGTCCTGATCTAGGACTTTTTCCATCAGAGTTACTGGACAGAATCAAAAGAGTAAGAATAACAAGGGCTACAGAAAACAAAACCTACTGTAAAGACTAAAAAAAGTAAAAATAAAATAAAAAAAAAAAGAAGAAAGGGTATCTTTAGTTGAGAAAAAATAAATTATAAATATGGCAAAACAGACTTCATAAAGGAAAAAGTTTGCTTCATGGAGTAAAGTGAACAAAAAGGTCCATGGGGAGTAACACAAGTTCCATTTGCTTTTCGGAAACTTAGCTTAGACATTGGGAATGGAAACCATTATAAAACAAAAACTTCATTTTAATAGCAAGACAGTTAACGTACTGTGTGATTGCCCATGAATACCATGGTGAACCTCTACTAAAACAGGTTTAAGACAAATTAAACGTGACTTCTGTGAAGTTAATTTTGCCAATGCTGAACTAAATGTCCCTTCTAGTTCAATTTTCTACAGTGCTATGACTTTGCCTCCTAGAACTACATGTTCAGAGATTAACAAAGAATACATAACGAATGTCAGAATCACCATCACAATATATTTTTGATGAGCTAGAAATTAAAATACTGAGCTTTGGGAAACAAAAAAGTCACACCTGCTGAGTTTCCACTGTAGTCTGATAAAACAGCCCCTACTCCCAACTACCGTAGAGAAGGATTTGACAATAACAGGCAACCCTATCTGTTCAACACAATACAAGAGTGATGGCTGACAGAAACCAAAATTCAGATTACCAGGATAAATGATGTGTTGTCACAGTACAAAAGGATATTGAAAGAACAACAAAGAGGAAGGCAGAATTGACACCTACATACATCTCATTAAAAAGAAAAATTTGATTGAATGCTTGACTAAATGTAACAGATCTTTCAAACCACAAAGCTGGCAATTAAATTAGTCCTATCTAAAACAAACAAATGAGAAAGACGCATGACCACACGGGAGAATTACAACACTAACTGCTGATGAATTACAAGCAAAAGCTAATGCACTGGTCAGGAAACCAAAACATATTAAGTACTGTGTGTTTAACTACTTGATATACATAATACATAGAACATATTACGCATATTTCATACTATACATTTTATATAGTATCATAATTGTGTGTTGTATAGAAAATATGTACTTATTATATTAATAATATTTCATATAATGATTTAATAATTATATTTATTATATATATTATAGTACATAACTTTAAAATAATACATTAATTAAATGCATACATATATTCTCCATCAAAATAAGAATGTTTTGCATATCAGAGAAAATTACATTTTGCACACACACTAATGAAAACTAACCAACTAAAAAAATAACCGACTAACCCACCCCCTAACTTTCAAATACCACTGCAGGACTTTTAAGTTTAAATAAAAAAAAGTCGTGTAACTGTCAAAGTGCTAACTTAATTAAAATCTTTGAAGTACGCAAAAAAATAACTAACATTCCATGTTGTCAAAAACCTAAATACGAGGTTTTCCAGTTATCCACAGGTTTTTGTGAACACCACAGAAGTTCCAGCGTGAATTGCTAGACATTTTAAGTCCCATATACGTCAAGAATTCAAAACATCCAACAGCCAAGCAACCCTCCTATTTCAACAGCTCTAGTGGATTTTTTATGCTGCTGGACCAGGCAGCACTCCTGCTAATGCAGCCCACGATACCATTGGCCTTCATCACAAGAGCACATTGCTGCCTCACGTCCTCCGCCAGGACACCCAGGTCTTTTTCTGTTGAGCTGCTTTCCAGCATCCAGGAGATGTAGGACTTTGTTCTTCTCCTTGTTGAACTTCAGGAGGTTCCTATCAGCCCATTTCTCCAGCCTGTTGAGGTCCTTCTGAATGGCAGTGACATCAGCCACTCCTTCCAGGTTGGTGTCATCAACAAACTTGCTAAGAGTGCACCCTGCCCTGTCACCCAGAACATTAATGAAGATGTTAAACAGGACGGAACCCAGTATTGACCCATGGGATACACTGCTAGTTATGGGCCTCCCATTACGTGCCACAAGTTGTAATCAGGATAGTAACTTCAGGATCCTTTTTTGCATTATCTATGCAGTTGCACCACAGAATGGCATAAACGGCATTTTGTGCCAACAGCGTTAGTTCTGTATTAAATGATAACATGAAGAAAAATAATTTCACCACACTACAGCGGAATAAGGCCTAGCTTACAGGTATCATTTCTATCCAAGAGCCACCTAATCCAAGTCCGTATCTTCATGAAGAGAGCTTAAAAGAATTTGCCTCACCATGGTACCCACATCAAAAACCCAAACACATTAGGATGGAGAATTCATCCCCCTTTTCTGTACCTATCAGAGCAAAACAACTCTTCAGCAGCCTGAGGGGTCAACAGACTGCATATTAAATTTTTCATTAGACCTTTTTTTAACCCTCCTCATTCTCCCTCTGCTTTTTTTATTGTATCTCCAAATTCCTATTTTCCTTTGTATCGTTTATCTTTTAGCAATCAAATGCTTTATTTTGTTCCACTTCTAATGCCCTCTCATTGCACACCCATAGCTCCCCTGTCTCCTAGTTCTGCATGTATTAAATATTACTGGCTTCATGTTACGTTCAAACTTTCTGATATCTGGTTTGGATCATCCTGTGATGAAGCAAAAGAGATCTGTAATTAGATACAAAAAATTTCAAAGCTAAAAGCACAGCATTACATAATGCATTCAGTATTAAGAAGCATTTGATAGGTTGCTTACAATTTAAAAAGTCAAACCTCTTCCCATCTCTCTTTCTCAGCTCTTTGTGTTTCATTAGCACGAACAGGTTTTGACTTTGACAGCATTTTTCTCACATTCTGTACACTGCTGTGTATTTGCAGAAATGTAGGATGCCAAAATCCACCACTCTTTACAGTCACTGAGTATCACTGAGTTCTACCTTAAAATCAGAAGGGAAGATATAACGTGTACAAACATCCCAAGTGTCTAACAAAGAACATCACTTGCCACTAGTCACTGGTACCCTCACCACCAGTGGTACCCCCACCACCAGTGGCACCCTAAGTAGAGTTTAGGTTTTGGGAAGGTGGGATAGAGGGAGATGTCGTGCCATTGCTGCCAGAAGTCTTGTAGCAGCTACTTGCCATGTCCCAGTAAATCCCATGACTTCTGTAAGCAGGTACTATAGCTGGGGGCAACAGCTACAGCACGGAGGAAGTTTTTCTCACGAAGGAAGTTTTTCTCCCAGAGAAGTAGCAATTTACTGGTCACGCCAAAGCATGCGGTGTGCCCTGACGGGGCTCTCCCACACTGTTCACAGCTTTCTGAGTGCCCACTGTAACTATTTAAAAACTTGGCTAATGCTTTGTACCAGCAGCTTCTTAGCACCGCCTGCAAACCTGGCAGTGTTACACAGACAATTATACAATGGCTCCGGGAGGGAGGGAGAGCCAGCTCAGGCACCACGGCCATTGACAGAATTTCTTTTGAGCGATTTCTTAGGCAAAAATGGCATAGATGAACCCGAGTCCATGGTGCCACACTCACTTAACACCACTCATCAGTGTGGGTGCAGGGGAAGGACAGACACTGCTCTCTGAAGTGCAGTTTGCAGCATCACAGCTTGGGGGTCAGCAAGGGACCCAAAACACTGGGTAAAATTTTGAACCAGGCCATACACTGAGAAGAAATATGAAAAAGTATTAGATACAAACTGTGAATTTAGGCTAAGTCCTTTATTTCAGCTGTAGGATGGAGCTGATAGACAGAATAGAACTGACAAACAACTGATAGATAATGTGGAAGTGTGGCCAGTACATGTTAAGAGCCATTCACTTGATTGCCCTCAGTAGAGACAGTAATTTGTGGGTTTTCTCCCTGGACATCCACATTTACACATTTTTTAGGAAAATTTTAGTCTCTGAAACTGCCGATGGGAGTATTGAATGAATTCCGTGTTTTTCTTTGCTTGTGTGTGTGGCTTTTGCTTTACTCTATTAAATTGAGGGAACTCAGGGGTTGAGATAAAGACACTTTTACTCTTCTGATTCTCTCCCTCATCCCACTGGAGTGGAAGTGAGTGAGTGGTTGCATGGTCCCATTTGCCTGCTGGTGTGAAACCATGACAGCATGCTACAAGAAGCACAGGCATTGGGGAAGGAAAGAGAAACGTCAAGGAAATAAGAGTGGAAACTCAGGGCACACAGACCCATTTGATTGGTGCATCCAGGAGCTGCTCTCTCTTAGCGCATTCTCATGAAAATTGAAATGGTCCCAAATACTGGTTTGGGATCCAACATGCAAACACGTAGCCCACTATGGAGCTGTGCTTTTATTTTTGGCTAATTCACTTATTATAAGTTCTTTGACCTTGGATATTTAATTCCGACTTACTAAATACTGTTATTTAAGCAGCAGCGTATGGGCTAGACAAGTTTAAACAACGTTATGGCAACATTTGCAAGAGCTATTTAGAGATAAGGAGATGTGTGTATTATTGCTACACTATGCACTCATTAATTTTACAGCATATGCTAATTGCCCCAGTACCACTCATTATTGAAATAATCCATTACGAAACTCCTGGATAAGCCAGAAGAAAACAGAATTCCAGAAATTCCTGAGATTTGGGTTTTTACAAGGTCTGGCTACAAAGTGATATGTTAGGAGTTCTATGGCTCTATCCCATATCACTAATATCCAGACATTTCTCATTTACTACGTTATTTCAGTCACACAACGGGCAATAAGATGAATGTGAGGATGACAACTAAGAAGGTACGCTTACAAAAATAATTCCCCAAGCCCTTTGACACAGGACAATAAACTCTGCCTTTTAAGAGACCTTGGCTGGATTCCTAGCACTAACGGGGGAAAAACCCCCAACACATGACAAAGGACTAATACACATTTGCTATTCTGCACAAAGCTGCTGGCTAACAGGATAATGAAGGGATAATGAAGCTTTACAGAGTGGAAAGAAGCACCAGCACCACAGGACCTTGAGGGTGAAAACTGAAGAGTACACCTTCAGCACAGTGATAAGCAGGACAAAAAAAAACTAGAGATAACAAAAGCAAGGTCAAGAAGCAGGGGCAACACAAGCCCGTATCAGAGGGGAGATCATGCCAGCTCTGAGAGAAGGTGACCTTATACGCATACGATCTTAGGACTATAAGATGAAGTCTCCTAAACAACACATTCATATGTTCCAGGCCAGTAAACGAGAACATACAGTGGAGAAAATATAATATGAAAAAAAAACCACATTCTAATTTAGATGCTGTTAATGTCACCCTAAATGTCATTAATATTCCTTCAAGACTGCAGCAAATTAGTGATAAACGGGGAAGGAAAAATTTCTAGAGTTTTAGGATTATACATTGGACCTAAAATAATAATAATAAAATACGAAATTTAAGAGATTTAGATAAATGAATAAGACAATAAGACAAAACATCTGAAGACATCTTTGTTTCTTTCTCCTTTTTTTAAAACCCGTAAAAATGGTTTTGGAGCAAAAGCTGAGGCTATAGCTCTGTCATTGGAATATTTGTCTTCAACTTACAAAAGCAAATAGAAGGGCATCAAAACCATCATTATTGGAAGTGACGTCATCTTTAAAATTTCTTGTCTAGTGTAATAAACAAAAGTAAGATAAGCAGACAGGTTCACAGGAAGCATATTTTCATAAATACTTCCATATTATGATTTTAAACATTGGGAAAATCACAGAATCACAGAATGATATGGGGTTGGAAGGGACCTCTGGATGATCATCTAGTCCAACCACCCCCAAACACTGTTTTATTTTTAAATAAATAGCTATAATTAAAGTTAAAAAAAAAATTAAATTAGCATATTTTCAACAGGGGAGTATTTCCTTGAATTACCTAGTTGCACCTCCCATATGCTTTTGCTTTCCACAAAACTACCATCAACAATATTTTCTGGGATGCAACTTGGCTCACAATTTCTTTCCCTACAGGAAAGGGAACCATATCTTTATGTTTCAGGCTATTACAGGAGATGCCCAACTGTCTCGTGTGAGTACGCACTTAATGTTCAGAAAGAAAAAAGCCTTGATGGAAACAATCTATTATGTATGACAACGGTTCTGCTTTGGAGCTGAGCTAGGATATTCTTCTTCCACAGCTCTGAGGGACCTGTAGGCAGGAGCAGTTCTTCCCAGATGGAGCAATACTACAGCTCTCCTTTAGAAAGTGAGAATGCTCTCGATCCACTTTCTAAGATACCAACTGTCCTCAGTCTCATTTTCCTTCTGTCCTTTTTACTCTTAGGTGAACTGCACAGATATTTAAAAGATCAGTAGGATTGTTTCTCAGTCTTATTAACTCTCTTTGCAAAACACACTTCATCATTCGAGGCGCCCTGTGCAGGTTCAGAACATTGAGATATATGCATCTGTAGTATAGTAGATTTGTCCATCTGAATTGAGAGAGTTGGGGTTGTTCAGCCTCGAGAAGAGAAGGCTCTGGGGAGACCTTATAATGGCCTTCCAGTTCCTAAGAGGGGGCTACAGGAGAGATGGGGAGGGACTCTTCATCAGGGAGGGGAGTAATAGGACAAGGGGTAACAGTTTTAAACTGAAAGAGGGAAGATTTAGATTAGATCTTAGGAAGAAATTCTTTCCAGTGAGGGTGGTGAGACACTGGAACACGTTGCCCAGAGAAGCTGTGGCTGCCCCATCCCTGGAGGGGCTCAAGACCAGGCTGGATGAGGCTTTGAGCAACCTGGTCTGGTGGGAGGTGTCCCTGCCCAGGGCAGGGGGGCTGGAACTGGATGATCTTGAAGGTCCCTTCCAACGCAAACCATTCTATGGTTCTATGAATGAAGTATAAACAAAGACCTATGAGCAAATTCAGACAGATTAGTTAACTCAAGAGCTATTTCTAGCATTTTAACTGTTAACTACTATCTCCTGTGACAGGATCCTTGGTTAAGGCAGTATCTTGAAAGAAAAAAAACATCCCAATTCACACATCTCCTATGATGATCATAGAATCATAGAATGGTTTGGGTTGGAAGGGATCTTCAAGATCATCCAGTTCCAACCCCTCTGCCATGGGCAGGGAAACCTCCCACCAGCCCAGGTTGCTCAAAGCCCCATCCAGCCTGGCCTTGAACCCCTCCAGGGATGGGGCAGCCACAGC
>JAOXNO010000013.1:28516670-28543748 GCA_028565335.1 Limnodromus scolopaceus
CCTGGGCACCACTGAAAAAAGACTGGCCCAATCCTCCTGACACCCACCCTTTAAGTATTTATAGGCGTTGATCAGATCCCCCCTCAGCCTTTTCTTCTCCAGACTAAAAAGACCCAAGTCCCTCAGCCTTTCCTCATCAGGAACTAAACTGAACTAAATAATCACACACTTTCTGTGAGTATTGAAGACAAGCTGAAAACTTCTATTTTGTTCTGTCTAGCACTTACAAACTGACAGTCTGGTTGATACTTTAAACCGTCTTCTACACCACTGGTTTACCTGCACTAGGCTCATACCAGAATTAGACACTTGGTTCCATCCTGCACTTTTACCTTGGAAAAAAAAGCACAAGATTTAAACAACCTTAAATCAGGCTCTTTGACCTTTTCTGATTACCAGTGTCCACTCAACCTTTTCAGGATGAATGGCAGATATCTTTGTCCAAGACAGTTTATTCAGCAATCACAATACTTCCTATAAGTTAGATAAATTGAGCGGTCACCTAATAGGGAGAAAGGCCAACAGCAATTGCAGCAAAGGTCACTCAGTTCAGCTATCGCCTACTGTATTAAATTATCATCAGATCTGAACAGCAATTTCATCAATAACCCATCCAACTAGAATGACCATGGATGTCAGAAACAACCCACACACCCCATGGTGGGTGCAGAGCATACAAGGAACTCCCACATCCCTGTGAGACAGTGACAGCAAAGGCCACTGCAGAAACACCTGATGGGAACAAAGGTTCTCATCCAACTGTTTGGGGGAAAAGGAGAGGGAGAATAAAGACACTAATAAGCCCATGCTCTACAGTATAGTCTTTCCCACGCTACTATAAACACCAACCAATGCACTACAACTTCAGAGTACTAACTTTCCATAAACTCTGGACTTGAACCTTTGCATGTAACATCTCACCAACTCACAGGAAACAGAAGCGATACCCTGAGACAATAAAATTACCAGGAAGGTGTTCATTCCTCATCTACGAGAGGACCTAACTACCCTGACTCCTAAGGTCTTCAGCTTGAAGTTTTGCAGCATCGCAGGATTTTGGGCGCTCCTATGGTCACTCTGGGAACACCCCGCTCTTCCCAGTGTCGCTGGTCAGTTCTGCTGACTCTGGTTTCACAAAGAGCAAGAGGCAACAGAAGAAACATTTACTGGAAACTTTAAAGAAATAAATCCATCTACTCTGATACAGAAAACAATGTCATAATTATTTTGAACCAGTTACTACCAAACTCTCAAGTGTTAAGACTTTTAGTTTTTATCATAAACAAGTGTTTATATTGCTGAAAAACATTATTTCATTATTTTAATGAAATTACAATAGTTCAGAACTCTGAGAATCCCCAAAATGTGAAGAGTTCAAGCACGAAATGTTTATGCAGTTTAGTCATTTATATCACAAGGAAACACAATACATGTAAACTGACTCTATGAAGGGAGTTATTTATTCTTTTTTTAAAGAAACACAATTAGTTACTTCTACACGTGCAACTGTAAAATAAAACTAAAGTTTACACATTACAAAAAAAGCCACACCATGCTGTCTTTTTATTTTGTGCATTTATTTTATTCAAACAGCTAACTGAAATTACACGTACACAATATCCATACTTAGATCCCTTTCATATTTTCAAACAAATCATAATGTAATTTTCAGAAAATCCACTCTGAAAACAAATGTGAAAGTGAATGCCTGAGCATTTACAGATGAAATCTATACTGTCTACTCAGGAATCTGCAGAGTAACAGCTGGCGTTACATCCAATCGGGAATGACAAGAAATACCATATGGCGTGTTTTTCTAATGCAGTTCAAAACACTGAATATCCAAAATACCATACTTAGAGGAAAGAAAAAGTGACTTGAAATCCAACCATTACTAATAATTAGTCCAATAATTAGTCTACTTTGCTCTAAATTATTTAGCTTTATTTCTAGCATGACCTCTCACCTATATTACGGTCTAACTACACCATTTGATGGTGCAAAGCAAAATGATTTACCATTAATAAATCCCTGCTTAGGGAAGGTTGCCCAAAATAAGAAAGGCTCATGCAAGCTCTGTATTTTACATTTAAGATGATTTTTAGAATCACTTAATCATTTTTTTTTTTCCATTATATGAAATGTTATTTCTAAACACCAGGAATGAGTCAATACAGTATCATTTAAAGTTGCCGCCATCATTCTCCTCCGGAGATCAAACAGCAGCAGAAGTTTTGAATAAAGATGAATTACTTCTATTACCTGGAAACTTTGTTTCTAACAAAGCACAAAACCGCAAACTTTTTAAAGAGGGGCAGGAAAGAAGGTTACTCCAGAGTTTAAAAGAAGCTTTGATTGACAGAGATATGTATTTATAGAGATCATGGTTTTATCTTTATATTCTAAGATGCAGTTATAACAACCTGTCACTGAATCTACTGAATTAATGGCAGAACACTCTTACTCTGACACGAAGAGAACATACTGTATGAAAACAACATACTGATACAGCAGTATTAATAGTACTGCGGGTTTCACTCACAACCAACCATTGTATTGACAGCTTTAACATATATACTTCTAAAAAAGAAAAAAAAAAAAGCCAAAACCCAACAAATCTCTTTTGCAGCTAAGAACTTAGCACATATAAATAAATAAATATTTTTTTTAAAGATAATTTTCTGACACTGTCAATATTTTTCAGGAATGTATTTTTAGACAATTTGTTTCAAATGTTGATACAAATAGTTATCTAGAAGGAACAAAAATACTACACATAATACTAGATAACAATTAAAAACCCACATAAAGGAATATCCATATTTAATATATTTAAAGAAGATTTGCGTTTCCTTATTTGTTCTTAGGTGCTTACCTTTTTTTACATAAGGTTAACTAGAAATCAGTTGGGCTTCCCTTGAAAATTGTAAAGGGCTTTTGCAACAAGTTGAATAAATGTGTGTTTTTCATAAATGAGGATTTTAAATGGCATTAAAACCGAAGCAAAACAGCAATCCAAAATGACAGTGGTGTTAGCTGTATTTCACAGCAACATTTACTGCTCCAAAGAGCGCTCTATATTGCGACTTCACTGACCGGGGTGAATCCATCTGTCCCACTATTAGTCCATCGCTAAGAATGAAACAGATAAACTCCAACCTTCAGTTTGAGTTTGCTGATTAAAGATCGAGTCTAAGGCCATCTGCTAAATTACAATAATCTGTCGGGATACCAGAAATCCTGACACTGAGAAACAGGCGGCAAAGATCTTTCAGCAATGAAAACTACACTGAGTAATTCTATAGCATCACTATAATGATATAGGTATTTCCAAGAGGCTTCTTATATTTAACCACCACAAAGAATTTAAAACACTGACGCACATGGCCATACTGGTGAAATGTTTTCTTACAAGCACATCAGTAACAATAAATTAGACTCTAGTAATTTCCAAACTAAGAAACTCTGAATTGCACTGGTCTGAGAAGAAATACTGCATTCCAAAATGCCCTACACAAATTCTTGTTCATAAACAAACTACAAAAATATCTTACTAGCTACTGCAAACAGAGAGATGGCATTGAAACTGCAGGCAATCGTAGAGCTGAAAGAATGATCATACATTCATTTCATATTTTGCTCAGCCCTCTATCCCTGCAGTAGAAAGATTGTTTGGCTTCCTATATTGTACTGAAAAGCTACACAAGTTTACTAAATTGGAAAAAATAAAATCGGCTTAAAATTTAACGAAGACCAACCAGAATTATCAAAAAATAATCACTTGATTACTAATTCAAAGGGCATTGTACATACATGACCTTTACAATTAAAATGGGCATTGCTTTTATGCTTCTAGGAACAATTTCTGTATCTTTATCAGACTGATGCACAATTATCAAGGCAGATAAAAGCAGAAGCTTGGAATCATGCTGAATGGCCTCCCTCATAAGAGGCTACCATGAAATAAATTTCAGTTTGAAAGCTTTTCCATTAAGTAGATTTTAAAACAATATATTCTCACTTTGAAACCTTTCTTGAGACAAGTTACTTTTACACTCATGACATTCTCTGCTTTGAAAATGGAATAGCAATGAAAAGCTTGGTTAAGTGCAAAATCATGGCCAATAGCCAGGCCAAAGGTACTCATCTACTCATTTCAAAGTGAAAGGTATTATATTTGAAAAGTTTAACTCTCAGAGACTTCTTTGCTATCACAAGGAGTAAATCTTTTTTTGTCTGTACTACATTGAAATTTAAAAATAAAGGGTCTCAGAGGTGGCAAGAGCTACATGAGTAAGCAGCACTTTTCGTTACTTCGATTCTACAGAAGACAGCAGTCTTGGTAGATGCAAAAAGAGAGAGAAATGGATTGGACACATAAAAAAGAACTCCTAAATTGGCCTTGAACCATCAACTACAAACGTAGAGTAACTATAGGAACTAAGAAAAATCACTAAAGCTTTCCCAACTGTCACCCAAAGAACAGAGGATGCCAAAGCAACCTATGTTAATCCAAAAGTCATGTGCCCATGTGTTTTCTAAGTCTGCTTGTTAAAAATACATTAGCATTATGCTCAGAATCAATTCTAACAGGCACCCATATTTCTGAAGGATAAAAATTCTACAAATTCTTCCAAAACAGAAGGAAACAAAGTGCCACCTAGCTCAATTTCATCTTCTGCTTCCCATTCCTTTTAATTCAAGGGATTAGGTGTTATTACTTAACTAAAGCATAAAGGTTAATCTACCTAATAGCTAAGAATCTCCTGAAAAGAAAATGAGACACACATTTTTTACCTTTGTGGGTTTTTTTGAAAGTCAGTTTTAACATGGCTAGTTAAACACAACAAAATCAGTGCTAGGCATTTTGTTTGAATACAATACTACAAAATACATATTAAAGAAGAAAGATTAACTTTTTAGCATAAAATGTAAATTTAAATGGCCAAAAGGAACATCTAAGAACTTCTCAGGGAAAATATTTTCCCTCTTTTATCCAATAAACAGGGAATAGCATTTATATATTTTTAATCTCAAGCCTTCATTTTCTAGTTAAAATAAAAAATAGTACTTAAATATCTTCTCTGTAAACACCTAAAAAATATGCTGAGCAAAATACTGCTGGTTTTTCTACCTCCCAATTCCTATGTTCCAGAATGGATGTTGAACACTTGTTGGAATGTCACCTTGAGTCATGACATTAAAATCACAGGAGCTAAAGCATATAAAGTTGGACCTAGAAATTTTATTTTCTCAACGGAAAAATCCCACAGAAATACCCTGTTATTATGATCTGTATAGTGAGAGAATACTTTTGTACTAAATGTCCTGCTAAAAGATCCAGATTGGCCTCTCTCTTGACCATGATAAAAACTCACAGAATTATTGAACAAAATGGGATTAGGAAAAGCGCAAAAATTCCTGTTAAGAGATCATGTAGGTGTGTGTCATATTTTACTTATTAAGCTTACACTAAAAGTTTCTCAACTTCTTATGAAGCAAGGAAAAAAATCTTTGATGTTGGCAGCATGAGATAAAATAAGACTGTCTTTGTGCCTCTCTTATTTTTCTCTTTGGAAGTGCATTAATACAACATCACAAAAAGGCGAATCACTATTTCTTATTGCAGGTAGGGGCCTACGGCAGTAAGAGCAACATTTCTCCTCCAGAATACTGAGCAGTGATTGACCAGGCAACTAACGCAGACCCAGGTCATGGGGACAAACATCTCATATGGCCCCAAACATCTCATTAGACCACTGAGACAGAAAAGGGGTAGGATATAGAAGAGCTAATAGAAGTCGTATGAGAAACAGGGATGGAGACCAAAAACCTGTCATTTCTACCAAAAAAAAAAAAGCAAAAATAAAACAAAAACAAAAAAACTACAGATGATACAGATGATACATTTGAAAACTCATGAAAACCTCTGCATATACAAAAACTTGCTGTGTTTTAAAGAACTAGTCTGAATGCTTCATTTCTCATCTATCTGTATCGCGCCTTGTATCAAACTGATTCTATATCACTCTGTAGCAACTTAGTTATCAGAAGACAAGGCCCCCCCACTGAAATAATGTGGTTTTGTGCCTTTTCTGTTTGGTTGGGGTTGTGTGCATGTATGTTGTTTTGGCTTGGTGGTTGCTTTTTTTTCTTAGAAGAAGTTACCCATGAAAAATCCCAATTTCCACGTGCTTCATAACTTTATTTAATAAGCGATTAACAGTCAACTCAGTAGCTGGAAGGAACTCGCATTTGGGCAATGATCACCTCTCAGAAGAAAGAAATTCTCAACCTGAAGTTGGAAGATAAAAGTCACATTAAACCAACTAGAGCAACCGCAATGTAAATGGTAGATACTGTGCTGCTCCGCACAACGCTAATAGGTTGATTTATCAAGAAAGATTAGAGTTCACTAAGCGCAGCTCAGCTGAGTGATAGCTGAGGGGCACGACAACTCACAAATACTCTTCTTGAGTAATCTAGTCATGAAGGGGAAAAAAGGATTATAGAAAAAGGCAAACTAGCTATAAAACAGTGCAACGTGCAGGCAATAGTGTAGTCTTTCAATTACAGCGATAGAAATCCTACTACTTAAAATATTTACAATAAATGTAAAGCAGAGCTTGGGAAAGACACGGCAGATTGGGAAGAAAGAGAGAAAGGGTAATTATTCAGCCTCATTAAATTTTTCATCAGAAGCAGCAAACTATCATAGTTTGAGCATTTCCTTTTTCATTAGAGTGCTTTTTAATATTGACATCCAACCAATTATGTTCAAACTAATTCCCAGAATACTGCGAGAATGTAGCTACTTTCAGAAGTTTTTCCAGATTAATGAACTGCATTATTTTTTCATTAGAAGCTGCAGCGTGCTCCGAGACATACAAAGTGGGGAACAAAAAACCCACCCTGAACAGAACGTATTCTCCAAAAAGCCCTCAGCTTTCTTAATGAGTTTCTATCTTCAGGGAGCCTTCTTCATCTTTACTTTAAAAATTCAAAACCAAAAGCAACACTACTACTACAAATGGACTCCTTGTTTATAACCAACTGCAGCAAATTAGATGAACTCTCTTGCCTGTTAGCACCAGACACAGGTGAAGTGATACAACACAAAAGTATATCTTTTTTTAATTGCCATGCTATCTTTGATCTTCTACACTCCAATTTTTATGTTGGGTTTTTTTTTCCCCGCAGATGTGCTATTCTTTAAACTGTTTTCCCGATCTAGGTTAAACTACTTCGATAAAATTCTGAAGATTTAGTAAGCCAATGATAACTTGTTTCTTTCTGAATATTTTCAATGAAGAAAAAAAAAAAAGAGTTAACAGAAAGGCAATATATTATCTGATTCATTATGCAGAAAGCAGGGCATCTGTGTTTTATGGCTTCTTAATATATTTTGTCTTTCCTTTCCAAAATAACTCTCTCTGGTAACATTTACATAAGAGGTGATGAATGTTTGTCTTAAATTGAAAAGAAATTGCAACACTGAATTGCATTAGCAACTAATATAGGCACCACAAGACTGAAAACTCTTTTTTTTTCTCTCTGCATTTTAATATTTTATCTTTAATTAAGTTGCACCTTTTCTTCATCTCAAATTCTCCTTAAATCCATGTTTTGTTAATGAATGCCTGCCTCTAGCAGTGCCACTCATCGCTCTCAGGGGATTATATACATAATGATTATATACATATGATTCCATTCGTAGCATAATAATAATAAACTTTCTGGAGAACAGCGTTTTACTTGTTGAGAAAACAATGTATTTAGAAAGGTATGGGCATATACTGAAGATTGCCTTTAATTTACTAAAAAAGCAAGGTGATTAGTTCCAAGGATATATATACAACCTTTATAAGAGATACCCAAGCTACTTTAGAAGTAAATTATCTACTGTCATCTTTCTTACAATGGCTCACACCCAAACTAGCATCCATATATGAACAGTAACAATAAGTAATTTACTCCAAGATACAGATTCACTGTTTCACTTGGTTTTAGTTTAATAATAATATGAAAGATTTCTCATTGATATGAATGCAGAGTTCTTCAGATATGAACACACCTATAACCTACTTCTTAAATGACAGTGACGAGAAGATTACGTAAGCAATACTTTTTGTCATTTTGAGAGACTTTATTTTCTGTTTCCATGGCACGGATTTATAGTTCACTGAATTGTTATTTTATTTCTAGTCAGTAATGTCCCCTTGTAGGTGAGGCTTCAAAAAAACATACCTATTCTGAAAACCCTACTTCTACATCCAAATGGTAAAATCTTTACTACACAATTTTAGCTTTTGTTTTTGGACCCTGATCCTTAAGGACTATTTTGTCTTAAGAGAGAAACTAAGCAGTACACTGTTCAGGAGAAACTATGAAGAACTGTAACCTAGCAATTTCAGTATTTTCAAGGGAAGGCATTTACTACACAACATCCTCAGAGCAATAAAATGAACTTCTTTCAGACCTAGGATAAGAAAAAGACAAAAATGATGGTATCTCAAAACCCAAGTCGTCCAATATCCATATAACAAAATCATAAATTTAGAGTAACTCCCACCATATGTAATTGGTAGTACCTCTGATAAAATGGCTTAAATCTGTACTATGACAAAAGAACCAAGACTCAATTATAATCAGTACATATACTCATCATCTTGATTTATTCCATAAAGCTTTTAAAGGATATTAAACACAGAAGGGGAAAATGAAATGTTTATCACTAGTAAATACGTAAATCACCTATACAAATCTGTCATTGTATGCACCTTGCAGAGCTTCAGGTGCAGAATAGCTCATAGACTTCTCCTGTGGTTCTCTACAAAGACATGGAATTACAGTGTAGAAAAATAATCTGAATTTCCTAGCTTTATGGTTCAGGTACCCAAACTATTCCCAAGGTGTTGACATTCATATATCAAGTTGAAATATGGAGAGCCACAAGTCATTCATCCACGTCAAGTTAAAGACTACAAATCTTCCTTGCATGCTCAGTCGCTTTATCACTCTCCCTTCTCTTCCTTTCACTGCCTTTTGCATGGCACCAAGCACACCTTACAGGAACGAGCTGGTCTTTCCAATGCTGCTGTCTAAAAGCAATGCTGACTGTGAATTTCATTTAGGGTTTCAAAAAAAAAAAAAAAAAAGTGGTTTCAATGACAGCCTTCAAATATGCCTCTTAAAAACAGCAAGCTCAGCAGCAGCTAAGCTGGAATTTCTTAAAATAAGATAGTGGCATATAAAAAAAAAAAAAAATACACTTCTGCTATTAGATGTGACCACAAATTCAAGCCATGCTAATGTTTTAGTCAGACACTGAAGAACATAGGTAACCTACCATTCTATGTATTTTAAGGTAGTGCCATTGGATCCATACAGCGTTTCTGGGCTGGATCATAACAAGTATGGTCAGCAGGTCCAAGAAGGTGATTCTACCCCTCTACTCTGCTCTGGTGAGACCCCACCTGGACTACTGTGTCCAGGTCTGGAGCCCTCAGCACAGGAAGGACATGGACCTGTTGGAGGTCCAGCGGAGGGCCATGAAGATTAGCAGAGGCTGACGCACCTCTCCTGTGAGGACAGGCTGAGAGAGCTGGGGTTGTTCTAGGAAAGAAAATTGTGGTTTTGTGTCTTTTGACATTGGCTGTGTAAAATTACTACATGGTATGTGAGATAGACAGAGACCTGACTCCCTCTTCATGAGGGTGTGGAGTGATAGGACGAGAGATGACAGTTTTAAACTGAAAGAGGGGAGATTTAGATTAGATACTAGAAAGAAATTCTTTCCTGTGAGGGTGGTGAGACACTGGAACAGGTTGCCCAGACAAACTGTGGATGCCCCATCCCTGGAGGGGTTCAAGACCAGGCTGGATGGGGCTTTGAGCAGCCTGGTCTGGTGGGAGGTGTCCCTGCCCAGGGCAGGGGGTTTGGAGCTCGATGATCTTTAAGGTCCCTTCCAACCCAAACTATTTTACGAAATTCAAAGCAAGAGTTTTGCTACGTGCAAATAGAAGAAGGGATGATTGCCAAATCTGTGAATGTGGAAATTCTATGCCACATTTGAAAACATTCCTCTTAGTACGAAGAGATTTTCAACAATGCATTTTGGAACTATTACACAGACAATCCTGCTTCCAAGGCTTTTCATAACACTGTTTTCCTATGAAAATAGTTTTATCCTTTACTATGGCATCTTGATGTCAGCTATTTGAACTATTTTTGGCACTTGAAATTATTTGAATGTGCTTTTAGAGTGTTAATAATTTATCTTCGTATCTTTGTAAACAGCATCTCTAACAAGTCTTAATTATGTCATTTTGTATAAAGCTGTGGTACATCGGAACACCAGCAATTGAAGAGAATTCAATTGTGCTAGGCACTGTACAAACACAAGTCATTATAAAACAATCTCTCTCTGTTCTAGTCTTTATTTCTCTAATGGCTTAGTGGTAAAATAGCTATTCCCCAGCACACATAAGGAGAGTTATATTATTGTTCACTAATATAAACATTTCATTTTGCATAATACAGGAGGTAGATAGTAATAACGTATCTCATTAAGAATTTTCTCATTGGATTAGCAGTTGTCATCAATCTTTAAAACGTTTAAGTATGTCTCATTACATCAGGAACCATTTCCAATTAATATCCTCAAACTCACTTTATGCAGTATAAACAGTCTACCCAAAACAGTCGCTTATTATTTCTATCCCCCTCTCTCTTTCAAAATACCTAGGGAAAACTCTTACCAGTATTTGGACATTTTAAAGCCTGCTGCGTTTCCAGCAACACTCTTCACTAGGGATCGCACAAGAAACCCAGAGAAGTTGTTGATGCCCCATCTCTGGAGGTGTTCAAGACCAGGCTGGATGGGGCTTTGAGCAACCTGGTCTGGTGGGAAGCGTCCCTGCACAGGGCAGGGGGGTTGGAACTCAATGATCTTGAAGGTCCCTTCCAACCCAAACCATTCTATGATTCTAAGAAACTTCAGCTTGGGACAGTCAATACGGGCACCATCGAATGCCAAATCCAAATCCTTCTCCAAATCCATGCAGATACACAAGATTTTCCTTCTCTATTCCACAGACATAAAGACACCAAATCAATCTTGGCAATACTCACAAAATATAGAAAGTGACTTCAAAAAGAACAGCTACTCTGGTCTACTGACAACTTCCAGAAATGTCAGCTGCACCAAAATGTACAGCACTAATTAATGCTAAGAACATGCTGGTTGCTACAATAAATGTCTTACATTTTGTGTGAAATCCAAGACATTGATGGGTTTAACAACGTACACCATTCCTATGAAAGTGGTAAACAATGGGATTTCGAGAAGAGATTGATTTGTTTCAGTGGTAGCAAAACTTCTTACATTAACTTTTGCTTGACTGAGATTTAATATCCAACATAATAAAGTCATTTTAATTGTGATCATTTGGGAAAACTTTTACCAAATAATGTGATTTTTTGGAGTTTCTAGATATGTTTCACTTATCTAATTCTTCCATTATTTTAGAAAGTCCATATATTTTTACTGACTCACTAGACAGAAATAGACAGAAAAAGAAAGAAGAAATCCATAAATAAAATTCCAAGTTAATGCTACTGTTGTCTCCAGCTGTAGACTCTGTCTATAGTCTCTTTCAAAGTTCTTCAACTTCTATCAGTCTGAATTCAAACAGATCTTTACCCATCTAAGGAACCCACCACATTTTTCAGCTTCAATAGTTTAATAAACAGAAACAAAGATTTTGACTGAATATATACCCAGAAAAGAGTCTCTCATGGAGAATCCTTGTTGGTGGACAGAAAACAGATCATGGAGGAATACAAGGAACGAAAAAAAGAAGAGACATGTATAAAGTTGTGAATGCAGCAAAGGACCTTCAATAAACAGACTAAATATATGTAGTGTCCTAAACCCCAGAAATTACTTTCTCAGCTACAGTACGTAGTTTAATGTCCAGCTTAATTTATACTTGTCTTTGAGAGTACTAGCCTTTATTTTATGGGAAGTGGGCTTTCTATTATCTCTGGAGTTATTGTGTTAAGAGATACACGCTTCTGACCTCTGAACAACTGAGTGGATGAACACAATAAAAGACATCAACATCAAGCAGAGTTGGGAACTGTAAAGTAAAACCCTGGTCTATAAGATATTAATAAACATAATTAATTCAACACTGGAACAGCCAGTCTACAGAAAAAAAGAATCCATAGATTCTGAGGTATTCTTTTATTCCAGGATGACTATAAACTGAGGGATTCAGCTGATCCAGTTCGCATAAGCACTCCAGGGCACTTGCTAAAAACAATCCAGACATTCTCAGCTACCAGTACAACATGATCAACTACCACTTTCCACTTTTCTGACAGCTTCAAAATGCTACCCTACAAGTGAAGTCAACCATTAGCCCAGAGTATATTACATGTTTATCTTAACTAGAGGATTATGAGGGCTTTGAGCAACCTGGTCTGGTGGGAGGTGTCCCTGCCCATGGCAGGGGGTTGGAACTAGATGATCTTTAAGGTCCCTTCCAACCCAAACCATTCTATGATTCTATGATTATCAGCCATACTTTTTTTAAATTTTCTTATTTCAGATATGGCAAAGTAACTGCATAAGGAAAAGAATTTCAGCAGCACAACATTTTTTCTCCAAACATGTAAATATTTACTCTGATTTTGTTAAATAAGGACAGATTACTAAGAAGCCATTTATAAGTAACTTCCTTAAAGCACCCATTTTCTGCGTCTCTGCCAAACACTTTGTTGCCAGGCTGCACTGAAAACCTTTAGCATTCATCAAAGACTTAATACTTGCCTTGCACAATTTCTGTTTAATAAAAAATCTGAAAGGATATTTTATAAATGAGGGCAAAGAGCAAGAGTGATGAACATGCCAAATGAAAATGAGTATTTCCTTATTCAAGTCATAGACAGACAAGCCCCATTTGACTACATAAAAGTCAGATTTAACCAGGAGACAGTCAACAGTGTGGTTGCTTAGAAGCACATTAGCAAACGTAATGGAAGTGATACATTCTAACTCTAATTAATATAAATTTATACAGGGCGTATGTAACCAACACTTAACCGCCTTCAGTCCTGGAGGATCATTTATATTTTAGATCAATGAGGTAACTGTAAAGCATCTTTATCACATTTTGCTTGAATAGTTTTTTTTTTTCTTTGAAAAGCTGATGAAACGCAGCTTTTACTAATATTCTTTTTATCTTATTCTGTAACACATGACCTGAGAATAAAAAAGATGAATACTGAAAAACACCTTTTACATTGACAGTTTAAAAATTTTGACCTCTCCCTCCTCAAGGCTGCGTAGGTAGATTTTCCCTTGAAGAGGTCCTCATTGCCCTCTTTCATCATCACACGTGAATTCCCTTCCTGTCAGTCAGGCCTCAAGTTAAAACGTCTTTTCTCATTTAGCATTTTCCCCTCGGTCTTCACATCTAATCCGCCTCTTCAGATCATTTCTTCATAATCTCTTTAAAATCGGGAGTTTTCCATTTACTGACATAGGCTTATCTGCCTCTAGTCTCAAGTTGTGATTACCACAAAAATTCTTTACTCTCGTTTTGGAAAAAGAAAAACAAGTACTGAAACAAATGGGGAATTTTCTGCTCTAGGATGGAACAGCTTCAACAAACAAGCTGACACAACCTTTAAAAGGGAAGTGCTTTAATCAGAGGCCTGGTGAGGTAATTTTTCTCTGTCCTTCTTCCCTTGTGATCATTCCTGTCAGTGTGTATTTAGGCACATTTTGAAAAGCCTGATGGACTGCTGGTCCTAGGAAGGACTTCTGCCCCCCTCAGGCATTAACATGAAATAGGAACACTCAGTCCTGTGAAAATAAGGACAGTCCTAGGGACATATGTAGGAAAAATAAAACACGGACATTTTATTCAGTGTTTCTATGTTTGTTAGACACCAAAGGTTTTAGATGAGGAATTTCAGACAAAGTGTTGGAAACCCTTCTCTCTCCAATTCCACTTGTGGCAAAGTGGAATTGTTTGTAAACTCTTTGTAAAATAGAGTTGGGCCTCGGAATGTGTAAAACTGTAAAACTTTACAAGGATGTACGATGGTACAGAGGTTGTGTTTGCTCTACATCGTGGGTAAGTGGGAAACCAAGAGGTTAAAAATGAGAGGGGTTTTGAGACCCAAGTTCTTATCAAGTAGTGAACAAGCATGCTGTGTTTAAAAGGTCCCACAGTAATACCTTAAAACCACAGAAATATTTGTTCATAAGCTCTTCGGGTGAAGTAGGAGGCCCTTGTGCAGTCCTCTTCCCAAGAGGATGGAACAAGGAAGAATCAGGGAGAGAATAATCAAGGCTGCCTGAAAAAGGTCAGAAAGAGATTAAGGGGAACTCGGGCTGCAGAGCTTGCAACACCCCTCTGGTGCTGCTGGAAACCACCTGGCACACCAGTTTCACACTGGACCTCCACAGCCCCAGGAGCACATTTGATTTTCGGTACGTTTCCTACACCCACATTATTGCCTTTCCTTTGATTCTCCACTGCCTCAAACATTGAGCAAGTTATTCTCTAAGGACCAATTCTCACACACTGAGACACAACATAAGCAGAAAAATACAGATATTTAAGCGTTCTCTTCAGGAAATGAAATTTTTTTCCCTTTAATTTTAAAAAGGCATAGTTACCTACAAAAAGTCTATTCCAATTTAGACATTTTTTAAAAAGAAGGGCGAAACATCCAGCTGCAAGTGTCATACAGAAGAGCAAGTCTTGGTATCACACAATTGCAGATAGCTCAAATAATTCAGCAGAGCTATACAAATCTATTCAATCTGAGATCTGATCAATAGTCTTTAAAACCAATAATTATTTTAAAGGTACCGCCTCCCAGATTGTTTCTTATGGCTTTTTTTTTTTTTATGTTCCAGAGATATGAAGCCAATGTTGCTGCTTCTACTTCAGGACCGTAACGTGCATTGCTTCCAACTGTCAGAAGAAGCAATTTTCCAGCATAATCGAACCTTTGCGATTTTGTGCAGCTTTTCAGTAATTATATTAGTAACCACAGGCAGGCATCGCACCCAACACTGACAGCACATCACAGATCACCATGTCAGATGATTTAACAAAAACAAACGAAGCGCAGGGTAGAAAGAAGTAAAGGAGACTTCTGATATGGCAAGAAATGCCTACATTTAGCCAGTTGTATATAGAAATGGTATATGTTTGGCCTGCATCATGACATGACAGACCAAGAAAAATATGCATCTTCTTGTTTTGGAAGAGTGATAACTGTATGGCAGGTTTCACTTAGGAATCAGCAGTCCTCCTCATGTCGTTCACTGCAAAACTTACAGATACATCAAAATCTCAGCCTACTGTGGGCAGTATAAACAAGATTATGATATGGTCTTGGATACGAAAAGTTTCACTTTAAACACCAAAGAAATTGGACAATACCATTTAACAAAATTTAACACACAAGCAGATTTTACTGAACTGTAGCATATAGATATTAAAAAAATTTTCTGCATATATAGGAACAATTCAATAAGGCTTCATAATAGTTAAGATAGAATATGAATGAAATTTACAACATTTCAGAAACTCCCAGAAGTTCATTGCAGCGGTGTAGAACCTGAACCAAACAGCTATTAATTGCACATGAAATCAGTAGACTTCGAGAAGGGCAATTACTGATGAACAAAACAGGTAATTCCAAAATTCTTTCAACTCCAGAAGTCCACCACTCGGCAGCTTGCGTCAACCTCACATCAGTGGAATCACCACCCCTTAATACCACAACTTCTGTTCTATGAGTTACTAAAAACTGCTGTTCTCTACCTCAAATCATCAAGCAGACAGACACCATGACTCAACTCTGGGAATCCAGCTGTTTCATCACTCTGCTGTGAAGAGCCAGGTATTCTGCACAGATGGAGACTTTGCTTTAGTTTACATTAAAGAAACCAGATGGGCTTTCCCAGTGACCACACAAAATGAACGAGCTACGTATTTGTATCTGAAAAAAACCCATGCACACCACGGCTGCGTGGCATGGAATGAAAACGTTTTGCAAGAAACCTGGCTTAAAGACTAGTAACTGTGATCAACCATGTTCATCTAAATGCCATTCAAAACACTGAAGGTCCATTAAAGACATCATATAAATCTTCAACAGCAAACACCCATTCTCACAAGAGATCAAAAAAGTTATGAAAACCAAAACTTCAAAGTACTTTCAGTTCGAAATGTAGAAATTGCAAAAGTAGATGGCATCCATATCACAGAAGGGTGGAGATTAGAAGGGACCTCTGGAGATCATTTAGTCCAACCCACCTGCCCAAAGCAGATTGATTCAGCATGAACAACGTTGTGAACAAAGACAATAGAAGCCCAAAATGGTTAACTCGAGTATTACAAACACCTCAGATTTTTATGGTAGTAAACAGGAGGATGGTAATAGACAGGAAAATTCATGACCCCTGAGAGGTTTTCATAGCTTGGAAGTAAACAGCTGAAATTTGAACCAGATGAATCTTCCTGCACCCTCTCCCAAAACAACAACAAACCCATAAAACAAAACACCAACCTCTTAAAAAAAAATTTATAAGGAAACTGTAACAGATACCAAACCTGTTATTTTATAAGAGAAAGAATGCCTCAACTCAATCCTCATAACTTCTGAAGAGTATTATCAAGAGCATCCTTAAGAAAGCAGAGTGCAGTAAACCAGTGTAGAAGACATGGAATAGTATACATCAAGACATTTTAAAAAATCTTGAGAAATTAAAACCAGACACATGCAAGTCAAGATCAGCACTTACATAAGCTGATGCCAGACTAAATTCAATACAAAAATAGCATGCTTCTCAAAAAACGGATATAAGAGGTCCCAAAAGGCATATAATCAAGCTGATTTCCTAGACGCAGTCTCAGCCACACATTTCCCTGACCCATGTCCTTCACAGAGGTAAAAGGAAAAAAACATCTGAGTTGGATGAGCTCACTCCTTGCTCAGTTTTATTATTCCCTCTGATACTTCAGCTGAACTTTACATACCCCGTACTAGATACCGCTTCAAATCACCAACCAGCAATTCTCCTAGTTCACTTTCTAGAACCTCCCACAAAGAGAAGGGGGAAAACAGCAAAACTCAATAAACAGCTAAGAAAAAGAGTGTGAAGATTTAATTAGAAGCCAAATGCAGATGCACTATCTTATTCACTGAACCTTGCCATTCATTGTTTGAGAAGAGCCACTCTGACTTGTTTTCCATCACGTTATCATCAAATTGCTGATGTTGTTATATTAGAAATTGTGCAGTGGACATGCTTATCCTATTCCTTATTGCAGGCAAAACAGAGGACAGAGGTCACAGAATAAAAGCCAAAGGGAAGAGCTAGCTCTTCATCAGACAACCTAATTAGATCATACCTGTTCTAAACAAAAGTTCCTCAAGAGCAGTCTTTGCCAGGAAGGGAGAAAACAGGGAGACAACAAAAGCCACCCAGTCTCCTTCAGCCGGTTTAACTGAGGTGACTTCAGAGCACGTGTACTATATGCAAAGTAAGTGCAGTTAAGTCCATAGCAAACTGACAGGGCACGTCTGTAAGTATTAGTCGACTACAGCTGTTATTATTTTCAACCTATGTTACTATTTTAACATTTTTAAATACTCTTCATTAAACTCTTACATGGAGACAAAATAAAACGCTGGAGAGTTTCTTCTACAGATGCCTAGCAACTTAGGGGAAATGTAAAATGCTTTATGAAAATGCTGTATTACTATTGTGCTTTTGCATAAACCTGTGCATGCACTTTATCTTTTTTTTTTTCGAGCATGTGCTGAACACTTACAAATGTGTAATGGAACTGAAAACTATATTTTGAATTTGTCAATGGTTCAAAAGAAAAAAAATGGGTCACTGTCATCGTGTGACCCATCTTTCAGTCAGAAGTGAAAGTTGCAAAGGATTTTCCCTTCTTCAGACCTCTCTTTCTAGCGTTATTGGAAAGCTTGTCTTCTTGTTTAAATGAATTTCCTTTTAATCTCCTCCCTGAGCTGCCGGATAGATGGAGCCTCTTAAAAAATTCAGGATATCACTGTAATTGTAAATTGATCTGCTTCTGTGGCAGAAGGCTGGGGCCCTCCATCCAGGAAAGATACTGTCTTCTCAAAGTTGTTTTTCAGACAAATGATTAATTTGCACTCTTCCTTACTACTGTGTTATCCTTTAATGGAAAAGCAATTTTTAAACCAAGCTACTACTTTTTGGATTGTTTTATTCCTAGTGACATACAGGGAAGAAAGCCAACTGCTAAAGCCAATGTGAAACATTTACTGTCTTGAAATTTTTAGATTTCCTAAAGGAGACTCTACTTACATAGGAGCTAAAACTGTATTAGACAACTAAAATGCACATATTCATCACTGATAAAGTTCTGAATTAATGTAATATATTAATAGACACGGGAAAATTCCCCACTGATTTTTAATGCAAAGTTAAGGTTGGAACACTGTTATGACTATGCAATCTTTAAAACAGACACGTAACTCATTAGTATCAAAGCAGAGGAAATTATCTATCTGGTGTGGTGCTGAATCCACAGAGCCTATTTGCCTTTGGCTCTTTGGTTATGAGATCTGGCATCACTTGGATTATTTCACCTAATCCATCATTAGCTTTCACGTGTCCTATATACTGTGCAACAAACCTAAATTTAACAAACCCAACTCCCCATCAATTACCACGCTGAATATATTACGTGTCAGCACAGAGCACAATGATTAGACATGCTGAATTACATCTTTCTTTGTGAAAAGTCAATATTTTTAGAGCGCTGTTAACGTTGCTGACTCCGATTGTAACAAATGTTCCTTCCCATTGTGGACAGGCACTAACGCCCTGACCTTTGCAATTTCCCTACAACACCAAGCTACTAAACAAAACGAAAAATCTCAGAAGACACAGAAAATACATAAGAGATTCCAGTAACTGTGCCACAGAGTGACAAATGTTTGGGTTTTTTAATTGTCATATTTGCCCTGCTGGTGGAATCCTGGAAGATGACCTAATTTATTTTTTTTTTTCCCCCCCTATAATCCTGCAAGTCAACATTAGTAATTGAGATTTAACTTTCTCTCTCCACGTACACAAAGCACACAAAAAGGTTATGACTTACAAGAAAAAGATAAATAACGCTGCTGTCGTGTTAACATCGCTCCCTTACTTACCCGTCTTCCACAAATACACCGATGAAGTTTGAAATTCACTTTGTGCACGAGCGTCCCAGATTCCCAGCAGCAGCAGCAGCAGCAGAACTCCCACACACCGGGCTGGCACGGCAGAAACCCCTGGACCACGGCAGAAAGCAGCGCTCCCCTCGCTCAACCCCATGCCTCCGAGCAGCCCCCTGCCGCCCTCCACAACCCGCCGCGCCGCCACCGAACCTTCTCCAACCGATATTCCACCTCTTCAGAACGCCTTGGCGGGGAGAAGGGGGCTGGAAACCTCTCTCCCGCTACTGTGCATGGCAGTTGAGAAGGAAAAACTGTTTAACACCAGGGAACAATAGAGTCCTTGCCGGCTCTTGCTGCGGCGGCGGCTAGTATGGTTGCTGCTCCACGCTCTTCCATTCAGCGGTTAGTCGCAGGTTTCCATCAGCTAAAAGGGAGACAGCTGTCCGCAGGGGGCTCCAGCTGACTGAGCAGGTTATCTTGCTCCGGGAGGCAGCAGCAGTCATTTACACCAGCTGGAGAGAGCGAGAGACAGAGAGAAACAAGGATGAGGAGCCACACAAATAGCCCAGGCGCTGTAATCTCGACGCAGAGAGAGAGACTGCAAAAGGCTGGCTTCCCAGACGCGACTCTCCCTGGAATATCCCAAATGATACGTGCTAAGAAGAGAAGAAGAAATCATCACCAGACGTGCTTCAGAAACACAAGTCGTACAGCCAGAACAGATAAAATCAGACTGACATATATTAATTCAGAGAGCATCAGATATTTGTCCCGATAACAATATGTATGTTGCATTAATCATTTTCTAAACAACAAAAAATAAGTGATTACACGTACATTAAATTGACAACTAAGACCTTATGAAGGAAAATGGAAGAAAATGCAGGAAAAAAAAAGAAAAAAAAAAAACCTCACTAACTTGTCTTGTGTATTTATCAAATCTGTTTCAGGTAATAACATACAGTTATCTGCTGTGAGGACAGACAAATATATGTATATGATAACTGTATGTACGTGTAAGCCCATCACCTCCATGGTAGATGAAGTGTGCATGTAATATATAATGCAAGATAACATCCTTTCCTACCCAGCAAGTATGTACACATATATACATGCATAAATGTCAACTGTGTAATTTAAAATAATTTGAGGATCAAGTTATCAATCATTTTTAAAACATACACTGAGTTTTACATATGAAAGTATTCAGGATACATTAGGCTGTCATGATGATATGAAAACGTGGAGAGAGACAAAGCTTTAAATAGGGATCTTTCTTTCTCCCACCCACTACCCAGGGAACAGATGCAGTAAGAAGCCCAAAGACTGTGTTTCAGACACCTATAAACTGGGAAGCAAACAAAGAATTTTCAAGAAAACTGCTACCATATTCAAAAAGTTTCATTAAAAATGAAAACAGCTACAAAAACACAGAGCAGGAACACAGGACCCAGAGTTTGAAAACGATGGAGCTATTGTTGTTTAAAGAAGAAACCTTCAGTCAACCTCTCCTGGGACGCCTGTCATTTTGCACAACCTTCCCAGCCTCAGCCTTTTCACATGCATTAGATTAAAATCAGCCGTGATCAAATAATTCCCAAGTCCTTGCCTGTTTAAATATTCTGACATCAGAGCAAATTAGCAATGTTGAAGGTTGCAAATTCGTCTTTGTTTACTTTCCACTCTGTTACGCCTCTAAGAGGGAATTAAAGGCTCAGGGAGCTCTAGCACCGTGAGGCTGTGATTAAGAGAGATAAGCAAGTGTGGATTACTGTTCCTCAGCTGTTGAAAAACAGGCAACAATCAGGAGATTATAGATTGATAAGGGATACATAGAAAGCCATGATCTTAACAAATTTATAGCATCCTGATGCAGAACTTACACCCTCAGTTATAAAGCACTTCTGGAAATACATTTTATTCACTTCTGCTACGTGATGCTGTATTGACTTTAGGAAGGATGGAAACCCCTTCTGCCTTTGCTTTGTTGAACTGGAGAGAATAATGCTTTAAATCAAAACGTTCTCTGAGTTCACAGAATTATAGCTATTTCACTGGTAAATTTGGGGTTGTTAGTCACATGCACATCATTTTGCCTGCTATGTAGAGGGGCTTGAGAATATTTGACCTAATAAAAATAATGCTTCATAATTTATGAAAAATAAGACTGAGAAGGGCTTTTTTAAGGGCTTAAAAAAGTTTTAAGATCGTCAGGAAATCTGTGGCAATAGCTTTATTGACTTGAATAGTTCAAATAAAACTTATATAAAACTTATACATTCCTTTGAAAAATTAAGAGTAACAATACTGGCTTTTTAGCTGGAGCTACGCACCAGGGAAAAATCAAGTTTACTGACTAAGGGAAAAGGCATTCTTTTTGGAGTTATTAAATGCAGTGGATTCTACCTAGAATTTTTATGAATGTATAAAGAAAGGCTCTGAAAATATTTTGTGCATGAGTCAGATCATCCGGAAACATCATCAGGGAACAGATCATCCATGTAGTTGGCACAATGAATCAAAGTGGATTTTGACAGCAGAACAAAGCAATATCATGAAAGAGGGTGAGCACACATACACAAACACTCCCATATTTTCTTATATTTAAGCAACTATAGGACCACATACCTTTAAAACTTGACTAAAATAGAGACTATTAAAATAAAATAATTTCACACTACTTTTTATGGTTGTACCATTTTTTTCTGTCAAAAATCAATGAACTATGAAAGAATATTTTCACTTTTTTGTTTTTTTTTTTTTGCTAAGAAGCTATGATGCCTTTAAAACTGTTCAGAAATATGTCACAGAATGGAGGAAATATTTATTATGCAAATGTATTTGTGTGTCTGGAAAAAAAGAAAAAGGATACCTGAATAGCTGTTTTTGACAAACACTGGATCACTTCTGCAGTGCATCCACTCATCCTCTATTGATCAGAGCAGGGAAAGGCCAGTGAAACCACAGGCCAAAGAGTAGGCTGATGCCTGCAGAGACGCCAACATCATCCTAACCACAGGAGTTAGAGTCAGACACAAGAAGCAATATATCCTCTTATATCACAAGCTTCAGCTGCTACCAGCTCTCTAACCCTGAAGGCTGCTGAGAGCCTGTTCCACCCCAGTGTATCCCATACGCTCTTACCCTCTTCCCATTTGCAACAGCAAATGCAGGACTTCCCTCCCAGTTAACAGTGCAACCAGTAGTCCCAGCCCATGCTCGCAATCCATCTTTTAATACATACCTAATTATCATAATCTATCGGTTGTTTATGGCTTAGACATTCCCAAAGAAATGGTGAAGTACTTCTGAGAAGAAAGCCCTAGACAAAGTAAAGAAACTACAATCAATATCAGTATCACAGAATGCTATGGGGTTGGAAGGAACCTCTGGGCATCATCTAGTCCAACCCCCCTGGCAGAGCAGGTTGCACAGGAATGTGTCCAGGTGGGTTTTGAATGTCTCCAGAGACAGAGACTCTACCACCTCTCTGGGCAGCCTCTTCCAGGGCTCTGCCACCCTCACAGGAAAGAAGTTCCTCCTCAAACTTCCAATGTTCAAGTTTATGCCCATTTCCTCTTGTCCTGTCATTGAGCACCACTGAAAAAAGACTGGCCCAATCCTCCTGACACCCACCCTTTAAGCATTTATAGGCATTGATCAGATCCTGCCTCAGCCTTCTCTTCTCCAGACTAAAAGGACCCAAGTCCCTCAGCCTTTCCTCATGAGAGAGATGTTCCAGGCCCCTCATCATCTTTGTAGCCCTTTCTGTACCCTCTCCAGCAGTTCCCTGTCCTTCTGTATCACTAACCTAATAGTATTAGTGTTCTACCTTGGAGCACCAACATATGAGTCTCCATAGACCTTTATTCAGATACAATTATTTATTTGAGGCACAGCAGCTACGTGGAGTCTGTAAACTGCTATCACCATTGACTGACAGCTTAGTAGCTTTTTGTTTTCTAGGAAAAAATACAACCTCAACGACCTTTATGAAAATGAGGTAGAGTTAACCATTAATTACTATTGGAATTACTTTGTTCATGTTTCCTAGCATTAAACTGTTAGAGGATGACCCAAAAAAGACCCCCATGCCATACCTTTTATTTAGGGATAAGAGAAATAAGAACAAAATATAAATTTCTTAGCCTCTGGGTATGACAAGCTGCCTGCCAAACAGAATCACCCCGCTGGTATTCCTCTGCCAGCAGGCAATCCCATGCTGGCACCCTTCTCTCTTTCTGAAATGCCATGAATAAAAGCTTCAGGATCATATTATCTTCTCTCCTGAATACGTTGTATTTTCACATATAGCAAAGTCAAAGAATGTGCAGAGAGTACAAGGTATACACCGCACATTTGTTTCTAGAGTCAACAATAGTCAAGGAAGAGCTTCAAATCAATGCCAGGGAGCCCAGTCAGGGGAGCCACAAAAAAAAAAATCTGAATTTTTGAACAATCTGAATAAAAATACGAATATGTTGCAATATACTTCACCTCTCAAAACCTGGCAGCTCCATTCCCTAAGTCCAAAATTAAATGTGCTGTGCTAAACGTGCAGCTGAAAAAAAGTTATTCTTCGGGGATCCTAAACATATGGCCTCTAGGTGTCACACTCCACCATGTCACAATACGCTATTATGGATTGCTCTTACGCTTTCACAGCAGGTAAAAGGCCTTGATTTTATCCTTTCAAGGAGTGATATTATGTTACATCTTCTTTTCAAATTTGTAATTTAAAAAACAAAGAAAGAAACAAACAAAATAACCCAGCAAATTTCTGCCTCTTTCATAGAAGTAGTACAGGTTTTTTTTGTTTTGCCAGAGTACCCATTTTTGCAAACATAAGCAGTATCACAGTGCCTGTTTGTTAAATTTATATCATTTGTTTGTATTATGGATTTGGAGAACAAATAATATAATAATACTATAATAATAATAATAATAAAGCAAATACATAACTTTAAGAGTTATGTATGTGAGCTGTGCAGAATTAAGAAAGCATTACATGCACAAAATCCCTAGAATACATTAATAATGTATACTTAAACTCTTCAGTGTTTCTTGATTACATAAAAAAACCTTTTCTTTTCTTCAAAAAGAAAAAGTTATTTTTGAAAAATGAATAAAGATTCTGCTTGCATGAATGCATGAGCGGCAAACACAGTCATCTAGTTCTGACTCTCCGCTTTTATTAAGGTGAGTTAGTAATTCTTGAACAGAATTCTCATTTTTGAGAATTTTTAATTTCATTATATTGGGATGTGTGTGTGGAGTGGTGTTTATTTGTTTCTTTTTAAATGTTGTTTAGAATTGCTGCCTGGAATATAAACCTAGAGGAGTTCAAGAAGTCAATTAATTTATCACGGAAGCTGCCTAGCTTTGGATCAAGCTACCTGATGTAGTGGCCCAAGAACTGCAGAAGGTCAGATTAAATCAGCTAATTCTACCTTCTGGCTTTAAAATCTGTGAAAGAACACTGTCCTATCTGCCCAGATTACATTGGCTTCAACAGCAGACTGACTGGAGCAGAATCCTTCCAAAGATCAAAACTTTCCAAAGATGCCTAAGTGCCTGTGATAGCTCCCTATCAGTGAGTGCCATCACTATTAAGAAGTCAACTCTCAACCTTTTCTCATCAATTCAGAGACCTGTTTAGTAGCCTCTGGTGGAACTTGCTATAGAGCAGGAAAATACAGTATGTGTTTTTCATTGGAAAGTATTGACATAGCACCTCGCACGGAAGAGATCTTGAGCATGATTGCATATTCAGAAGTGAATGGAATAAGTCCTTGTACCTGAAATTTCTCTAGCAGAGACTGTATACAAAGGATCATTCTAATCACACACAAAATTCACAAGCAAAACACTAATTACAGTTAGGGTTTGTAGCAAGGTCTGCATCACTACTCTGACTCAATTACACTTTTCAGTTTCTTAAGACTGTCAAATTTGCAGTTTCATAGTAACTTTATGTATAAAGCAAAAGACAAGAAAGAGAAAAACACATTAAAATTATCTCCATCCTGGTCCCAGTCATTTCAATGAATAAAAGAGACAATAATTACTTTTTGTGTTAATAAAAAGGAAAAAAAATGTGTGCATGAGGAAAGTAGTGAATTTTTCACTTAAAAGCTTTTGGTAACATCTGCTTTGGGGAAGAAACTCAAACTTTGCTTCTGTTGGGAGTGATCAGTGTGCTCTGATCATTATAATCTCTGAAAAGAAATCTGCACACAATTAGAACCTCTTTCTGAGATTGTGGTACCAGTAGGCACTTGCTTAGAGGGTGCTGAGGGGGGAAAAAACTAAGATTGGGTACAAAAGTGAGGCTGGGACATAAAGCCAGCCTCTAAGTCACGAGGATAGAAAACATGCGAAAGAGTAAATGATAGGAAAAGGTAAGAAAACAGACAAATCAGGATAAGAAACCTAACTGGGAAAAAAAAAATACTGTGAGGAAGTAGTGATAACCACTTGTGTGGGTGTTCTATTTACTATTTACTCATTTAACACATTGGGCATTTTTTATCTAACTCTAGTTACCTTGCTTTCACGAAGTCCAATAGAGATTTCACTAATGGAGAAAACAAACGAACCAAAGTTACCGTATTTGCCAGTAGAGACAGTTTTCTATCACCAAGCCCATTATATCACATTTTCCAACTGGAAACCAAAAGGCAGGATTTTAATGGGACTTTCCAAGTCAACTCTGTTCCTCCAATGTGTGCACATACTTTTGAAATTTGTGTTTCTAACATCAATGGGACCAGCCAGCTCCTACGCCTAACATGAACTTCTGCTGAAAATAAGAAGTTTATCCAGACAACATGCTCACTGGAGAAAAACAACAGTTAAAACTGACAGCTGTAAATGCAAATAAGTAGAACAATTCACAGGACCTGAAAAGCAGGCAGGGAGATTTCAAAGACACAATGAAGAGGTAAGTATTGAAATCCCTGGCAAGGGGAACGGAAAGAGAATGGAATAAACAAAGAAAATCAGTGCCCATTATTGCCTTTGAAAATCCTCTCCAGGGAGAGCTTAGTAATTTGCACATACCAAATCACCTTTAAACAAAAGCCACCTTCAGTCAATTTTAAACCTTCTCCTTATTAAAACCCTATTGATTGATCATTCTTCATCTAAATGTCTGACAAGCCAATTTCCATTTTCAAGGAGGGAAATGTTGGTCTTCTTTTTCAAGCCATAAATCACTCAAACATTCTGTTATCAATTCTCGAATTAGTTAAGTAATACAAATTAATAAGAAAATTAATCAAGGCTGCTTTCTTTAGTGAGTTGTTATTTCACTGTTGGTGGGTTTTTTTGTTGTTGTTTTGTTTTTTTTTTAACTTAACCAACACATTTAATGGTTTCCAGAAACAGATAGGCTCAGGAGTAGTGACAAACACAATATACTTAGAAACAGCTTTTAATGATTTGTTAACTTCTAAGAGTTCTAACTTAGCTGGCCAAAAGTACAGCTGTGTGTTTTGTGCTGACTTCAACAGATCAATAAACAAGAGGAATATAACTTCAGGAAACTCATTAAAGGATCTCACACCATTCTGACATGGGGTAAGGTGAGGCGAGATTTAAACCGTATTAAATTAATGACCAAGGTCCAACTGTGATTTAATAACTAACCAACTCCTAAGGTAGAACTACATGATATTATTAATAATCATATTTTACAGAATCTTGGCTTATATTTAAAGTTTCAGCACAGAAGATAATATCTGAAAATAAATTATTTGCTTTCTAATTTTATATAAAAAATTCAAAAGTGCGTTCCATCTGTCATACTTTCATTATATG
>JAOXNO010000013.1:28543758-28580728 GCA_028565335.1 Limnodromus scolopaceus
GAGGGAAATCTCTTCCTACTTATCAATCTTCCTATTGAAAATTATAGGTCTTTCTCATTGAAGTCAACTCTGTAGCTAACTACAATGTAAAGACTAAATCTAAATAAGGAAGGTGACAAAATTAATGAATTCTAAGCCCATATTAATGAAAGCATGATACAATTTCAAACCACATGGACAACTAGTTTCAAAACTCTGAGTTGTGTTAACAAGGACTCCCATTCTCCTGACTTTTCTTCCTCCTCTTCTGTTGCAGCACCATCCTCTCCTACATTCCATTGCACCAATATTTCTGTGGCAAAAAGAAAGCAAGTAGTCAAATCTATGCACTGAGGCACTGAGACAGGTGACATCACAACCACAACCACTGGTTTTGCTGCATACAGATCACAATGCACTAAAAACATTCTGTGCTGCTGAAAAATCTTCTCTAAATTATCAGCATTAGCATTAAAATTAGAGCTTCACCAGGGGGATCAAACCAAGCTTAAGGTGATGTGACATTTTCAGGACAGGAAAAAATTTCATTAAATTGGCACCATTGTTCTTCCCTGTGGTGACACAAGGCATTATTGCCAGTTTTCTCCAATCGCTATTGTACTTGTGTGTCTGAAAATGAGAGAAAAAGCTTTTCAATTAACTGTTTGTGGCAGCTCTAATACTTCCACGAGTTTTTCCCATGAGACTCAAAACTAAACTTGGTCTAAATAACTGACAGTTGCATCTATATACTCTCTGTAGAATATATGACAACTTACTTTGATGTACTGCTCACTGAAGGAAGAAACACTATGGAGGAGATTAAAAGAAGGGTTTTTTTCAGTGATTGTACTATTATTGAAATAGTATAGAAACTTGCAAAGCAGTTGTCTCTAGATTAGCATTGAGTTCATTTATCACCTTCCAGGTAGATGAGTGGAGCATGATTTCCCTGGGACAAGAAAATTTAATCTACACAGATGAAATGGGGGGGAGCACTAAAAAAATGACGCATGACTTTTGAAACCTTAACAGCAATGATGAATGACACTGAGTTCAGGTAAAATAACAACCTGAGTTCAGGCAAAGGGATGAACATGTTCTACCAGTGCAAAGACGGCACGTCATGCATAAAGCAGAAGAACTTTACATAAGAACCTGTTTCCTACATGTAGCAACAGGATACAAAATAATTTATGATTCTTTCATCTTAACACTTTTTTAATACATGTATTGAATTTATCACTTTTACAAACAAAATATCAACACAGTCTATGTCAGCTTAAATTCTCTCAGCACCCATGTATAAGTACAGATACAACACACCTAACTTTAGGTTTTTGGCTGATATATCAGCACTTAGATAGAAGCTTAATCTTCTGAGATACCCTACACAGTGAAAGGAAAATGTCCGGTTTTCTAATATGTGGCTAAAATACTCTCACCACTATACCAAACTCCACCCATTGCCTGCAGACACTTCTACATACACTCCAACATTAATGTCTCCATCGCACATATTGACTCTAGGATGTACTTTCAATATTTACAAAAGGTATCTTTAGTAATGTTTATATCAACTACAAAACCAAATAATTCAGAATTGAAGAAAGATGAAGGAAACAAAGAAATATATTCTGCTTTCTCCTAAAGCTAGTAGAAAACCATAATAAGCAACTTGCTTTGGAGACATTGGAGGATAATTACATGTTAAATCCCCAGATAACATCACTTTTTCCTTCTTCCTACAGATATACAGTCATAACCATAACATATGTAGAAGTTTGTCCATATCCTATTGTAGCACCAGCACTCATCTAAAGGAGTTTGAATACTATACAGTCTTTGAATACATCCTAAATACTGAAATTTGCTGGACAGAAGCGCAAATTGTACCTTACTTAGACTCAAGTAGGGTGGAATTCAATAAATTAATCTCCTGTAAAGTTACAGCGTTGCCATAGCAAAGTATCATACTGATAGGATTCAGAAAAGAACTGCCTTCATTATGTCAAACATTTTAAACAAGCATATGCCTACACCAAATCCCCTCTCTCTATCAATAACTGGTTGACTGGCAGCCAACAAAATACTCACTTGATTGCCAACTGTGTAAATCAGAATTTCTCGAATGTACAATTTAGCTATATTGAGTTATTTGACTACACCGGTCTCTGAACAAAAGTTATTCTTGATTTGGATATAGGCCTTAGAGCTTCTAAGATTTAATTTTCAGTTCCGAAGGTGCTGGTGATTTGCACTGAAGGTTCCCAGCCTCTGTTAGAGACAAGACTTCTGACTTCTTGTCCTAGGTTTTCTAGGTGCACACATAGTTTTGACAAAGTGAAGAACCACATATCTCAGATCTTTGGAGAAAAGGAGGAAAATCACACTTCCAATCTCTCCTATATGTATGCAAAAAGAAAATTACTGCCGTCTTTGGCCAGGACAGAACTTCTGGTTTTCACAAAGCATTAGGAAACTTCAAAGGAAATCATCTGTTACAGGAAAGATTTTTTGTAATGCGCTCTCTACAAAAGAAAAAAATATTAATAGAGAATGGCATTTTTCATTGCTTTCACATCTTCAGAACATAATTCAGAAACCCAGTCTCATTTTTTTCCCCATTTGAAAAAAAGGGCAAGAATTTTCTTTCTCTTCTGCATTTCCTACTCTCTTTCACATTCCCATCTTTATGTTAACCTGCGATTCCAAGGAGTGATCTTCAGATGATATCATAATGAAACAATCATAAATTAGTTTCTTTGGCTTTGTATAATGCAGTACAGAAGATTGTATTCATTTGATTCCAGAATGGACCATTAGCCACTGTATTCTTAAGCAATTAAAAGAAAGAATTTGAGATCAAACAATAAATAAACCTAATGCATACCTCTAAGCCGAAAGTAATTAAAATAGATAGTAAACAGTTGTTTTATTGTTTGTTTTTCCCCCTAAATTATGATTTTTGCAACGGTTCTTTAAATGGCTTTCACTTTAACTGCATTGCAAAAATGAGATCATATTCATTGTATGCTCTTCATTAACTCAACTGATGGTGTTTTAATTCCTACAACATACAAAGTCTGATGTTCATTTTGCAATTTGACATAGCTAGTGTGTGTTGAGACTAATTAGCTTCACTACGGCAGAGCAAATGATTTCCTTGCAAAGCACACACACCACTTTTTAACAAAGATTATTGGTAAACTTTCAAGGTATTCCTTGTCTTCCAGAAAAGCAACTATTTTATTTTTAATTAACTTCTCTGTACTCCGATTTCCCTAATGAACTACTAATCCACGTTGTATGTGACGGTAAATACTTTCAACAGACCTAAAAGAAGATGAGAAAGGCCACTTAGCACAAGTGTTATGTCTGTTATACTGAAACACTTCAGTATTATTATCAACCATAAATGCAGTTTAAAAGACTAAGGGTTAACCAGAAAGGCAGTAGCATGGAATTTCATTACAAACTATTAAACTATGATGATTTTTTGCCTAAGACTTCCCACAATAAGCCAAATGCCACACCTGCAGTTTGGCAAACATACTATCTTAGAAACAGAGTTGACTAGTTCCATGGTCACACAAAATTAATCTACGCATCTGTTTCCAGAATTGCAACGTAGTATCCATGATGTCACCTCTGGAAATGTGCACTTCTGTTAAAACGGTATGAACATCGGTTTACATTTCGAAGCCCACAGCTTTTGAGGCAGTCCTTCCGCAGCGGGGGCCATACATCTCACAACGTCGAGACGAATTTTACTGCTCAGCACCTTGGACAGGGCCTTATGACGCTCCATTGACGTCAACGCTTCCCTGCTCCTAATTCGTTGGCCAAGCAGAGTATTCCTTATTCTTATACATCAAAGTGTATCTATGCAGAGACCCTGTAAAGTACACCCCTTAGAACTTTTATACTGCATTTTACAGCAATTAAAACATTATCTAAGAACTGTAGCCCTGTTGTCTCCAGAAGTTAAAGTATTTCTTTCGCTGTTTCTCTTTGTTAAGTCAGAAGTCATTATTACCCAATGAACACAAAATGAACCTGAGAAGATGGATGAAACGAACTAAAATCATACTTGAGAAAAGTTTAAGTATATACTCTTTTTAATGGGGGAAAAAATCTGTACACTTCCATCAAGATGAATGTAATAAGATATTATCCAAGTTATAAAAAAGAAGTCTATGGAAAGGGAGGAGAGAAATCTGAATCACTAAAATATCAGTAATTTTGCCTATAAATAGAGAAAAAAATCCAGAAGCGTAGAACAGGATTGTTTGCAGGGTCTTCCCCCAAGCCCCTTTAGATGGCAAATTTTTTCACATTAATCATAAAGAAATTACACGTACTTCTAAGATATTTCATAAAATAATAAAAAGTAATGTTATTTTAACTATGAAACAATTATGATTTTATTGATTCTGCTGAAATTGTTATTCTTAAAGTCAGTGGCAATAGAATTAAATTTAAACCTCCAATTATCATGTAGACTATACTCAGATAAGGCATAGGAGAATTTCTGCTGATGTTCACTGCAAGAAATCAATATAAAACTGAAAGAAAAATATTTTAGAGATGCTCTTAAAAATAGGCTTAAAAATTACTATTTGGATCCACCTGCAGGCCATTTCAGAAAGATTGCAGCTGAGGGGATGAGACAGCAGGGGAACCCATTCAAGCTGATCCAATTTAGATATGCAAATTTTTATCTTGTGTGTTTGAAAAGAACATTATGGCACAGCATAATTTGCACCTTGAGTTCCAAAGAATAATATTTCTAATCTAATGAAAACATGCCTCCATTGTTCACTTTCCTACTCTCCAGGTTTGGTCCAACCTACTGCTCTCCCACCCATTTAAAACTATGTTTTTTCCATATTTGTAACAATTAACTAACACTATAAAAAAAATGAAAAAAAAAATACAAAGGTATTGATTTTGTAGTTATCTAAAAAAGGCAATGTTGCAAGTGGCTGAATGATGTATTATAAAGCCTGTAATAGTAATGGAGCTAATATAAGCTCCACTTTGGGGATGAAATGCTAAGTGAAACAACTGAAGTTTATGATCATGTTTGACACAGTGCACCGTTAGCTGATTTTTATTTTTCTTGATTGCTCTAAATAGTGTTATTTGCTTAATGATAAACTTTCTTAAAGACATAGTTTTTTCATCAAAGTGGATGGAACAATACTAAGAATTGTTTTGGCCCACACAATTTATACTCACAACTATGATGTATTATTATTTCTTCTGATTCAGTGCTACTATTGATAGAGAACAAGACAAAATATCTTAGAATTCATGAATTTATACACCAGCTTAACAAGAACTTGTGTAATGGAACTAACATTGATGCTAATTACTGTCTAGCTCAACAAACAGTAACAATAATAGGCTCAATGCTTCAGAGCAAATTCAGAGCCCTTATTGTTACTTCTAAACATGGATAAAACTTAGGTTAATATAAGAATAAACAACAACAGATTTGAGCAAATATGGCTGAGGTAATGTTTAAAAAGAGATTCACAAAGCACACTTTTTTTTTCCAACAGAGTTGGAGAGCTGTCATTGTAGTCTCCTCTTTTTAAAAAAGCTCCCAAACATGTCGAATATTATCAGATGCTGCATGAGAAATGACATATCTGATATTGTAAGGGCAGATATAGTCAGAAAGCAAACCTATTTTCAAAGAAATATGTCAAAGATTAATATACACGTAAATTCATATGGGACCAAACTAAAATATGTGAAGTGCAGTAGAATCATATGGGGTTGGAAGGGACCTCTGGAGATCATCTAGTCCAACCCCCCTGCCGGAGTGGGTCTACCTAGAGCAGGTTGCACAGGAACTTGTCCAGGCGGGTTTTGAATGTCTCCAGAGAAGGAGACTCCACCACCTCTCTGGGCAGCCTGTTCCAGTGCTCTACCACTCTTACAGTAAAGAAGTTCCTCTTCATCCTCAGTACTAGAATTATAACATGTACCTAAGAAATACTTATCAACCTATCAATTCTATAATTTTAAATCTGTAAAGAAACATATTTAAATCATTCCATTCATAAAAATTAAAGTGTAAAATAAAATTTTGAATTAATTGAAAAAGAACCTTGAATTTCATAAAATTCACATTCCAGAGGTGCCTTTTAATTTAGAAGTGGCTGAATGCAGTTTCACTACATTAAGGAGCACATTTTGAAGTCAATTCTACCTCTTTATTGAACCCTTCCCACTTCAAACAGGCTCTCCAAGGGTTAGTTGTAATATTCAGCTCAGCCTCTGAATCTTCACCCATAAAGATAACCAAATAATGAGCTCTATTCTGATAAATACTCAGGATCCCACTTGTTCCACAGACAGAAGATTTATCAGTTTCTCACTTTCATCCACTCTGGGCATACTGGTAATAAAATAACTAACAGTAGATATTACTGAAGATTACTTTTACTAGTCTTTTAGCCATTAACCAAACTAGACTTGATAATCCATTAACAAAAAAAAAAAAAAAAAAGAAAAAAGAAAAACAAAGGCTTCAAAAGGAAATTGCTTCCAGACCTGCAATCCATGTAGTTGATCTGACTGATAGTTTATTAAAAACCTAGCTCTCCAACTACAGGTACACAGTATGAGAGATGGGCAGAAATATGGAATTTCTAGGAGTATGTCTGCCACCATTACACTGCCTCTTAATTATTTAGCAAAGATCAAACTAATTTTGTAATATCAAAATTTCAAATTTTTATTGTAATGACACCGTAAGCACAGGTCACACAAACAAAACACAATTAGAAGAGGGACCAGCAAATAAAAGGTTAATGTGCTGCAAATGAGCTTCATTGAGGACTCCTCCTATGCTCTCCATCCCAAACAATTACTGGAATAGCCCCAGTGTTGATGTTAGTGGGAGCTGGCACAGACTCCGAATCAGGAAATCGGCACAGGAAAAGTGCAAGGGCTACGCTTGCGCTATCCAGAACAGAAGAGCCATAAAAACAAGTCTGCAACAGTAAGTTTTAACCAGTCTGTTAAACAGCACACAGGAACGATGCCCACCCCAGTTCTGAGGGCGCTGGGCTACCTTGGCTTGTGGGATGACGAATGAGCAGAAGGGGCCCAGCACCAGGCGAGATTCCAGGGTGCTGCACCCCATCTAGGGGCAGGGGGAGGATACCTGGAAATGGGATGGTGCATCAGCCATCCTGCAACTCTCCCTCAGAAGAACATGCAGTGTGTTGCAGAGGCCAGACCTTATCTCTACCTCTAGAGGGGATACCGTTTTACCGCAAAGTCTTATATTAATGATAGCTTCATAAAATGTCTTTTTATTTTATGCTGGATTCCGAACTGCTACCATAGCTATAGTGGAAGTCTACCAAGCATATGAGGAAAACTGAGGAAATTAAAATATTTCAAAATTCATAAAGTCAGACAGAGACATTCATGCTTTGAAAAGGCGCGGAGGAGCTAAATTGTTAGAGCACTCAAATCATAAAGAGTACACTTGACATCCCTTTGAGTCAAGAGCACTTAGCCACACAGTTGAAATGAGAACTATCCTCATCTTGCTACCATCCCTTGACCGCTGCCCATTAGAATGCTATCCCCTGGGACTGCTGTGGCTGCGCTACAGGGATTTGAACATAGAAAATCCTTTAGCTAAAGTAAAGAATTTGAAAAGTAAAAGCAGCAGTGGATTTTTTGTGCATGTAAAACTATAAAAGAAGGGAAAATTTTCAAGACATTTCAGTCTATATTAGGATTCAGACACTATCCAAATAATACAATACATTAATTCATGCAACCTATGAGTTATATTAGCAAAACACGTCTTACTATATGTCACAATTTGCATTTGCTATAATTTAGTTTATACAATGATAAGTTAATTCTGTCTGGTAATTATGTTCATCAACACCCTGTTACAATTAGCACTTTCCCTTCCTGCTTTAAATATAGCCCCAATTTCCTGTTAAATATGCTTTCCAAGAAGACTAGCACATCAACTTCCTCCATATATTTGTCATCGGTTGAGGAGAGGGTAAGACTCAAGTTTTCAAAACAAATCCTTTGGCTGGAAACAAACACCTCAAATGAATTTAAAGAGAGGTTACTGACATTTTATTATATCAACTTATGAAAGTAACAAAACACCAAACCACAACTGAGGTGGGAAAAAAGCACTCTGTAAAAAAAAAAAAAGACAAACAGGGGTTGGATCTTTAAAACGGATTTCACAGGTCCACATAGGTATTAGTTAGTGGAAAAAAAAATAAGGGAGGTGAATGCACAAGCAGACAGATTTTCACAAATTCCAACTGTATTTTCTGTTCCAACATACGTCATGCATAAAAAAAAAAAATCAACACATAAAAAGTATTTCTAGACAATGCTTTTAATCACTTCGATCATCTTTCCTGTCATATAAAAATTATCATTTTAAGGGTAAATCCTGAAATCTTTCCTTGAACACCAGGGAGAGAGACTTCTGCCAGGTTGAAAGACAAACATTTTTATCAGACAAGTCAAAACTCTTGTTATAGTTACTACTTCTACATTTTACCTGGTTCTTAATTCAGAAGAGCTGCTCACCATTGCCTTTCAAATCTACCAGATTATCCAGGCGTGGTAGCGCTTGCAGTCCAGTAAATATTTGCAATACATTATAGTCTCTGTTTTGGCGATTAACAATCCATAAAGAGATTTTAAGCAAAGCTATCAGTTTAATCTAGCGGGGCTTTGCATCCAGTACGCCAGACTGAGTCAGACAGTCTTAGTGGGGAGGCAATGATGCAGCCACAGCATCTGAACTAAGGCAGTGCATTTTTAAAAACCCAGGGGAGTTATGGCCCCATTTACTCCATCTGTGATACACTATGGGGGAAAGAGAAGCAAGGTTTACTATGTATTTATCTACAAAATATGTTGTCAAACAGCTATTTTCCATACACAAAAGTAAGTAGAATGTTTGGAATGTATATAAAACATCTGGAATACAATTATTTTCAGCACAAACAAACAATATTTTCATGCTCTGACATGAAGTGCTTTTATGAGTAGCATTCAGTCACTCCATGTGACTTCTGAGACCAGTAGTTTTCATTAGAGCCGACTCTACATTTTTTCAATAGTGGAGCCACAAAGGTACGGAATCACAGAACCATAGAATAGTTTGGGTTGGAAGGGACCTTAAAAGGTCATCTATTCCAACCCCGCCCTGCAATGAGCAGGGACATCTTCAACTAGATCAGGTTGCTCAGAGCCCCATCCAACCTGACCTTGGAAGTTTTCAGGGATGGGGCATCTACCACCTCCCTGGGCAATATGTTCCAGTGTTTCTTCACCCTCAGTGTAAAAAATTTCTGCCTTAAACCTAGTCTAAATCTACCTCATTTTAGTTTAAAACCATTACCCCTTGTCCTATCAATAACAGGCCCTACTAAAAAGTATTAGCCCCTTTATAAATAAGCAGAGCAGTTCTGGACACACCGAGACAAGACCTCCAAGATCATTTCAATTATTATTTTTCTACTTCTTGTTATAGAACCTAAATAGTTGTTAGAAGATGCGACTTCACAGAAAATACAGATGGCTTGCACCAGTCAGTGTTGTTCCGCAATAACCACGATTTCGCATTACATTATAGTTTAGGTTTCCTGAGGATAGCTGTATAATTTACAGACACTTGTTTGTAAACCCAAGATTTCTAATTATTCTAACAAAACATCTCAGGAATGCTGAACACACATAGAGAAATAATATTAACAAAGTTTCAGTCTTTAGTAATTTGAAATGATAGGTTACAGTATAAAAAAAATCATATGTGAGTAGCTTCTACTGTTTTCAGAGTAATAGTAAAGAGTTTGGAATAAATCCAAATTCTCTGTTGTGAAATCTCCCAATCAAGATTGCTAGAGGTATTTTAGGCAAGTGTTTGTTATACAAAACATGAGAGTTCTAAGCTATAAATGACTGCAAAAACATAGCTCTATTGACTGATTACAACTCCTATTAACTTCTTAGAATTAGCATTAATATTATAACTTGAAGTTATGACTCACCTCTACAATCTATAAACTGTTCCATTAATACATGAGAGCTCATGTAAATTAGAATGGAATCATAGAAATCCATCATTCTACCAAAACTTGTTATTTTTTAGTTCAGTGTCAGAAAAATATATGACTTTGCAAGTATGGCATTATGTTAGTATGAGATATTTTTCAAGAGTTCTCACACTTATCTCTTGTTGTTATTTCAGTATCTATAATTCTATTACCAAGACTGCTGTGGAGGCATGAAAGTTAATGGAACACGTGTCCTAATCCTGAAAGACAGACTGACGCTTCAAATTCCTGATAAAAAGTAAAGAAAGAGCATATTATCAGACAATTTATTATAAGAGCTACAGGGGAAAAAAAAACCAAAACACTAAAAAGTAATCAAACTCCATAAAGATATTTCTTGCTAATAATGGAACGTGTTTTTGTAGTTCTGGCTTCCATGATTCTATCACAGAAAAAACAGAGATGAGCACCAAGTCCTGCAATAACCGTACACAGAATAAAAATAAATAAGATATTGAGATGGATTTATCATCTAAAAACCAGAAGTCCCACAGAATTACATAGTGCTTTAATTAATTCATAGTCAAAGTAAGCTACATACCGAAAATGAGAGATTTCATTTTATTATTAGCACCCCTAGACATGCTTTTCATTAAGATTCAGTTATTATACTGCACACAAGAACATTTTCATGCAGAAAAACAGGGAAAAAAGGATGAAGATAATGTGTGAACTACAGTAAGAAGCCACTACTAAGTGTTAGCAAAGAAAGCAAAGAGAACTCAATGTTTAAATTAAATATATATATTTATATGCATACAGTAGACTTCAAGACCAAATAAATATCTAGCTGTACAAGAGACACCTGAGATTAATTGCAGACTGAGAGTTTTCCCTATAGTTAATGGGTTTTTTTAATCCACCTTATATTGTGAGTTTATTTATTTATTTATTTAATTTTCGTGATTATTCCCTTGAAAATTATAGATAAATGCATGATTGCTGTATGTAAGCTTCTCAGAGAGTCTAGTTGACAGATATGCAAGCCAAGGCTAATCACTGAAGAACCAATAAAAAGAAACATTATCTGAAAGAGGATCCTTCTAAAAAGCGTGCTGGGAAGTAGCATTCTCAATCACTGCTGACGAATGAAGTTAGACAGAAGCTGGAAATCACTGCTCGCTTGCCCCTCAGTCTGTAGCTGCCTTATTCCGAAAACTGGCAAAACAAAAAAATGAAGCTCACAAAAAATAATTTAGAGCATGCTATAGACATAGCATGAAGAGGATAATTCAGATTTACACAGTTAAATCTCCATGGAAATCTTTTCATTTCTTTGTTTACACTTCCTTGAGTTTTTCAGTTAAAAGTTGTGAGTTAAATCCTTGCAAAAACATACTCTCCACCTCTATCAGGCCTTCACCCCGCAGTTCTCAATTCATTACCAATGCCAGCTATTTACCAAAACCCTACAGTTATCTTATGCATATTTAATGACTTTACATGCGTGTTTACATGCTTAAAAGCCCAACTTTCAGACGATAATTCGTGGCACGCTGGGAGCTGCGGTGGCCTGGCCACCGAGGGAGGCGCTGGGGCTACTTGTGGTGGTTTTTAGGACACGTGTCAGTGTCTGAGGGTGACGGGGCATATGCTACCACCAGACAGCAGGCTTTGGCGAACACCTGAGGCCAGTGCTGCACCAGGAGCAGATCTCTACAGCAAAACAAGATATTCCCAGAGGTGAGAATGGCCTCAGCAGCTGCAGGCCATTCCCTCTGCCCGGCTGAGCACAGACCATCTCAGAGTCTGGACTAAGCACTTAGCTTTGCAAATTCCAACAGAAACCGTATAAAACTGGGACCAGAATAACTAAGAAACCACATTATACTACAGCATTTGAGCATCTTAATTACCAAAAGGAAAAAAAAAAAAAAAAAAGATACTTTTTTCCCCCCTATTAGCTCTGAATACAAACATGAGCTGATTCAGTAACAAGAAGTGTTGTCAACGTTGGTTAGTTTTCAAAACAGAATTCCCATGGATCAGCACTATTTAAAATACGTACCATGACACAGCACTGAAGAAGTTTCCTTCACTTGTTGACATAACACTAAAAACATACCTAAAAATTTAAATCACTTATTATATCTCACACCACAACAAAGTAGCTCAGGGTGTTAAAATGAGACAAAGACACGGAGGTAACCCAACTGATTCAATTCATGCCCGATCACTCGGGGTTTACATTCTTTTATTCTATTGAGCAAGAGTACAAAACAACCAAAATTGTTATCCTTGAATTTTGAATTTATCTGTTTCCCTGCTTCACATGGACATTTTAGAGCTGCCAGTGCCTAGGAGATATTAAAAGGACTCTCCACGAGTGGAATCATCAGGCATTAAGACAAACATTCTTAACCCTAACCAGTCCATCAATTAATGAATAAATATTCTCTCAACTGCTTCAGTCCTACATTTTGAAATTTATGGACACAAAAGCCACAAAATTAGAAAGGTCACAGACACTTCAATACTTTGATATGACTATAAAAAAGAAAAACATCCCTTTGCTCATTCCAAGACGAAATGAGGCCACTGCATGAGTTGCCTCCATGTGTTTTTTACAATTTCTCTTAAATTCAAAGTAAGTTTGTTGACTGCAAGTTTTAAAAGATACAGAAGTCTACTTCCCAGTTGATGCAAATCCACAGTGCTTTTGGCAGTTACCAGCATCCCATTGCTTATTTTCACTAAGTCACTAAAGCTCTATTAATATATTGCATATACATAGCATTAACACTTCAAGCCATAGAAAAGATCTCAAAATTTTCATATAAAAATATAATTTCACCAAATGGCAATATCCAAGTTAGGACAAAAGTGAAAAAGGAAATAAAAAACTGCTTTCAGAAGTTAACTAGTTTATCAAGCAACTTTAACAATAAAAGTGAAAAGAACAATGTCTCATTTAGTCTGGGTATGTTGGCAATCACTTAAAAATAGTCATACTTCCTGTAAAATTATTTCTTTGAAGTACATAAATAAACCTCAACATCTGTGTAGGAAGGTATATGAACAAATACACAAAGCAAAGTTGAGAAAAGTTCTTAGCGTTCTAAGGGGAGAAAGTTGAGGAAAACGGGTCAGAACGAATCACCATAACTTTTCTCCCCTCACTCCAAAATACCTGTTAAAAGCTTAGTGCAATTTATTAGGGCCGGGGCCCCTTCCCAAGCCTGTATTCATTGTATCCAGGAGAGGCAACAGCTGGAGAAGTCTGCTCGGTTTTTGTCTGCAAGAAATCTTTCTTGCATATATCTGTTCAACCACATCTGCACAGAATGTTCGGAAACAAAGGAAAAGTTACGCAATGCAGCCTGACCTGCAATCTGAGAGTTCAAAGATAAACAGCACTTTTCAGCATAAATCAGTCAACCATACAATGCATTTGATTATTTTTTCTCTCCGTTAATCAAGTGCTTGAACTTTTCTGTTGCTGTGCTGGGAAGAATGGATATAATTTTCTCACAACTACTGCAGAAAGTACATGTATTTTGATGGAAATGTGCAATATTGCACTGCCTGTGGGAGTTCTCCAGTACATATCTTGAATAGGATTCATCAGTGTCCATTGTTATCTACATTTCAGCTATACTTCATTATAGTCAATAAAGATCTAGTCAATAAAATAAAATTTATCTTGCCTGGACGTGTACATCTAAAACCAGTGAGATGAATCCTGCCCTAAAATATCAGAACGTTCTTGGAATGTAGAAGAGGCCTCATGTCACCTACTCTACTACAGATACCTAGATTAGATTAAGCCCATGTTCTCTGGCTTCCAGATTTGGAGTACATTCCTTCCTTCTGCAACAATAATAATAATAAAAAAAAACTCTGAAAATTATTTATATGGCAATTAAAGTTCTTTAACACTTCCATTCATAAACCAATATTCATAAACCCTGTTCTTATGCTTCTCACACGCTTCCCTTCCAGCCAATCATTTCTTTGGAATGGGAAACACTTACAAAACTTGGTCCATAAACGTGTAATAGTTTTCAACACAGTGATCTTGAACCTCTTCTGTGCTTTCAGTATGAAGCTCAAATGTAGAGATTTGGGTATGCAAAGAACAGAATAGCCCCTACAACCTACTAATAACAATAAAGTGTATCTGCAACAAGAGAGCTGGACTATAATGCGATACCTGTACTCCTCACACAGCACCTCTGACTAGAAGCAAAATACCAATTTCCCCAGAGTTTCACAGGTTCCTAGGGTTCACAGGGCCAAAAGAATTTGCTGGGTTATTATCAAACTTTAAACTCCCCCAAATATTTCCAAATCACTAAATGTGATCCATTCTCTAATGTGTATTTTTCAGAAACACATCTACTTTAAAAAATATATTTTTATATTTATTCCCCCTCTGAAGAGATTTATACTTCTTATATCAAGTAGTACTTAAGATTGCTGTCAATGAAATAAACAGGGGTTTTTGCAAAGTTTCCTCAAACAATATTTATGTGACATTTTTCTACACCTTCTCCTGCTCTTCTGCACCCTTTTAAACTACCGGCATCAATCACCAAGAACTCTTCCAGTATCGATTTCACAGATTAAAGAACAAGTCTTTTAGCCTTTCTACTAAATGCTGACTTTTAGTCTTTCCTGCACTATTTCACAGCCAGAGACTGAACTAATCTCTGTCAAACTGGGAGCCCACAAGGAGTTCCTTTGTCTGCTCTGACGCCCTAAGTCCTCTCTAGAGTTGGTGTTTTCCCCAGTCAAGGATCCAGGATCTTTCTGAAAACATGTCCTGCACTTCTTGCCTCCAGACGCATCATTTTGTCTGTGGTTCAACCAAGTCATACTTCGCCCGCATAAATCCTTATTACCCACCAGCCCAGATTATTCCCAGGACTACTCTGTTCTGCGACTCCAGAAAACAAGTTATCAACTGCAAGTTTCACAGGCACTGATTTCAAAACTTCAGGTTTCACAGAAGTCATGCTTCTATGTAAAATATAAAGTATCCATTTCCTAATGCATGGGTGTTTCTACAGAAACAATTCAGTAATGACCCCAGTTATTTCTTTTTGTAGTGTGACCATTAACAGTTTTTCAATCCAGTTGATGTATTTGTCATATTTATATTTTTATTGCTAATATGGAATGCTAAACTTCTATACAGAATTTCACCAGGGACTTCATCGAGTGTCTTATCAAAGTCTGGCTGTTTACTATACTCATCTTTATCGGCTAAACTTAAAATACTTTAGAGGGTATATACGACATATTTAAAATAAAGAATTAAAGATGAGGTACACAGGAAGTGTCAGTCAATATACTTTAACGGAAAAGTATGCCCTATCAAGCAAAAACTTATTATTCTTTATTATTATTACTATAAGCATTCAACTGTTAACCTGTACAACTTTTGGCTTTTTCGTATGTGCTCAAGCTGTGACGGTAAGCGGACACATTAAAAACTTTGAAGGTACTTCATCCTTGGTGTGGGAAAAAAGATATCATATTCTGAGTTAATTTGAAGACTGATAGAGTTGAAATTACTTTAAGTTTTGGAGTTTTAGCAGTCAATCTGCAGAGAAATGTGTGGATTTCAGAGATGAGGTAGAAACACCAAAAGAAATAAAAATCTAAACCCTTTAAATCTGCAATAAAGTAGACTCAAAGGGACAATGTGGGTTTTTTAGAGTAGGATTCATAAAGGTCTTAGGAAGGGCTTATTACAAAGAACCAGCCAGCGTAGAGGTCGATGTTGCCAGGACCCACCAGTGCTCAACACACACACCTCGCTGCAGCCCAGGGCAAGCGCTAGAGCCAGGTACACGGTGACCCCTCCACCCTGTCAAAGAGCAACCCAGCTCTGCAAAGGCCTAAGGGTAAAAAATTAGTAATAAAAAAGGACGGGAGAAAAAAAAATCCTCTCTTGGAATATTTCAACCTACTGTATCTAACACTACACACAACTAAAATGGTCGGAATTAACTACTCATTAAGTATCTATACATTAAACAAAAATTTATGTACCAAGCAGATTTTGGACATCAGTGCAATACAATGTAACCTGAATATAATCACAGCATTCCATTGTTTTAAGAAGTAAATAATACCAGAGGAGATGGAGATGTAGTTCATTACTCTGGATTAACGACAGCACACGTCTTTGTGGATCACTGCTGTTAGACTGGAGGTATCTTGCAGTCCTCTATGAGAGGAGATTTCATACATCAGAAATAATATTTTTATAACAGATTTTCAAAACAAGTTTAGTTCTAGTCATGAAGAAGCCCTAAGCCAAACTCCAGAAAGGAAATGCAGAAGAAAATAAGCAAAGAAATAAACCCAGCAAAATTGTCAAGTGGTGACAGTGAACTGCACCATTCAAGATTTATTTAACATCTTAACTAGTAATTATGTTGTAACAGAGGAATCAGTTAAAAAAATAAGCTTAGGTGAGCAAGAAATACTTCCAAAATAAAAGATCTGTGGAAGACTTCCTATTTTTATGTTTTCAAAGAAATGAATACTTGCCTTCTGTGGTCTTGACAAAAACAACATAAAATTCCCTATGAGATAAGAAAGAAATGTATATGAAATGTCACAGAGCAAGGCATGCATCAGTACTGAAGAAACCTAAGAAATGTTTGCACATTCCCACCAACCCCACTCTCCAAAAGAAAGAGAAAACCACCACCCTATTTTTGCTAGAGTAACAAAATAAACTTATTAGAGATTCCATATAAATAAAATGACGGGATTTGGAATGTTTCTTTAATGTATATACAAGGTTTTGCACTTAAAATTTTAGCCTTAAACATACAGTTTATGGAAGTAATGCCTGTGCTTGGTATTAACAATTTCCTTTGAAAGACTGTATTTTAATTGATTATTACTAATTTAATCTAGCTATTCTACAACCAAACACATTCCTCGGGGTGATGCTTGATGTAACAATTTTGGGTTTGTTTTGCCTGGATTCTTTTTATGGAGCGGTGAATAACAAGAAGTTAGTTCAAACAAAAAACAACAACAACAACAACAAAAAACCAAACCAAAAAACCCCACAACACCCACAATTTAAAAAATTAAAAATTGACAATGAATTCATAAGAAGAACTGTCACGATATTCTTTCAAGCTAGAAGAGTTTGAAGTTTATCAAGTAGAGATTGTCTGGCACCAGAGACGTACCTCTTGACCTATTCAAAACAAGAAAAGAACACTTAGAATTATAATAAAGGTTTAAGAATCACAAGTCGTGCAATTCCCAGCAAAGGCAGTAATTGGAGAGCCCTGATCAAAGATTTCATTAAACCAATTACACTCTGCCTTGTGTGTGAGACTAATTATGCAGGTGTGATCCTGCCAGCTTGAGAAGCATCACCACAACAGCCAAGCACAGACCTTGCAAGCAATTACTCTTCTCACGGCAAGGCAGACCTGGAGGAGCTGCCCCACGCTCCTGATGCTGTCTCCACAAGGGCACACGATGGCAGGGAATGGAAATAAATTTGTAGATCAGAATATTATGTAAGGAATCAGAACAGAAAAACTTAGAAAAGCAGTAGATTTGAGGACTGGAAGGAGGAGAAAGACTGTGAGTGACACTAACATTGGTAGTTCAGGACTGAAACAAGCTGCGTAAAATGACCTTGCAAAAAGACAAAGTGTCACATCCTGTCAGAGCACACGCTCCAAAACTCCCAGTACCACAGTCTACCACTTCATCACTAAAAGAAAATTTTACCCAATGTTAAATACATTGTACATTTTCTCCAAACTTTTAATTCATTTAAAGCATCCATGAGGTTGTCTCTTAAAACCAAACCCAGCTTAAATGTAAAGAAATCTCCTTTCAAATGAATATTGAATTCCATATATTTATGAACTTATCACTACGGTTATACTGCTGATTACACTTGACTTCTACACTTTGTTACTAAATTAAAACAATTCTAGTGAGGAATCCTAATATTACACCACTGGAAAGATTTGAGAAGTTGACTGTACTGGAAGCTGTCCTAGAATATTGCACTTTAGTTCTAGAAAGACAAATAAAGTCCAGTTTCAAAAGCCTGTAGTTTGGAAAATGAAAATCTTGAATTACCTAATTACAGATTTCCGAACATCTTAAACGTGCAGTTTTTGTTTCTCCTGCTAAACTATACAGTGCACCATGTCCTTGGAATCTGTCCTTAATTACATTCAGGATGCTCTGCACAGAGCTGGACATAATCTGAAGACAAAGCAATTTTCCTGAAAACTGTTTTTCCATAATGGTCTTCCTGACAATGCAGCTGCTAGCCAGGATTTCAATACATTGTTTTTTAACTATATAGGGAAGCTGGGTTAATAATGGGGGAAAATGTTAAATTATCCTACGCTAGTAAAATGAACAAAAAGAATTCAGAATCTGCAGAACTAAGGAAGAGCTTTCTTTTTTTTTTTCACATCCAATTTTAGAAAAAGAACTATTCCAGAAGTGGTAGGCAATGTCTTTCCATCCTCAGGAGACAATACACAGTTTAATATGTCATTTGGTATGGCTTGAATATTTGACACTTAGGAAGTACCCGTTACATAACTTTCCTCCCCTGTGTTTAATTACCCCATTAAGCAAGTTGGTATTTGCGTTTGCACTTGGAGCAGCTGCACTAGAGCTCCAGGGCAAAAGGATATAAAACCAAGAAGAAAAATTAATAAAACATTATCATTTCCATTTAATAAGTTCTCTTTCTTTTTTAATTGAAACATTTGTATTAGCAGATACTATTCCAGCATTATAAGGTAATAAATCACATAAAGTTTGTATTATTCAAGCTGACTGAACCGCCGGATAGAAGTATCATCACTCACTAAGGGCACAACTTGCCCTTTAGCTTTCTCATTTCATGCTACTTCTGAGGAGTCACTTTGTATCCGAAAATGTTGTTCAAAACATAGAAAGTGGTGCAAATGCAACAAATTAGAAATCATTCTTAGTCTCAACTTTTTACATAGGAAATAAGTTACAAATTTATTTTACTGTGTTGCACGTCATCCACTAATCCAGACACGTTTCTGAGAAAACAAAGATAAAGATTTTAATTAATTAATTATAAAGTCTGCAAGTCATCACACATTCTTAGAAACAGCTTCCGAGTTTGAAGACTCTATTTTTCAGCCAGCCTGTACACTACATCCATCAAAGACTGGAAAAATAATTGTTACTTAGTACATCAGCACGCTCTCCAAATAGGACGTATGCAATAAAAAGTAAGAAACAGAGTACTGAGAAGTACCAATTTATTCATTAGGAGCCATTATTACTGAGAAGGCACTTCCAGGTTGCTGGTGGCTGTGTCAGTAGTGCCAGGTGTGGAAGCTCCTTCCCCCATGGGACAGGCTATCCTGCATTAGAAGACCGAGATCTTACACTTACAGATGAAGGAAGCAAAGTAGCAGCTTTGATTTTGCGTCTTCCACTGATTCTTGAAGCCCTATTTTTGTAGCTGTTATAACAATGTCCTGTTTATGTAAATAGAACTCTCACTACAATGCTTCCTTGTATCTGGCAGGAATGACCCTATACCAGGCTTTCTGCCATCCCCATTAAGATTTTCCTCTTTTTAGTGAAAATTATTCCCAACTGAGATCTTTTCCAACCATCTCTACTTTTCATTTTGGAGAAGAGGTAAAAAAAATAATACCAAAAAATAGAAATAATACCAAAAAATAGAAAAATCACTATTTTAGAAGCATCAGAAGCATATGGCAGCCCGGACTAATGGTCAACACCTGATGCCAAAAACGCAGGTATTTGACAGTACTTAACATCCTAAAAGTTCCCCTCTTACCCAAAGCAGGTATGTATATAGGGGAAAAGTTATGAAGGAGGTGTAAGAATAGCATACAATTAGCACACATATTACACTAGCCGTATGCCTTTAATAACACTTACGGTTTTCTCAGTGAGCTTTTTACGTTGCCACAGCATAGGCCTATGACACACTCTTTTAACTGTTTAAAACACTGTCCTAAAACAACTTTTACTGCTTTTCATGAGCTGTTTAATTGCACTGCTCATGAAGACTGTGAGGACAAAGGAAACGGCACCCAGCTCAAGCAGCATATTTGCGCGCACCCACACAAAACGGAGAGCAAAGATTCAGCAGAGCTGCATATCACATACATGTCACACCGACAAGAAGGAAACCAAATTACCATGCAACTTTTATAAGCCTTAATCTGACTTTCCATTTCAGTTCAATACCCGATTTAGCAATATCAAAGAGTTTGGGCACAACTGACAATTCCTCCCAGGTGGCTGAGAAATATTTCTTCCCTTCTTTCTGAAAAATTAAACATTTAATTCCCATGAAGAGGCACATGCCAGTGGTTAATTAGGAAACATTTTACAAGAAGAACTAAAAATTGTCATCGACACAGCAGGCAAATATTGACATTTTTACAAGCACAGCCATGCCATGGTTTAATTTCTGGTTCCAGAGCTCTTGTGGGCAGGCAGCTCCCGCCCAGGCGAGATGAGAACCTCAGCACTTACTGCTAATTCCAGCTTTCTGATACTTATTCAAACTGGCAAGAAACATTCCTCCTACATCACTTTCAAATATTTGACAGCCTGGCCATCCATTAAATGCGTCTCCTAGAGATGTCCATGGATCGCTATATAATTCTTCTTCCCAGCTACTGAAAAATAATGTGACGTGTAGGAAGCTGGAAGGGCTCCCAGGTCCCACAGTGTCTGACAGGCAGGGCCAAAGCAGGAATAAAAGTCTGCAGGGTGAAGGCACAGGACTTGATGGGAGAAGGCCAGTAATAGATTACACTGATTAACGGGAGGATATAAGATACTCTTCTTCACTGAGAAGCTAGAGAGCAGGGTTAGCTGCCGGGCAGGTAGCAAACAAATATTTGCAGTGAGAATTGCTGCAGCCTGTTGCCAAAAGTCACGCCGCTCAAATCTGTGTGAGGGCAACACCGACTGCCCCAGGCTCACGGGGAGTGAATAAGGGAAACTGGAAAAAAAATCAGAATGAAACAGAAAAGGCAAAGCAAAATAAAGCAAGACAACAATCAACCCCCAAGACGCCCTTTCTTCTTTCCCAGAAATCCTACAAACCTTAAGTAATATCCCATTTTCACTCTAAACGTGGAGTTCTAATGCTAGCTGTGGCAGCTGTGATTCAGTAATGCTGTCTTCCTGAAATGCAAGATGGAGCCACAACCGCTGTGGTGGGTATAGAGACATACAGTCAATTATAGGGGCAATTAGAGAGGATAAAAGACAGATTAGATCCTCCCCCTAGAACACATACCCTGCCAGAGGAGCTGAGGATGGGGAGGAGTGGGTAAGGGTTAATTACCAGCAGGAAGCCAAATGCTTTCTTTTTGACCGTTCAAAATGTAAATCTGTTCAAGTGACATAATTTTCACCAAGCACTGACACACACGTATTAACAGAAATGTCCAGAGTTTTCAGTCATTTTTGTACTTTTCTTTGGGTGGTCCAAGAAAACAATTTCTTTTCCTTTCATTTATACACCACCACCCACTCAGAGGATAAAAACAAACCAAAAAAAACCCCTCACACACACAGCGTCAAAGACCAAATATTTAGCATAACCACTTCAAACAGTGGCATAAATCTGGTACTGCTCATACTCTATTTAAGACAGTGTACTCTGCAGCACAATGAAAAACCAAAGTCTTTCATAACACAGGAAAATTGTATGTGCTACACTCACCGCAAAACATGTCCAATTCATTTTTGGAAAGAAGGTCACCTTCAGCAAACCTATATCCAAGGACATTTACTTAAGATGTAGAAAATGTAGTTAGATAAAGCAAAACGAGTTGTTGGAGAACTTTGGAAGAAATATTTTCTAACTAAACTACCACAACAACAGTTTTGCATAAAAACCAAACAAAACGTTCTCATGTTTATCAGCCGGTAAAGTTCTGGCTTTATACTGCATATGCTGTTACATTGCCAGGGATTGTGTATAATAACAACACTGCTTATTCAACATAGCTCTTTTAACATATTTATCACCATCTCTTATCTATTCTTAAGTTGAGCTGGTAGTACAGACTAATCAAAATGCCTTTGACATCCATTAATACTGTCCAGTTAATCATCTATTGGGTTTAGAAACAATGTTAAACTCATTTTATACTCTCCATGTTCTATTGGTACAAATCTTTTAAACTACTTCATTTTTACCACTGAACAGGTCAAAATAAATGGTTCCTTTTATTATTAAAGATTTCTGGGGTACGGGAGAGAAAGAGCCAACACTTATTTGCTGAAACCATTAACGATTTTCATTAAGGACCAAGGAAAATTTGTTAGAACCAGAATAAATAAAGCAGAGTTCAGTGTTTCATAATGTACACATTTATGTGAATTTGAACTCATAACATAATGTTTCTGTGTTGAAAAAGCTAAACTTTTAAATTAGAATTAAAAATATAGACATTCCACTGTAGTATTATCTTGAAAACAGCATTTATTTTTAAGTAGTGAAATGGAAAAGAAGCAGGTTCAACCTTCTACACTTTCCCAGTCCATGGCTGAATTTGGAATTCCCAACACAGATGGTAAGGAATATGAAGTACAGGGAAGGTCCTCTGGGTTCTATATTCACCTGTTTCTTTTCAATACCACCATACTCTTATTTCCTCAATTAATACCTGCCAGCATCAGTAAAATGACAGCCCTCCATTGCTACTGTTGTTTCATTCGACCTTGATATCATGAACAAGAACGTAATTATGATAATGAACCAATTATTTTTATACAATATAGCAATCAAAAAGGCTACCGCTCCCTCCCTTTTCTCATGATAATACCTGAACATTCTGGTTTTATTCCATCTCCAAGTGTGCCATGCAATCGTTATCATTAACATTTTACTTTTCTTTTAATTCTTATTTCCAAAATTAAAAAAAATAAAAATAGAAACCAGGAACTTTTTAGAATACTCGTAACAGCATGCAAGATGTATGATTTATGAAGGACAACAAACAAATATTTTAATGTTTGGAATATTTCACATGGTATGAATTTTGAATGACAGCACATCTGTCTGTTAGGACAACCAACTGTCAATGCAGCAGCTACACCATCATACCCACAGCATATTTTATATAGTTTATACAAAAAGCAGTGTGAAGGATGTTTGAGAGTATTTAAATTTTTTTTAGCAGTTTGTAGACAATCTAGCAATACCTGCCTTCCAAGGGGCTTTTTCTCCCATAATTCTTGTAGTTTTCATATCATTTTGTCCAATAATCATTACATAAATCCAAATAATTTGTAAAAATATTTAAATATTGGCAGCCTTCTGATTATGAAAATGAAGTGTCCAAGTTATTATGAGGTCAGACCTGTCACATACAGTGGAAAAGCAAATAATTAGAATCAAGTATCTATGAGTAACTTGAACAGGTTTTTGCATACTGAAGTACCATTAACATAAAACTGTTACCTTAGTCAAATCACTGACTGATAAAATACTAGATTGAGTAAAAACTCGTAGCTTTGTCCCCAGAGATCACAGATTGACTAAAAATCATGCTATTTTAGAGAAAAGCATGTTTCCTTTCCTGCTTAGAAATGAATCTTTCCAACCTTGGTCGCTGTGGCATTTGTGTTCAAACTACACGTACATGCAAGTTGGAGAAGAAAAGAACATTTTTCTGTTGCCACGATTACTGCTTTAGTCACAGCTAAGTTACTCACAGATAGATTCACTTATGATGAACTGTACAGTTTCACAATCATTTTTTGACTTGAGACAATCTAAGTGCACAACAGCAAGTTAGCTATTATTGCCTAGAGACAGTTTTCTTTACTCAGATATATTTATAACCAGACCAAAAAATATAAACCTGAAACTCTCTACATTTAATTTAGACAAACTGGAGCTTACTGCTATCCACATAAGAATCATCTCTTCTGTCTTAGTCTACTTGTAGGACTGCTTTATGCACTTTGTAGCTCTATCTGTAAATCATCTCTCAGTTAAGCAAAGAGAATTGCTAGTGATTTAAAAGCTTTTCAAATTTTCTGTAAAACGTAGCAAAGAGTTGATAGGAAAGAGACAAATAAACATTCCACATGGAATTCCTCCATGTCTAAAAAGTCATAAGGAGTATAAACTCAACACACCTTTCTGCCACTGTGAAAATTCATTCTCCACTGCTAGTGACGGACTTCACAACCATCATGATTCCACGGCATAATCAAGCAATACCACAGGGACAGTCAACGTCTGTGCGTGGAATTCAGAAGAAACCTATAAATAAGCAGATAAAACATCTGAAGGCAAAAAATTAAACAAGTTACCCATACGAGTTCCTGTAGTGATTCACTAAGGAGAGAGTACTGTTAGGCACCATGTCCTGATGATCTAAACTATGTACAAGCAATAGGAAATTCCACATTAATATCTCTGTATATCCAAGCACATACGATGATAAGCATATTTAAATGGCTCCCCCCATTTCAGAGCTTACTCTCCCCCATATGCTCCTGAAATGCTTTCTAACTTCCCTGAATAGCCCAATATTTAACTCTCCATAGCATAATCATGTCTGGGAGGTCATTCCACACGTTTTTTGTTTCTGAGAATAATTGCTGCTGGGCATCTGTTTTGAACCTTTTCTCCTCCCATTCTTTTTTCCGTTTATGCCATCTGATCACATTACTTACATCCATCTCAAAGTTCTAATTTAAGAGGACATTGCTCTGAATCATGGCTTAGTCTTGCCCGTATTTTTCCAAATACATTGAAAGATATTTTTATTTTTGATCTGAAGCTATTAAAAAAAAAAAAAACAACAAAAAGTTAAACACAATATGTTACCTGTCTGCTCTTACTACCCCAAATGATTAAGATTAAAACTTTACAGAAGTTTATTAGAATCAAAAACGTCAAATCCACAGCCTTATTCTAATATAAGCTCCCTCTTCTTTCTTACAAGGGACACAGAAGAGCAGAACAAGTTGCATATGAGAAGATGGCCTGAAGTCAGGACCACTTTTTCCTTAGTTGCATTCATGTTTGCCAGCAATGAGAAAATTCTCAGTTTATACCCAATCTCATTTGAGATCTTCCTACCCATTTTAGTTTGTACTGTTAAAAAAAAAAAAAAAAAGAAAGAGGTAAAACAGGGTCAGAAAACTTATATGTAGTCAAAAGTTGCTCCAAAAGTTTTAACGTAATCTAGATCTTATGGTACAAAGTGCTTTTCTCTCCACATTTAAGCTGTAACATTAGGGGTTTATATTGACTCCTGTAAAAGAGCTGCAGCAACAAGAAAATTGTCCTTTACACCCTTGTGACAGTGGATAAGACTATTTTATTTGAAATCCCATCGGATTTCGTGGATCTCGTGGATTTCATTTCAACAGGAACATTCTAAAATTGTTTTACTTTTTTCATCATGAGGAAAATTTAAAATAAGGAGCTGTCATATGGGGACTTGGAGTAAGAAGCCCATTGTAAACCAGAATGAAATACCCTTTTTTGGTTGATTTTATGTTATTGGCAATATGAGTTAGGTACCTCATTTCAGCAGTAAATGTCTCTCAGTAATACACGGAAGTGGAAATTGATCTTCCCGGGCTTTTTGACTTCTTTGAACCAACACATCGTACTGGTTTGGACTAGGACAGAGTTAATTTTCTCCACGGTGGCTCATATGGTGCTATGTTTTGAGTCTGAGGTGAAAACAGTGTTGATAAGAGAGGGATGTTTTAGCGGTTTCTGAGCAGTGCTCACACAGCACCAACTCCTTTTCTGCTCCTCCTACCGCCCCGCCAATGGTGGGTGCAACTGGGGGTGCACAAGAAACTGGGAAGGGACACAACTGGGAGAGCTGAGCCCAACCGACCAAAGGGATATCCCAGACCATACGTCATCACACTCAGCAATAAAAGCTGGGGTAAGGAGGAGGAAGGGGAGACATTTGGAGTTACGGCGTTTGTCTTCCCAAGTATCCATTACACGTGACGGAGGACTGCTTTCCTCCCTATTTTCTCTTTGCTTGCACATGCAGCTTTTGCTTTACCTATTAAAACTTGTCTTTATTTCTATGCACGAGTTTTCTAACTTTTGCCCTTCCAACTCTCTGTCCTCTGGAGGGATCAAGCGAGGAGCTGTGTGGGGCTGAGCTGCCCACTGGGGTGTAAACTACAACACACAATTACTCTAATTCAGAGAACTTTAGACCAAGCTCTATGGGTGCAATTAGGAACTCTAATATGCAGGTATTCAGATGAAGCAAGAGTTTATGTTATATTCATTTTTCATCCACATAAATCACAGCCATTTAAAGTAAACACCCCAAAAGTTTCGCACGAGCACCACTAAACAGCCCATTATATGCAAACAAGTTAATTTGAGTAATGCATACAGGAGAATGGTCAAAAGCAGCAAATTTCTGTTTGATTGAACCTCTGAACTGTTTAAAATGAAGCCAATTTCAGTCAAATTTTATGACACAAGTTTATCACGAGGCTGATATTTCACATTCAGCTTGAAGCAAATTTTTATAGCCTGAAGAACGGAATTGTAATAAAATGCTGACAAGTCCTTACCATACAAAATAGTTTCTGCTAGAGGGTGGATTGCCTATTCTTGACATTTCAAAATAAATGAGTTTACATTTAACGAATGAGATAGAGTTCACATTTAGTAACTGTAACTCTTTATGGCTTTTTCTATTTGATAGATGTGAAATAAATATCAACAAAACAAAGTTCAGATTCTTGTCCCTTCCTAAGTTCAAAGCTGAAATGCTTCAGACTTCAGCCCTAAGGCCAATTAGGTCAATCAAGCTTCATATGACAGCAGTATTTAAAAAAAAAAAAGAAGTGTCCTTTGCAAAGTAGAAAGAGACACGTTCCTGTGATTCTCAATTCCAACCCTTACGATTTAAATGTAACTCCAATGTTTTAATGCAACAGGCAGTTTTTGTAGATCTTCTGTTCCTCCTCCCGCCTCATAATTGAGTTTCTTTAAGCTTTTTAAATGAAAAAAATATTTCTGAGCCTCCCATTAACACATAGTGGTGCCACAAATAGCATTTGGAAGAAACACACACACAGTGAGTCGAGGGCCGTCATTTGCTGCCATTTACCACAAGAATCTGCATCAGATCACACAAGCAAACACAAAGATACCAATCCAGCACCCAAAATTTATAAATATATATATATAAAAATTTATAATATTTATATATATGAATCCTGTTATTTGTCTTTGTCCTGGTCCTGGCAGGAACAAGGTTAAGTTTCACAAGACACTGGGACAGGACACAGCTGGGATGGCTGACCCAAGCTAGCCAAAGGAGTATTCAATGCTATGTGAGGTCATGCCCAGTATAAAGCTGGGGAAACTGGCCAGGGCGCAGCAATCCCTGTGGGCTGGGCATTTTGGTCGGTGAGTGGCTGTGCATTAATCGGTTTGGTATATTCTTTTATCAGTATTATCACTTTTCTCTTCCTTTGCTGTTCTGTTAAACTGTCTTCATCCCAACCCATGAGTTTTGCCTTTTTCTTCTGATTCTCCTCCCCATCCCACCAGGGAGGAGAGCAAGTGGCCACGTGGCTCTTCTTTGCCAGCTGGGGCTAAACCATGACAGACTTGCAAACACAAACCTGACTACTAACATGAGAATGCCAGAGGCATCTCAGTTTACTATTCTAAGACATAGAAGATCATAAGTAAAATTAATGTTTTAAAGAGGGATCTAAACAAAAGACAATTTTCTGACCAGTAATGCAGTTATAAAAGAGATAAACCCAGGAAACAGGGATCTTCCTCAAACTTTGTGAAAGTGACCTTGATGCGATGACCTCTTGTTCACCGGAGGACATGTTTTTCTCATTCCTTGGCAAAGGTACAGCTTAGCAGAAATAGAATGTCTTTTATGTTTTAGTTTTTTCTGCTAACTTTGTGATCCTTTTATATGAAATTCCCTGTAAGCTATAAAAATAATTCATCACACTATTTTGCTGACAGTTGACAGACTGTAAAACTGCCACTATTTTCACTGGTTTGGATTTGCTCTTTCTTTTTATAATCATTTGATAAACCTAATTTTCCAATAAGAATAGAGTCTTTCAACATTTGTTTGATTCATATCTGCTCATTTCCAAAACAAACGGTCACAGCAAAGTAGTTCTTTTCCATACAGACTTCTCCCCATATACATTTCAGTTTGAAAAGATTTGTTTTCAGAACACCTCATTCAATCACAACCGCTATAGCAGTAATATTATCAACAGCAAGTTCTATGTAGATCCATTAAACAGACCTTGATTATAATATCTAGGGTTTTCACCTTTGGGATTTACCTGTATAAATACATACAGTTCATGCAATTTATTTTCAGATAACTAGCCCTTCTTGACAGAAATTATAATTTTCTAATGTAAAATATCACCAGAGCATGCACACACACACACATTTTTGATAGCTCACTTTTTCCTTCTCCTCTTTTGGGTGTAAAAGGGTTAGAAATTTTTTCATTACACTTGGGTGTACTATATGAGAAGTTTTTATACCTTTGGAAACCTGGCGGGTAACAGGCATCACATAATGAAAAAAAAGCGATACAACATAAAAAAAAAATCATATGCAATAGACCTTAAAAGCTCGTTGGAAGAATCCTTTATGTAATTAAACCCAAACTGAAGCATAAAGTCAGATCTTAAATTCCTAATTTTGCATATGTCTTGAAATGATGTGTCTCACATATGTTAATAGTCCAAATCCATTTTGGATTTTTTTTCCTCTTATTGTATCTTTTCTGACATTCACATGTCTCTAATAGTCCCAAATAGTATTCAAATACACTTTTTATTCAAACACAGGATGAAGGAGTATTTTTACTACTGTACATTTTGTAAGCCACAGATATATCAGAACAGGATAATAAACTCAAAGTTACCAATATTACAAAGAGGCTTACATTAAACAAATAAATTTAAATCACAGAATTCCCACCATAGCTATAAACACTTTGGAACTGCAAGCTTTTCTTTAGATTTATTTGCACAGTCTGCAACTCTTTGGGCCCATTCAGGCTTTTATATGGACATAACTGCTGCCATACCTAAGCATCCTTAAATGACATTGAAGTGAAAAATAATATAATTTTTTTAAATTATCAAATATTTTCCTTTGTAGAGATACGGGTTCATCTTAACAGAGAAAAATAATGACAGAGAGCAAAGCAAATGGGTGAAGACATTAGGTGAATGAGTAAAAAGGTAGTATAAAGCAAACGCTACGTTACGAGTATTGCAAGGTGCTGATGCAACTACTGGAAGCAAACTCAAGGGAAGAAATTAGGTTTAGTCCGTGATCTGCGTTCTTCACATGGGAAGAGGATGGGGATTTTCATTTCTATCTTTCACAGTGATATTTTACTCCCACCACTCTGCAGAGAATTTTCATTTCTATCACTGTGCCCTTTACCTGCTTGTTTAAAGAAAATGAATAAAATACTTTCCCGTATGAAAATGAGATCTGCCATCTTTTTTATTATTTGGAGGCATTTCTAGCTGGCAGAGGGGCAAACAGTGAGTGACATCAGCGTGAAAATTTACAAACATCACCATCCTAATTACTTTAAGGGTCAACAGACATAAAGGAAAAGGGCAATCATCCAACTTCTGTTTCAGCATTTACAGAGCATTTTATTGCAACTCTCCTTTTCCTCTGCCTTTTCTATACTCAACCAGAATGAAGATATGAAATATTTAATTCTCATCCCTTTTTGTTTCCTCACATCATTACAATTCCAGATCACTATCTTCATCTGCTTTGTATCTGGTTTGGATGCCACTGAATGTCTGGCTTCAGGAAAGAGCAAAACAATTCCTGTGGGACTTTACCTAATGATTCTTTCACATTATACTTCAGGGATTGACACAAATGGAAAAAGTCTTGGAGATTGTCCTCCATAAAATACCACTCATTGCGTTGCAATTTGAATGGAATTCACCAAGGACTTGGACCATAATTTATATTTGCCAACTATATGTTAATTAATTCTAATGACATTAAAGTAATCTTCCATTTTGGTGCTATCATATGGCAAACAGAAATGAATAAAAAGCAATTAATTCTTACTAGATTTTACTACATAGTGTTTATAAAAGGTTCTTACATGATTAAATTTCACAATAACATTCCACAAGAAAAAAAGATCAAAACAAGCTCTTCTATAAACTATGAAAATCAGTCACTTGAACTCACTAAAAAAATAAATAAATTCATTTTCAAATCTAAAAAGCTGTGTTCTCAATAATATCTAAAATAATTTTGCTTTAAGATATGGCTATTAGAAGGTAAGATGTTGTTACCCAATTTGCATTTAGATCCCAAGGGATCTAAATGTCAAGGGATTCAACAGATTACTAATTAACCTTACCTACAATAAATTTTATGTTACTTGATCTTTTTAAGATCTAACTAAAGAGATAACGAAGGGTTAAATGTTTACATGTGGCTATACTTAGCATTAATTAGGTATGTGCATGTATACACACAGATACGGCTTAATGAAGCAGTCTCATAACAATATTGTTATCTGACCAAGTGCAACCTCTGTTATCATATAGCCATTAGCAGATGGCTGCAAATTTATGATCTCAAAGGATGTTTAAAAGTTAATAACATATTACGTTTGTGTGAACGTCACAAAAGTTCCGGTACACTTTGTTCAATTCACGTTTTGTGATAGCACTTTAAAACCAAAACAGCCGTCACAAATCATCCTCAAAGTGAGCATCACCCTTCTAAGCACTGACTTCAACGAGCCCCCTCCGAATCCTTCAGAAGAAAAATTCACAAAGTTTTCATTGTCACTTTTCTCAGCTATTTGACTGACATCTGTGTGTGGAGGGCTTCATGGTTTTCCCGTGCACTGAACTGAAAGTATAAAACCTATGGAGGTTTTATGAAAGTATAAAACCTGGAAAACATATGCTCATTAAGTGCTAAACTAAAATATTCCAATCCTCTGTGCTCTGCAAACTGAGAGTAGACTTTATAAACAACGTACAGGGATTTAACTAAAGAACTCATTAGAGTCAGTGCAAGTCATACAGCTAAGGTTTACTGCCACAGAAAAAGTTAGCTTTAGAACACATCTAATAAAACTTAAGCATGAGCTGTGGTACCTGAATATTTTAAATCGTCATTGGAGACAAAAATTGTTGTGAGGCTGCAACATAAAGCTGAAGGAAAAACACTGCACTTTATGACGTCTGTGTCCAACAATCATGGTAATATATTATATGTATCTTATAAGGGTCTAATTACTGATGTTCTTTTATTTCAGCTATTTGGACTACATAAGTTGCCTCTAAAGTGCCTATCTGCATTTGCATTTTAATGAATAATAATTGATATTTATTCAGCACATTCTATTTGCATCTCAGAGGTTCATTTACAGATTAATATTTCTTATTACCTAAAACAAACTATTCATAGATATTCAGATTTGGGAACTACTAGCGAGCAAGGAAGACGCTGTGGATAGCATTATAATCTGGTCAACTTGTTGGCCTCAAGTTTAGCTTTTGCATTGCAGTTGGTGTCAGTGGTGGCTGGGGATGCCCAGACTTTAGGAAGCTGCACTGCAATTCCAGGGAGATGAAGAATTAAAGAAATTGCCCACTGAGATGCCTAAAGGAAGATTTCAATTTATGCCATTCTTGCCAAAGTAAGTCCTGTAAATCACCCAGGAGAAATGAGTAGTAATCACTGCTTTCCACAATTACACTGATAGTAAATGACATACTGAAGTATATTGTCATCAAAAAGGAAAAAAAAATTATATCAGATAGCCAGGCTTGAATAAGTTTACGAACCACACTGACCAGTACATATTGTGCTTTAACCATACAAGTCCAACTAAGAGCAGTGGAAAGGTTCAGCATTAATTGAGAAAGTGCTTCCCACCTCAGTTAGTTTATTTGATTTCTGATTTTGACAGTTACAATTCAGTATTCACTCCAGTGATCTCCTTACTTTTTTCAGCATTCTTTATAATTAAAAGAAAAAAAAAAAGACCTAATAAAACCCAAACTTTACTGCTATGGTGAATATGATTACATAGTTTACAGCTGTGGGATATCCACAACATAGAGAAACAAACCTACACAAGCACAGAAATGATATTTAGATTCCATATTGATGACTGGTTCTATGGCAGATCAACTTTAAATGTCTAGCTTCTGTGAAAAGATTCCCCCTGACATTAATCTCTGTCACCCATACTTTCTTCTCAGGAAATTCATATTCCAGCATCTTAGAAAGTACTTTATACTTTCTTATATTTCTTCTTTTTATATTTCTTATATATCTCCCTATTTCCTGGGATAATGCTGGACCTCATCTAAACCAAGCACTCATGCAGTGCGCTGCCCTGGATTTTAAAACCATCAAGTGAAGTCTGCACTCTCTGAGCTCTACTATCTTCAGATTAACCTTTTACCATACACAGAATTTATCTAAAAAACAGAGATAAGGTACACCTAAGATCACCTCCTAGCAATGCAGCTTAAGGACGAAGTAAATCACTCTCCAAGAAGACTCCTAGGATAAATGAAACCCCCACTAAAGTGCTTCTTTGTCTCCTCCAGCTGTAAGTGGAGCTTACGCTGTCTGACACTCAACTATACGTACCAACGCTGCAGAAAATGAAAACAGATCTCTCCTTACAAGAAAAAGTAACAAACATCATAAATTTTAGTAGAACTTGCAATATTTACACACCCTTTCTGCCTTAAGAAGGCTGCAGGTAGGGGACAGCACCTTAAAGCCTGAAGTCAAAAAGAAACTTGGGGAAGATAAGGAAGAATATTACCATATGATGTTCAGTGGTATAATCTCTGGGAATAAGGATCATCCTGAAAGAAAGCTACAGTCAAGCCATGCTGTCCCTGGTTAGAGAAAATGAAGGTTCTCAAGCAGCCTGCTTTAAAGGTTTCCTTTAAATACAGGAACAGAGAAAACATAGCTCTCCGAAGATTTTGGGTCATGCTGACCAAACTCAAAAGCTAGATAAGACACTGGAGCTGATAAGGAGATTCATTACTGTTCTGTAGAACGTTAAAACAACTTGCAGTTCTATATTTTTGTAACTTGGCTCTATTATTGTAAATCTAGATTTTTAAATAACCATTCTTTTACCCAGGTATCTTGCCTAGTGATGATCCCATCATTCCATCAGACAAAGCAAGACTTGAGGAAGGACCATCAGTGCCCACCACCAAAGAAGTGGTGTAGCGTTCCCACCTGGAGTTGCCAGCCTGGGAATCCACTCTACTATTGCAAAGGTGAACAAGAAGAGTTACTGTGTTGGGGGGCTAACTTGGTAAGTGCAAGCCTATAGGATCTTCCCAAGAAGCAATATACAGGGAAGAAAGTCTACATCAGTCCCTTTTTCACTTGCTTAAGGTTTATTTTCTTATTGTCTGCAAGCTGGTATGTTTTCACAGAATCAGAATCACATGGGGTTGGACGGGACCTCTGGAGATCATCTAGTCCAACCCCCTCGCCAAAGCAGGTCCACCCAGAGCAGGTTGCACAGGAACTTGTCCAGACAGGTTTTGAATGTCTCCAGAGAAGGAGACTCCACCACCTCCCAGGTGTGTTTCAGGTTTTACTGGAACCTTAACCTTACTTGCTGTTTTCCAAACTCAACATTTATTCCTATGAAGTTACTGAAAACTGAAGGGTTACCGAATTAAAAATTTTTGTGATGTTTAACCATAACTGTGTTAGCAACCTCTGGCTTACCTAAATATTTCTTGTGAAGTAAAACGCTAAGGGAAAGAAGAATTTCCATTGCAGTGCCATATTCTTTTAAAAATCCTAGGCTATTAACAACATTAATAACTTTCCCACCTAATTAGTTTTGAATGTGAGGAAATAAGTGAAGATAGGTCAACAGTGTTTCAGATATTTCAAATCACATAGTGGATAATGAAAGAGAGATAAAAGAAATAAGATCAGAGTACACAGCAGATTTAAAGAAAGCGTATAATCATTGCATAGCATGAGGTGGCCTCTGGGCTGCAATCAGTAAGGAAGCCCGTATAAAATTATTACAGTGATACAAGGGAGTGTTTCTGGTTCAAAAAGTAAGAGCACTAACACTGAATGAAGTCCTTGCCCCATTTGATCTTCATAAAGGATTAAGGTAGGGAGATACATGGTTCCCTACAGCCAGATCCCTACAGCTTCGCACGGTAGTTCTGGGAAAACAGTGTTATTGCTGCGGAGTTTTCAGGATGGGCCTGCAGCAACTTTTTTTTTTGATATGCTGATAACTCTGCTAACTTAAGAAAACAAGAACATATGATAAAGATCACAATGTCTGGAGACTCGAAGAGAAATGGGACTTAAGATTAGGTAAAGATAAGCTAAATATATCGTTGTAAGCTGGCAAAAATGGTCTTAAACTAGCCAGCTAAACCTGATAACAACGAATATCAACAAATCTGAAGATTTAGTTGGGAAGGAATATTAAGCCTAAAAACAGTGATGAAGAAAAAAGGTTAAATCACATTTTTTAAACTGTCAGCAGTTACTGAGAAAGACTGATTTCAGATGCCCAAGACTTATGCCTTATTCTTTTCTACAAAAGTGGGACACAATCACTTAACTCCACATGAAAAATGCACTGTAAAACATTAAAATTGAAATAAATAAGTAAATTTGCCTGTAAATGGAATAACAAAAGGCTAAAAAGAATGTGTGATAGGAGGTGTAAATAGAGATACAGATAGAAAGAAAACTGGGCAGATTTCAGTGGGCAGGGAAATGTCAAGGTCAATTAAGTTCATTTAAGCATCCTTTAGCAGGCTTCCCATGTAAATCCAACATTAAGAAGAAAAAGAAATAATCTGCAAAAGACCAAGGGCTATGCCTGGAAATGATAAAAATACACAAGTTACATGAAGACATTTGAGCAATGTTAAGAATGGCCAAGAGCTCCGAGAGCCCAGGAATCTGGCAGAAGCTGGAGGAACATTTAAGACTGAAGAAGCAGAAAAGGGATGTAGTACTGAAAAGAATCAACCAATACTAAGACAGAAAAAATTAATATCTATACGTATTTTCATGCACAGTTCCAATTAAATGCATTTGTGTTTCAAATGTGAAGTACTGAAGTCTAGCCTAAAACAGTGCTAGGCAGAGAAATTCTCTTCATCTATATCAAATTTCTATGTTTTTTTGAAGGAAAAAAGAAGTTAAATAAGGAAAAGCAGAAACATTACTTTGAAATTCTAGACACTGCAGACTTTTTCCTGTTTTGTAATTGAATGGATGCATACTTCAGAAACAACTCCCTCTTCCTTTTTGCCAACTTTTATCCTTCCCATGCACCAAAAAAAAAAAGAAAACCCAAAGCCTTAACTTCCCCATAGATCATTTCTAGAAAAAAAAACTTTTAAATAATTGGTCAATAAATCCATACATTGCTTTTACCACAAACTGGCTTGGTTTTTACCCATATTCTTTCATACTTCCTTTGATATGCCATGAAGATTTTCCCTTGAAGATTTGCATATTGCAATGCCTTGTCTATTGATTGACATTGCTCAAAAAAAAAGAAAAAATCCATTGGCATTGAAGACCATTAATTTAATCTTCACTTCAGCATTCTTTGTGCTTCATTGTGCTGGAAATTTATGACCTTTTTTCAAGCACAACTGCACTTAATCCCAAGCAACATATACAGGAGATAGTAGCAGAGCTCATTATAACAAAAACATTTCAAACAGTTTCTACACTCTCATTCAGCCAAACTCCAGGGAAACAGCATAACAAAACATGTGAACTACTTCATTAAAAAAAAAAATAGATAATCTCACTGATTGACAATCATTTTAATCTAAGGATTTTAAATTCTTAAACACTGAATTCCATCAAATGATCATATTATTCTGCAAGTTTTTTGTGTATACCTCTGTATCTAACTTCCTCCCATTTTTACTTTAGATGACATTCACTAGAAATAAAACTTAAAAAAAACCTATTCATATTTCAAGTATGCTGACTTGACGCTTAACAGAAACCACCAGTACCTATTCACCCAGGCCAGTAGGGTGCAGATGCAAAATGAAAAGAATGCTCATCTTGCAAGCTATTTGAAAAGAGCAAGTTTTTAAACATATTTTAAAAGAAAATTAAATGTTATAATTCAGCCCATATTGCTCGCATCACCTAAAAAAAAATAAAACCCCCACAAAACTCTCCAGTTTATCAGGTTGTAACACCAGTTTCTGAATAAAAGTCCTCAGAGATATGAGATATCCATACCTGTACAAGAAAAAATAAAAAGAAATAAAAAAGTACTACCCTTCAGCATGGGCTACAATTCAGGGAGAACAACAGCAACCACTTGATTCTAAACCTGGTGTGCACAGTCTGAGAAACATCTAGGAATACAGCATCAGCTCTTATGTTCCAACTCCTCCCTTACACAAAAAGTGCTAAACTGCCAATACGGAGCTCACACAACTTCTCTCAAGGATGCAGGGCTTGAGATGTAATTCTCCAAGTCCCCTGCAGTGCATGAAACAGAATTTCTCAGAACATTGAATATATATACCTGTACTTTTAAAGTATCAGCTGCTGAACAGGTAGGTTGAAAACAAGATCTTTATATTCATTTTAACTGTTGTTCCTTTCAGAATTTGTGGGTTTCCTTATAATAGAATGGTTTGCGTTGGAAGGGACCTTAAAATCATCGAGTTCAAATGCCACTGCCCTGGGCAGGGACACCTCCCACCAGACCAGGTTGCTCAAAGCCCCATCCAGCCTGGCCTTGAACCCCTCC
>JAOXNO010000013.1:28580828-28611472 GCA_028565335.1 Limnodromus scolopaceus
GGCCTTGAACCCCTCCAGGGATGGGGCAGCCACAGCTTCTCTGGGCAACCTGTTCCAGTGTCTCGCCACCCTCACAGGAAAGAATTTCTTCCCGATATCCAATCTCAACCTCCCCTTCCAGTTTAAAACCCTTATCCCTCGTCCTATCACTCCACTCCCCGATAAAGAGTCCCTCCCCATCTCTCCTCTAGCCCCCTTTAGGTACTGGAAAGGGCTATAAGGTCTCCCCAGATTATCCCTCCCATGAGTGGAGTCTCTCAGTATCTCCCCATAGCACAGTATATGAAAACTACCCATCATCTTTGTTCCCTTGTCCTCTTCCACTGGAGAAGAAACATAGGCAGTGGGGGCTTGTTCTAAGTAGTGCTAACTGTACCCTTCCAGAGCTATGGTGGGCTGAAGACTTAAGTGAGGCAAGGTCGGTAGTACAGGTAGTATCTTTTTTCCCTCCAAACTGGCTGGGGAGGAGAAAATAAATAATAAAAATCAGTCCTTTATCAGACAGAGATCCAGCAAACTACAGAGCTAACTGTGACTAGCATGTTGTTCTGGGAAGGCATTTCTGTTTGTGTTGTGACTTTTATAATCATATGCTTGTCTATGCCATTAGATTATAGAAAACAAGATCAAAAAAAATATATTTCTGCCTATTTAAGAAAAGCATGGGTCTGTGATTGCCATTAGTTCTTGTCTGTGTAACCATTTCAGACTCACCCATGAGGAATTTTTATCTTCAAGGCAGGGAAGCTAAATATTTACTGTCCAGAGCCCTGATGCGCCAAAGGAAGAAAGCACAGAGAGCAGCTAAACAACAAAACCAACAGTGACTCCAGTTCAATTTATCTGTAAATAAACAGGTTTGGTTAGTTCAAAAATCCTTGTAACTCAGAGAAAGTTAAGAATAAACGCACCATTTTCACAGTTTGAAAAGGGAACAGCCTTTTTGTTCTTGTAGTCCTTTCCCTGGTTGAAAACAATATTTAGCCTCACTTTTTAATCAAGCAAACAAAGGTTGGGGTTTTTTTATGACATAATCATATAATCAAGGACAAACTCCCAAACTGTCATCTTAAAAATGCCCCAAATACAGTATTTAAAGGAATTATTTCACACTTCTTCAGGAACATCAGCTAGCATCTCTCACGATATATGGTCACTTCCATTAAGCTCCCAAATATGAATTTGCTAAATAAATTGAGCACTCTAAGTGAATCAGAAGAGATGCTAGCTGAGCTTGCAGAAATTCTATTTTTAAAAGTCATTAAACTTCATATAGTGTTATATTGTATTCATATAAAAGTAAAATATGAAGCCCTTTTGGAATCTGTGGCTCAACAACAGACTACAAAAGTTTGATGCACATCTGGAAGCTGGTTAACGTGGGATATGCAAAATAAAACAATTACGACAAATTGATGATCGAGGGTCATTTGGTTCTATTGTTCTATTAAAAGAAATGACTGTTGAAGTTACTAGAAATTGCGACAGCACCCTGTAATCTGTGCAAATACTCAGGCCAAATAACAACTGTGACACAGCGGTGCGTGGATTCACTGGCACGAGCAGAATGATGTAGAAAGACATTGCAAGGACATTTCTTTTTTAAGGTCTGAAATGGCCTCTTGTGATTCCAGGAGCCGAATGAGCCTAGACAGGGTGTAAATAAGGGCAAAATCCTACCTTGTGTCACTGTGATTGACCACTACAGAGGAAAATAAATAAAAAAACCCAACCCCTTCAATAGAAATAGATCGTGTGTCTGGGCTTCACAGGAAAAGTCCTTCTGAAGCATAATTAGGACACATGATACGCTGTGCTGGATTCGCGTGGCAAAGTTTTGGTAGCAGGGGGGCTAAAGGGGTGGATTGTGTGAGAAGCTGCTAGAAGCTTCCCCCGTGTCCAACAGAGCAAATTCCAGCCAGTTCCAAGATGGACCTGCCACTGGCCAAGGTCAAGCCCACCAGTACCAGCGGTAGCACCCCTGGGATAATATATTTAAGAAAGGGGAAAAAAAACCTGCGTGGCAGAGCTGGACTAGAGAAGTAAGAATAAGCAACAACTCTGAGACACCAAGGTCAGTGAAGGCGGATGGGGAGGAGGTGCTCCAGGCACGAGAGCAGAGATTCCCCTGCAGCTTGTGGTGAAGACCGTGGTGAGACAGGTTTTTCCCCTTCAGCCCATGAAGGTTAATGGTAGAGCAGAGATCCACCTGCAGCCTGTTACAAGGGGGCATCTTCTCCCAGTGCTCTCAAGGAAGCAGGGTGCCACTAAACTTGAGAAGGAATGTATGCACGCAGATCCTCTGGAGTATGGCAGATATATCAGTATGAAGGTATTATTTACACTTTCAATGCAGAACCAGCTCACAGCTCAAGTTGGAACAGAATAGACTATTTCAGTTGGAATGGACCTACAACAATCATCTAGTCAACTGTCTAACCATGTCTAGCCAAGTTAAAGTATGTTCTTAAGGGCATTGACCAAATGCCTCTTAAACACTGACAGGGTTGGGGCATCGACCACCTCTCTAGGAAGGTATTTCACCACCCTGTTGGCAAAGAAATGTTTGAATTAATTGAGAGTCCAAAAAACAAAGTAGAAAGCTTGTAATGATAAATTATGTATGCACAATACCCCTGGAAATAATGAAAACACGCAGCTACTTCAAGTAAATAAAGTCTGAAGTAGTTCTTATGCATGGCCAGTTCATCATATACCTTAGTTACTGTCAAGCTTTTTATATTTAATACTGCCTCATACCATTTACATGGGCATTCTCTTCTGTACCATATAGAACATGCCAAGTATTTCTAATTCATCTTCAAATCCAAGAGCATCACTAAGCCTGAAAGATAAAGACAATTTAGAGCCTCCTAAAGACAACATATTCTGTTTCAGCTGTTTCCTTCTCAGGAAATCCGTCTCACAGAAATCCATGTAGCTTTTTGCTAGACGATGCACAGTAGCATCACAGAAGCACACAGTAGCATCACAGAAGCTCTAGATGAGCTACCTAACATCTCCTAAAGTTGGGTCATCTTCTGCAAAAGAAATTCCTGTCTCAAGTCATTAATGCCTCCCTGGATGTTTCTAATGCATTAAGATCTTGGCACCAACATTCAAAATCAACTGTACAAAAGGCCAGATTGTGCTTCATTGGCTGCCCTAAGGGTTGTGTTCCCCTGGAAGAACGGAGATCAAAGTCCAGAGTGATTCATGAGAGCTTGCTCAAGGAGATTTGGCCAGTTTTGTAAGACAATACTGAATATTCACTAGAGGAAAGCGTAAGAATGACTATCCCAGTTGCAATTAGCTCACCTCTTAAAGTGTAGCATCTTGTGCTGCAGAATGCTTCAATGAGGGCAAGTAATTATTGACAGAAAATATTTTTTCCCCTAGCCTATGCAATGAGAACTATGGATCCAAGTCCTCCAGGCAAAAGGAGAAGATAAATATCACTCAAGACCATGTCTGAGCCCCTGGTCTACGTGGTAAATTCGAAAGAAAGAATGGATGTTCCTCTAGCTCTTCAGTTTCCTGACACCTACAACAAGTGCACCAAGCTGAAAGATGATGTCATTTATACTTTAGATAAAACTACAAAGTAAATGTGAAATAAAAAATGGTTTTGGCTGTCCCAAAATACCACCTTGAACAAAACGGACTGGTAGCTATAAAAAGAAGTTAATGAGCTTTAAACAGGAACCACAAATTCCATTGCTTCAAAACCACTGCTGAATTAAGGCCTGAGTATCAAGAAGCTTTCAACTTCCATCATCCATTTCAGTCAAAACATGGTCTTGTTTTACTATTATCTACAAAGACACTATTATTGAACTACTTGCACCACAGTTCAGTTCTCTCTTGTATTGAATTCTTGGCCAGAACCCCCAAAACCTGTGGAGGCTTTCATTCCACAGCCATTGTGCAGAGAGATAAATCTGAAAGCAAATAGGTCGTGTTGACACTGGAATCATTCTTGCAGATTCTCTCCTTCTACACAACCTCCCTTGCTTTAGCATTTTTTTTAATTCTTCCAATGATGACTTCACACATGCATTGTAAAGTGGTCTAACAACAAATTGTCATGGTAATTACCTCTCAGAAAGCAGGGAAACCACTGCACAAATATCTCACACAACACGTCTTCAAATTAGGCCTCTGTACCTGTGGTTTTAACACCCATCTTCCATTTTCACAATACTCTTAGTTACACAATAGTCATATTTTGTTTAACATTCTTAGATTAGGACTTTCTACAACAAACACTATATAAAGGAATGGGCATATGGAACAGTAAGGCACAAGAAAAGCATATGAAACCAGATGTTTACATCTAAACCAACATAATTCAAGTATTAGTAAAAGCGAAACCTGAAAGACTCGTATTAGTACTGTGAAATTTGGGTGAGAGAATGCTACCACATCCAGTGAATCTGCAATTTTTTACAGTTTCTTAACAAAGCCACTAATTCCAAGAACAGAGCTTCCAGCCAAGTGTTGGAAAAGTAACATCAGCTTGAAATGCAAGGAATTAAAATGTTTTTTCTTTGTCAGAATGTAAATTTAGGCCAAAGGTCTTCTTTTTCTCTCCTCAGGGAAGGCTTGGAAATGCTTATTGTCCCATTTTATTCTATGAAATTTAGCCCATAGCAATTTGCTTCTATTATGGTGGATACCTAGTATTGCTCACATATTCGGCCTAGATTACTTACTTTACTGGAATTCTTTTCAAGAATTAACTGATTAGTATGAGCATACAGCCTTACTCTAGCTACAGAATTAACATACTCACCCGAACCAATTCTCCCAGTGAGAGGGTTTTTTGTTGGGTATACAAAAGACTTTATAAACAATTCACCACGCATGAAAAAAAACAACAACCCATAATGTTCATTTTCATTACACACATCCTTGTGATTTCATGAAAGGAGTGAATAATATATTAGGCTATTATTCTCAATGAAAGAATATATGCTAATGGACCGTACTAAAGAAATTCTGGTCTCTACTGTATCCATGCGATCCTGCTGAGTGCACTGAAGCTGACGGAACAACCATAGACATACAGTTTGGCTCATGGAGAGCATTCACACCATCTATCTAAGATATATAAAGTAAGTAAATGTCCTCTAAGGTGCGAGCCAAAAAGTACCTCCATTAAAAATTAGGTTCTTGACTTTAAACATAGTAGCTAAAGTAAATATGAGATGCAGATGATGTCAATAACTCCCAAAATCACTGTGGGGAAAAAAAAAACTGTAAATTGAGGTTGGTTATAGTCAAAGACCGCAACAAAAAATTGTTAGCCAACTTGCACTTCAATACACCTATAAGATGACTTCAATAGTTTTGTGGTGAAATCGAACCTCAAACGAAATCATCAGCTTCAATGGCAGGACAGCGCACTTGGATTTTATCTACTTTTTCTTTTATTTCATATCAACGATTATAATTTCTATTGGTTTTTGTCATCCTATAACCCAAGAAACACGACACACATCATGTTACCACAAATAGCTGAAAGGTAACAGAAAATAAATTTTACTCACAGATAACCATTCATTAGTAAGTTAAACAATAGGCACCTCCTATTTATACAGATTATATAAAAGGCGGAAACGGTAAATTCTATCTTACAAAATGTAATGCAAAATGTGGCACGAATTTGTCGCAGGATCTGCAACAGCCCTAGACCTTTCTTGTCTAAATGCCTTGAGCTACTCAGAAAATTCGAGGCAGGTTTCAAATACCCTAGAGCATGCCTGTATCCTTACGTTACTTCTCTATTAAGTGGAATCATTAGTGAAGACAAAGTCTTCATATGCATTTAAAACTAATTTTTAAATCGTGAGGAAAAAAGTATACAATGCCATCATTTTCATTAAAAAAAATCCAAATGTCTTAGTTTTGGCTGGTTTTTTGTTTTGTACCCCACACATTTCTATTTTCAAATTTCCTACAGCCTTTCTACAGCAAATATCCACTGAACCAGTCTTTGTGTAAAAGTTATACCTCTTTAATCTTAAATTACAGCGGGATAATTCATTTTTCACTTTGATCTCACTTGCACAGAATTAGGCCCGTTCCGTGAAATATTACTACTTTATTAATACAAGTATGAAACCAAGCTTTGCTTCTTCCCAATTTAAACCCTCTTTATTTCTACTGAAGTTAACTAAATTCTATGAAATAGGCCAGACTGCAATACAATAAGAGTCAAGACATATTATTACATTTTTATGAGGAGAAGAAAAACCAACAGGCTATAAGCAAGTATCTAATTAGATGGCTTAATGGAACATAAGCATTTTATGGTACCAACAGGAAAAAATAATCTACCAACATGGACGTCTGGAGTGTCTCCTTTAAAAGAGCCCTTTGAGGCTTACTCCGATCTTTTGTGATTCATTTCAGAAGATCACTTCATAAAATGTGTAATCCATCATTAGCATTTAAAAGAATCATTACTTTTGAGGAAAGCTGCCCGTACATGAGACACAATCTCTTGATGCCTGTTTGACAGGGTGCTGAAGGAGATTAAAACTAGCCCAGTTTTCTGCTGCTGCTCTGAGCATAGCCCATGAAGGCAGAAAACTGTATTTAGAAGCAAGAAGAACATCAAGGCATAGAAAAGTTTAGAGCTTTTTCTAAAAAAAAAAACCACCCAACTTTGGTGATACAACTACCAAAGATTTGTTGTCTTACCTAATCAAGAGACATTACAAAGAGAAGCAAAAGAAGGAGCCTCTAATGCTTTCATTTGTCTTCAACTTACATACTTGTACTACAGGAGGAGCACGCTCTCAGAGAATAAGGACGTCTCACGATGCCCCTGTGCCGGCAGGAGATGCAGCAACTCCAGATTTATCACTGGTCTCTCTGCCCAACTCAGCATCTCCATCCTTCTTTCCACTGCAGCTCACAGGAGGAGCGTCAGGACCCTGTCTCTCTCCTCCAGGGGCCAAAAGAGCACGGTCATCCTCCACAACCCCAAAGGTGGTCAGCACGTCTCTTCAAGTTTTCAAACACCTTTCAAGTTTTCGTCACAGTGCCATTTCTCCTTCAGTGCTCCACCATCAGGCTGCCTCTCACCCCCTCTCCAGATGCTGGAAGCAGGACCACTCCATGGATCTCAGACATAGACTCAACTTTCAGATTAAAACTGACGTCCTGCTTTTCCAGGTAAGCATTCAGGAGACAATCTGAAGAGGCTGCAACTAGACCCTCAGTTTACTTCTGTTTCTGTTCTCCCTTCACTTCCTCATTTACCCTTCTCCTGATCTTCTACCATCGTAGATCTCTTACCACCAACTATTCCTCCTGAGCACATGAGCACAAAGACAAGCCATCTCTTTGGTCTCTGGGAGGAGTTAGAACAAGATTATTTAGCTACTAGGTTAGCTCCGCTTAAGGTCTCAGAGAAGATGCAAGAACATGAAAGGTCCATTAAAAAAAATAAAAGCCACCACACAGACGTCCTATGTATTTGCAGAAATTTCAATACTCCTCAGTGTCACTTCAGACCTGTTTCACGTGCAAGAACTACAAGAGCATCACTCGTGCGATCAGTCCTGGCCACCAGTGACACGTGGTGCAAAGGGCATACGCACGATGCTGCAGACGGACACAGAAACACAATTCTCAAGCCTAAAACACACCTGGCTAGTATTTTCAGCTCATACGTATTCTTAAATAAGAAACACAGATTAGGAAATAACACTTTTCCGGCAGGGAAATAAAAGAGTTGCATCTACTTTTTTTGTCATACTTGACTCCACATGATGTATTTTGAGAATTTATAAAAACTGAATAAAATGTACACTATTATTGATGTTCTGGTAGAAATATTGCACAACATGCTTCTGCTTCTATTTTTAGAGTAATGAAAATAAAAAAATACAATTTAGTCTCACTCTTTGATAAATACAGATTGGTACCAGGGACCAAGTAAACATTTGATCGATCAGTGTCTTAAATGATAAACTAACAAAATGCTTTTATTACTATCATCTATATAATACAGCTTGAAGTCCTGTATTTGCCTGGGCAATTGGTCAGCTAACTATCTAGTTATTTGCACAGCCAAATGTGAATTTTTCAAAAACAATTAGGTTTCAAGAGTATATTACAGCAAACAGTATGTATTAGATTATACCTAACAAGGCCTAAGAGCACTTCGCTTCAATTAGATATGCCTGATTTGTCGTTCTTGTCTTATAGAAAACACTTCACAGCTACAGTGTGGAGAGTAGTGGATTTTAATAAACTCTAGTGAGTTATACCCAATGGCAGTCTCAGTGTGATCCGATCATCTTCTGAAACAAGAATTAACAAAGAGCAGTATTGATAGTTCAATAGTACATATGTATTGAAAACTTTACACCTACACTACCATGTCAGGCCCTAGAGAAGACATGCTACTTTTCTGATTAAATACAATGCAGAAGAGCTTTTGTGCTATCTAATATCTTTCCTTCAATAACTTGTTATTAAAAAATAAAACACGAGTGAGAAGGGGAGGGGAAAAAGTATTCAAAACTTAACACACAATATTACTCATACTTATTGGTTCAGTGCCGTTAGCACTACATGCAACATTTGCCCAATTTTCCATCTTTAACAAAGTTTTACCCATGCCAAACTGTGCTGTATTTTGAACTGATATGCCAGCAAACATAAAGCAAAAAAAAAAGTAAGCACGGCAATTTAAATAAATTAAAAAAACCCACAACCAGAAAACCTGCTGCCTCTTCTCTCCTGTAGTCAGCTGTTGTCTAATGACAACTTTTGTTCCAGATCTTCAAAGTCAAGCAGGAGCTTTTCTGGGACAGCATGCCCTAATTAAATTCATTTGCAGTGGCCCATTTTGAATGATTCAAATTAAACACTTTTTTGGTTGTTGAGCGACAGTTTCTAAATTTGTTTATTATGCAAGAATAATTCTCCATAGACATTCCATAGACAGTAAGTGGAATTTCTGCAAAACTGTGTTGACAAACACTAAAATATAACTTATACTTCTCAATTTCAGCCATATACGAGGTCTGCAAAATGATGTTGCTCCTGAGTGACAATAGAGGAAAAATGCCCCAATTCCAAAGGAGGACTCACAGGACAAGATCTTTCCTTGAAAAGTTTCCTTAGTTGAATTCCAGCCAGTTGTATTCCAGGAGCAAGCATACACTGTAGCAGACAAAGTACTCTGTTGCAGAATATCATAATCTGGAAAAACTTAAAAGACTTTTTCCTCTTCTTTGTGACCTTCAAGGAAACCGTAGTATGGTTGATTGGCGGACAGTGACAGAGGAAGATATAGTAAAACACCTCTTTGGAAGCCTTTGAAAGAATTTAACCTGAATGAGGCTAGGTATTTTTAAAAAACACAAAAAAAAAAAAAGTTAAAAAAAACCCTAAAAGTCCCACCTGGAAAGAGTTAAGATATTGAAAGCAGGCTAGAGTGTCATTTCTGAAGTAACAGCAGTGTTCTTGCTGACGATGTGCATTTAACAGTTGCGAGTCTGCCAAAAATGGGCTCAATATCATGGTCACAACGTAGGAATTCAAAATTTATCAGGAACCATTTTGCTGAGTATTTAGGTAATACAAAATCAGCTCGTTTGCTTTTCTTTAGGTTTTATCAAAAAGATTTCAGTTACAACATTCTTTGTACCAGAAATAGTGTGGCCAGCAGGACTGGGGCAGGGAACGTCCCCCTGTACTCAGCACTGGTGAGGCCCCACCTCAAATACTGTGTCCAGTTTTGGGCTCCTTACCACAAAAAAGGCATTGAGGTGCTGGAGCGGGTCCAGAGAAGGGCAACGAAGCTGGGGAGCGGTCTGGAGAATAAGTCTTAAGAGAAGCAGCTGAGGGAAGTGGGGTTGGTTTTTAGCCTGGAGAAAAGGAGGCTAAGGGGAGACCTTCTCACTCTCTAAAGGAGGGTGTAGAGAGGTGGGGTCTGTCTCTTCTCCCAAGTAACAAGCAACAGGACAACAGGAAATGGCCTCAAGTTATGCCAGGGGGAGTTTAGGTTGGATATCAGGAAAATTTCTTTACCAAAAGGGTTGTCAAGCATTGGAACAGGCTGCCCAGGGAAGTGGTTGAGTTGCCATCCCTGGAGGTATTTAAAAGATGTGTAGATGTGGTGTTCAGGGACATGGTTTAGTGGTGGACTTGGCAGTGTTAGGTTAATGGTTAGGCTCGATGATTGTAAAGGTTTTTTCCAACCTAAATGATTTTATGATTCAACAATCCAGCTTTTTGGCAACCATGAGAAACCATAAGACAGTAACTATGAAAATTGCCGAAAGATTTCATATCAATCCAGATTTTTACACTTTTACTAAAGCAACAAAAGGAGAGAAATGTAATATATTAAAGGATTTAATAACAAAATGTAAACTTAACTAAAATTGAAAGGCTTTCAGTCACTAAAAAGGTATCATTTTATACTGTTAATTACTTAGAAGGCAACTTGAGAATCGAGACAAGCAGAATTTGGGTTTAAGGACAGAGTACTATAGTTTTAGAAGTGTTATCAGTCAGATGGTAAAATTAGTTTTATACTCCAATTTATATTTCAGGAAGAAACACGCACAGCCTAAATGGTTTATGGTGTATGAATGATTTATATCGCATGAAATTTTGTGCTGGAGATAATGAAAACAACTGTGAAAGCAAGAATAAAAAGAAAGCCTTTGAATGACAAGGCTGTATCATAACGTACTCCCTCACATACTGTCAAACACAAATAATATCCACAACTATTTGAGATTTCCAATACATCTTTCAACTTACTCCTTTTACAATCAAATTATAATACTTGTCTTAAAACTCCCTGTGGTAGCAAAGATGCTAAATCAAGCCCACGTTTCCTGGCACTCAGTTACAAAAGACTGCTCCAAAAGTCTTACACACCTTCATTTTCAGGTTCTTTGCTGATAAACTGATAGAACTTATTTTTATAACTTACAGGACTATACTGAAGACAATTCAACATACAACCAAGTGTCAGCAGGGCTCCCTGAGACTTTCAAAAATGTTTATCAAACACCACGTACAGGCTTTTATCTGTTTTGTTGCCATTTGTTAAGGGAAGAAGCCTCACGCATTCTGACAGCCGATCAACAAAACATGCTTTTGAAGGCTCTGCCCAAGCTCATCACTTTTACCTAGGAGAGAAAGGGCTTTTGTTTTCAAAGCACAAAGCCCAAAGACACCTGAGCAGTTCCACCGGGGATCCAGAGTCATCTGAACAAGATGGGGAGACCTGCGACCCAACTTGAGCAGGAAACCTCACTTCCGGAAGAACAGCCTCCCGCACTGTTCCCATCAGCGGTACCACCATCAGCAAAGACCACGCACCCCAGCCCGCCCTGACCCCAACACCTCCTCGTGCTGGCCCCTCGCAAGGTCTTGCTCTGGAAGAATTTCCCAGAAGACATGCAGTGCCCCATCTCAGTCTGGACAAGTTTTGGGTGAAAAATTTTGATAGGTACTGCTGCATCAACACCACACTCTCTTCTCATGATTTTGTGAGAAAACTCATTCTCAATAAACTTAAATATTCCCATATGTGTCTATAAAATAATGAAAATATCCATACGATTTTAACTGGAACATATAGAAGCTGCAACAGAATATCCCTTTTTAAATAAAAGGTATGTTTCAAAGAAATTCACCTCTTAACTAAGATGAGCTAATCTATTTTCTAAATGAAACATTTGTATTGCTGTGACATTTCCTAGCAACCAGAATGACTTCTATAATCGTGCTGATTTCAGGGCCAGGAGCTGTCTGCTCTAATCAACTCAAAGGGAATTTGCAGAGCAGATCCTGTAACACTTCAATGTTACGCTTTTTTCTATATTCCACTTTCTACCAGAACTCAATTTACTAACACAGTTAGATTTGAGAAAAAGATAAATTAAATCATATATCTATTTACACTTGATAAAACAAACAAACAAACAAATCTATTAGGATCAATCTTCATTAGACGAAAAAAACCAACCCATTACAAGAATTGTTAAGGCTGTGGTTGAAACTCTCCTGGCCTGTCCGGGTATGAAAGCACCTTTTAGAAATTCACACGCTCCACTGATGCTCCTGGAGTTATACGGAAAGGAACGCCTCAGTTACCACGCAATGAGTTCAGAGTTAAAAACCTCATACCTTTTGACATTCTTATCGAGACAAAAGGCAGAAGTGCTCCAAAGCTCTTCCTTCTGTATTTTAGGGAAGTAGAATGATGTATCAGTGTTTTACAGTAACAACGATGTTCTACTTAGTCAAAAAGTAGGTTATTAAATAGCAATTATTTGAAGTAATATTATAAGTTTTGAGAAGTGGAAAGCACACATCCCCAAGTATTATAAAATGCCCACAGAGCTCCCTGAGCCTTGAATGTTGCCTTAACAAAGGAAAGTTCCACAGGATTGCAAAGTAACACAACACAAAAAAGAAAGCTAATAGTTATTTTAAAGAAACAGGATGACCCACAGATTTACACTTATTGTGACACCGATTCTGCAAATGTTATAGAATGCAATTGTATAAAGGACAATATCCTTAATTCCAATTATTATGTTGTTAAGACAGACTGCTTATTTTAATAAACTATGAGATTAGTTAATGAAAAAAATGTATTAACAAATTTATTTGTTTTTCTTTCAAGTCAGTCTAGTATAACACATACTAAAAATAGATTAAGAACTGATTAAATGGTAAACAGAATTTCAAACATGGAATCGCTGAACAATACTGCTGGATTGAGTTTTCAGTGGTGATGGTTTTATTTACTTTTAAGATGGAGCAACAGACTTTGCTTTTTGCTATCGTCAGGCTTCCACAATCCAGAAGCAAACAAAGTAATTGTTACTTATAATTTATAATAATCACTAATGATGAAGAAGTGTCTTAATCGTAAACAGTGACAGGGATTGATCAGGTAACAGCTTAACCTTCTCTGCCCAAACTGTGTGGCATCAATTTTATCATGGATTTGAAAAGGAAAAAAAATATCCCCAAGCCTCACAGATCCAATCTCTCCTTGTCTTCCTCCCATCAAACACCAATAACTGGTTATTTATGTTAATATTTTGGTGTGAACATCTGGTTAGCTATTAAATTTTAATTGGGTACTAAATATTAGAGGAAAATTTCTCAAAAAGAGACAAGGTCAAGCCTAGTTACCTACCCTTTAGAACCAATACAGAATCTCTTTGTTATGAATTAGTGTTCTTCTCCCCCCTCCTCCCCACCCCAGATATAAAAAGAACTGATTCAAAACCAGCTAAGTTAAGAGATTCCAGGAGAGAACCAAGGACTGCTTGGCTGTTGTCAGTGCTTAGCATGTTTTGAAAGCACGAAGAGAAAGAGTGCCTCTAAAGAGTCCAAGTATGCAAACTTTACCTCATGCCAAAACTAGTCAAAAGAATTAGATACAGTGGATCTAGAGCTCGTAAACATGCTTTTTTTTTTTTTACTCCTACATTTGCATAACCACCACCAAGTATTAAGACTGATCGTATCATTAATGACGACTTCAAGGGCTCAGCTGCAGTCTCTATCTCTATCAGGGTCAGAGAGATCACCCTGGTATATTAAATCTATCTACTCTGCAGTTTCTCACTTTGTGGGAAAGGCTCTCCAAATGCTAAAAGAGTTCATTTGCTCCTTACACCCCATCTAAAGTCGTAATTTCATGCAGCATCAAAACTATCTACAGCAGAGGCCAAAGTGTCACGAGACCTGAGATTTCAGGATTTAAAGCATTGACCAGAGCAGCCCAGTTCCTAAAACAAACATCTTGTCCTCCCAGCAGCACACACAGAACAACGGAGTGAAATTTTAAGGGAGAGATAAACTGTTTCCAAGCTATTTTAGTTTCACTTGTTCATTTTCTTAGCAGTGCAGTGTGACAGCGCGGAGCTAATGCTCGGTGACAGATTTCGCCTGGTGGAAATTCCTCCCGGGAAGAGAGACCTCATGGCCTATTTCTCCTTCTGGCAAATTTTAAGCAAATTAAACTGATAACCATATCTCGAAAAACAATCCCGAGGACAGCACCGCTGATAGGACCCCCGGGGGGACATGGTCCGTGCTACTGGAGTGAAATGACAAGTCCCAGGCGGTGCGGAACCGCGGGGGGGACGTGCTGGGGGCACCGAGGGATGAAGCGAGGAGGGAGCCGGCCGTGGACCCCAGGGAATACAGCATGTCAATTAAATGGCAGCGAGATCTCTGCCGGCCAGGGGGGGCACAGGCAGCCCCAAAGGGTCCTGGCCCCCCAGATCAGGCAGCCGCAGGGGGGGACAGCACAGCCAGACCATGAGCCACTGCTTTCACCTTCGGGTGCGCAGCGAGAGGGCTTGTCTCCTGGGTTTCCTCAAACTGCCCGTGAATGACAGCTGGTGCGAAAGCTGTCACAGATGTGTCTGCACTGCTCAGGTGACCCTGAGATTTAATAGAGTTGCAGGCCTGGTCACCGCTCGGCCTCCTGGAGCATGGTGAGGGTCCCTGTCCCACCTCCCAGCTCTGCCCTGTATCCACAGGGGAATGATGCTGGAGCAGATCAGGGCTTTCCAACACACAGCTCACGGATAACGTTTCTGACACACAGCTCATGGGAGCAGTTTCTGCCCCCAGAAACTTCCAGGAATGCCACAAATAACGGGGGAAAAAAAAAAAACAAATGCTAAAATCAAGAGGTTACAATCAAAAGCAACCAAGAAAGTGAAGCATTTTTCACAGCAAGGGGTTGAAGAGGGACCAGTGGCCCAACACTTGCCCCTGCAAGACGCCGGGCATGGACCAATTAGGCAAACTTGCCACGAAATATTTAACTTGAAGTTAGCTAATCATACAAGGTAACAAAATGCTAGAACAGGATTAAAGTTCAGCAGTTTTTTAATCCTATTTTGTATTAAAGCCAGAGGGAAATATGTAGCAAGAATAACCTCCTAATGGAAAACAGTTCAGATCTCACCTAGAGCTTAACAAGTGCTCAGCGCTCTCTGTACAACTTTGTTGTACAACTCTCGTTGGCTTAAAGTGAAGGCAGGTGTTAATCTTATCTGCAAAAGGACCTCAGGGGACCTTTAAGGATATGCCACATTATATCTTCAAGTAACGTGTTCATAGTTGCAAGTCGAAAAGAAGCAGCATTGCACAGAAAAGAAAGCCTGTTCCAGTGGATATAGCATATAATGCAAAAAAACCCCCTGTCTCTTACAGATTATATCTGTGAAACAAAACTAAAAAAAAAACTAAAAGAAAACCTTCCTTTTTTCTTTTTTATCTTGGAAATTAAAATGCTAGACTCTTCCTCCTCTTACAGCCTCAGTACAATGTAATTTAATAAATGCTAAATTATTAATCATGGCTTTATTTTTTAATTCTCTCTCACATGATAAACAAAGACTGCTCCATTTCTCCATATGAATTATTTTAATTATTTCTAATGCCAACAACAAGGAAAAAATATTCTCACATAACTCAGATTCCAGGAGAGGCAGGGCAACAAAAACCTCACAGGAATTTCTCCACTTTTCCCAGCAATTTTGCATTCAGATAAGGAGCGATGGATAAAGTGGCATCCATGAGATAAAGACAATGCAACATTCCTGGCTTCATCCTGGCTCCTTCTGAGGCCAGTGGTAAGAAATGGCACCAGCCCCCTCAGGCTCTTGATTTTGTTTGGCTACAAGAGAAGTTTTTCATCCTGTGCTGCCCAGACAAAAGCCAAGTAACCAATCCAGCAAATGAAGAAGCACAAGTCTTCATAGCTGGCTGGCGAGGTTAAATCAAGTAAAGATAACACCTACACGTATCCCTTCTGTTATTAAAAATCTTCAGACTGAGTCTTGCCATCACAGTTTGCACTGGAAGTCAGATAAAAGTTCTCATATCCAGTAAATGTGACCATTTCAGGAAATATGCAAACATTTGGTTCTTATCCTAACAAGAAGCAACTTTTCTCAGTATGAAAACAAAGCACAATTACTTAATGAGCCCAAGTAATGCTTTCCAGTTCATTCTTTTTAAAATCAAATGCAGATGTACCCTAGTTCAACGCTAATTATAATCAATATCATCCAGGAGGTCACAGCAAATAAATGCTGGGCATTTAAGATGCATTTCTTTCTAAAAAAAGCAATCAGAAAACCAAAAAAAACCCACAAACACACACACATAAAATACAAAACAAACAAAAAAACCAAAAGAAATCCACCCAAACCCTTCTTCTCATCTGCAATAGCTTCCTGCTGGAAGCTCTGCAGTGCAGGGCTGATTGGGTGACATTGGCTCAGTCTCACGTCCGTCTCCTCTTCAGATCTAATTACATTATAAAAGAAAAGTGACATCCAGATTTGAAACACATTCTTAAAAACTCTCCTAGCTTAAATAAGGACGTCATTGTTCTCCTTCTGATTTATTTATTCTGTTAACATAGGCTTCCAGCTGAAAAAAATGGGTTCAATCCTTTCCTGTTTGTTTGGAGGGTCTAATAGACCTTAATACCATTGCTCAGAGGCAGCTGAGCTTGCTACTGAAGTTTATTCAGCAAACACAGGCTCTTTGTTGCACTCCAGTATTAGGAAAACAACGAACAAGAATGTTTGGAAGTGTTAGGAAAACACCCACCACAGAATGAGAGCCATATTTTAAACGTGCTTATAAATTCATAGTGTGGAAGGACATCCAAATGCGCAGCCACCAGTGAGTAACTATATGAAAACACCCATAAAACCCTCTGAATATCTGAATATATTTGCTATTTCTCTGAATAAATCTCCTCAAGATATAACAGCAATTGCAGAGAGAACAACGAGAGCCAGGTGCAATAGAGAACGCATGAATTCTACTGAGTGGTGCAGACTGGGTTTTGAGTACATTTTCCAGTTGTGGAACTTCTCTAAGACAATTATTTTAAAAAACTTATAAAATTTTTCATAAATGACACCTGCTTCACCTCACTGAAGCAGAGGTTGAAACTGCAGAGCCAGAGCCTTATAAACTTCAAACTTTATCAAAATAAATCTAATCCAGGGGAAGTTGCATAGCAGATTTTGTTAAGGTGGATACGGGACTATTAGCAACTACTTTTGATGCCACGTGTTATTTTTAAGCATCTCAGTATAAATCTCAGATTTGGTGACCCCAGAATGAACAACACTGCCATAATTTTTACAGGAGGGAAAATGGCTACAAAATTAGATCAGAAAGTCCCTGACAGGTTTTACAAAACTGGCAGTGTAAAGATTAAACAGGATTTATGAAAATTTGTAATAAGGATAAGATTAAATATGTTTGTGCTTTTATATTGATGCTAAAACCAAAAAATGGGAGTATGTGAATTCATATGTGTGTGTATGTGCATATACACACACGTGTGTAAAATGGTATTTTATTCATGTAACATGGACTATTACTAGATATCTCTTGTGTATGTGTAAAGGTAGCAGAAAGATGATAATAGAAGATACAAATGATATAAGAACGAAAGGATAGGTTACATCTTTAAAAGACATTCATTCATTAAAACATGTAAATATAAATAAAACTGTAAATATATAATATGGATATGTATAATATATAGAATATATTATATAATTTATCTGTATATAGATATATGTACAATTTTACTGATAAGTGAAGAAAAGGTGACTGAAAAATGGTAGTGAAGGCAAAACACCTGCTAATAATTCAGAATGGTCAAAGTTGCAGAAGGATCTCTCAACCACAAGTGCGGAGAGTTGAATTACAGATTAAATTCACTGCCTATAAATGTAAAGTAATGCATTAAAAAAAAATACACACACAGAGCCCAAATCACATATAAACAGAGATGGGCTCTACACCTGTTTATAAGGATGATATTTGAGAGTCATCAAGGACAGCTGCCTGAAAATGCCACTGATGCCTTGCAGCAGATAAAAACCTATTAGTTTTGGCAGTGGCACAGAGTGGGAGGAGGCTTAATTGGAAAGATTTAGATAACAAACCAAGAATCATCATAATGTGGCTTTATAAAAACCCACAGCTCCCTCGTAGCTCAAATTCTGGTTGCTTTTCTCTTTTACTCCACCACAAAGAGATACAGAAGAACTAGAAAGGACATAGGGCGTAGCAACGTGGATGCTCAGAGATTACAGTGACTTTTATAAGGAAAGTATTTTTCATCGTGGTAGAGAGATGCAGACAGAGGGGCTAGAACAGAGGTCCATTTAATAAAATTATCAGTAATTTTCAAATGCAAGGAAGAGTTATTTTACAGATGCTTAACAGGTTTGCAGAATTCATTGTCACAACCAACTCCGAAGGTCAAATGCTAAAAAAAAGGATTACAGAAGGTAGTAAAGCATGAATCATTAAACATGAGGATCATGCACAGATCTAGACTTGGAATAAACCAAACTGCTGACCAGCACAAGCCAATAGTCTTCTCCAAGCAAAAGATCACTTTGTGCTGCCTCTGTTCCTTACGCTCTCGCTTAAGAATCAATTAATTGCTAGTGTTGAAAATTTTCCAGTAAATCACTACTGGAAAGGTCCAGTAGAGATACTCTTATCATTTCCTTTCCATTCCCCAACGTTTTTAAGTGCAAAAAACATTTACATTTTATATTTTAGTAACTTTAGTATAGTATGTATTTTATGTTAAATCTTTATATATATTTATTGCTAATAATATAACCAATGAACAGCAGTAAATAGCAAACATATTAAAATCTCCTTTACATTGACAAAAAGTTCAAAATTCATTTCATTATTTTTTCAAGGTATCAAAAACAAGGGGAAAAAAAAGTGCATCCCATAGCAATTTAGAAGTTATTGAACTGGTCAAAGTTAAAAAAAAATTAGTTTCCCCATCTTATGGCTGCTGCTATATTATTTCTTTCATATTTTAATGTATAGAGTATATGGAATTCAGCAATGCAATTAATTGGACTTGTGCAGAAATTGAGGACTTCACTAAGCCTAAGATGACACTACTCAAGGTTTTGTTTCCATTGAGATGGAATGGCATTTCTGGTGAACAGGAAATTGCAAACAGCAAAATAAAACCATAACAGGTCAAACAAGTTCCTACAGCAGATATGGGGAATAGATATCTAGAGTTAAGTCTAAGTCATGCCTCAATAAAATGCAAAAGCATTTTACACCAAAAAAATACACCAAAGAAACCCTGAATTCTCCAAATGCCATCACAAGAATCCTTGCAGAAGCATCAGCACTATCCAAAGTTCACAGCTGAGCTCCTTTAAAAAGTATGTGATGAACTTTTTTGTTCTCTAAATGGCTTTAAGGAGGAAAGTTTTCTAATTGCAAAGAAAATATCAAACAATAAACTTACCTTAAATCATTATCCAAGTGTTGGACTTATTAGGAACTGGTTACACCATACACATCTGTATACCTTAAACCACAGCCTGGTCCCTTCTATTTACATCCTTCAGCATCCAAGCTGGTGTCCGTGCCCAGTCTTAAATACTGAAAGCATTTAAGCTTATACACTTAATTAAGAGAACTAACGGCAGCAGGCAAGTAGAAGAATGTGTTTGATATATTGAAGAATGTTAACTTACTCTCTTATTGTAGTCTTGCCTCACATTATTTTCAATTGGAGAACAGTTCTTCAGAAATATTACATAGGTAACTAATGACTATTAACTAAAAAACAGTTATTTAAATTATTTACTAACAGATGTCTTTGTGAAATATTTATTTATTTTGGAAGTCTGTAAAGCTTTATAACAAGATTAGTTAAATAAATTTTTCAGCTGTGACCTCAGGCAGAATCTGTTCCAAACAGCATCCTTTGGCTGATGAAGCTTGAAATCAGAACCTCAGCTCTTCTTGGTGCTGTAATGCTCTTTTAGAGTGTGTGAAGGAATTTTCTACCCATTAGCATACTTTTCCATTTATATTTCAGAGAGGAAAAGCGTCTCCTTTATTCATGAGAAACGAGCAAACAAAAATGACAAAAGTTAATTTTTAAAATGCTTCAAAAAGCTATTTTAACCAAATCCATTCTTCCTACACCGCAGACACCCAATAGCAATCAGCTGCCAGCCTGAAGTAGTTCAGTCCCTGTAATGACATTACATTGGGAAACTGCTTATAGGGCTAACCACAAGATTATACAGAACAAGCTTTAAAAAAAAAAAAAAAAAGTCATGGAAGTTAAGCAACAAAAGGATTCTAATTACTTCAGTTGAATAACTTGATTTCACTTTTACATGATTACAGTAAGTGTTGCTAGTCTCGTCTGTGCTTTTCATTTCACAAGAAATAGAACAAAAAGTAATAGAAAAGGGCCTTTGTTTTATCAGTAGCACTTTTATGGCAAGTTCTGCCTCAAGCACACCCAAAGAGCCGCAGCACTCAGATGGGAGGCGTTTAATTCCACTGCTTCCCACCAGCAAGCCTTCTCCTCTGAAACAGCAAATTCATAGTGTAAAGTTGATTGTAGTACAACTGTGTAAAATACTTGCTCTTTTCCCCAAATAAGGTTGCAATGATTTTACAAGTTGACTAGGCAGCTAGGTCACCAAAACTGCTACCATTATGACAAGGAACCAAAAGCTGTCTTCTTTCCCAAACCAGAAGAAAAAAGCAATAACCCCAAGTGTTCCTAAAAACTTTTGGTGATGCAGGCGAAACTGTATCAGAAAATCACTAAACTTTTGTAGCAGAAAACCACAAATAAGCCCAAAAATCACAGTCACTTGGAAAAGGTTTGCCCAGAAAGCACTGCAATGGAATAGATTAGAAATGGTCTAAAGCAGATGTAAAAGTGGTCCAAGAGGACCCTGTCTAATGGAAGCATTTCCACAGTCTTAGGGACTAATGGATCAGGTCACACCATCACTTTCTGTGTCCTGGATGATTTCTACACCCATTTTCCCCGTTTTTAAAGTGGACCTTGTACATGCTCACAGGAAACTCGTTAAGCCCAACTAGATCAACGTGTAAAATATTGAAATACAACAAAATGCTACTGTCAGTCAGCCAAAAATCTCAAGCATCAGTCTCTTTTCCGTAAAATTTTCAGTTTCAAAGTCAGACAACGTTAGCATTCTCTGATGCATAGTTAATACCGGAGGCAGAAGATCTGGGTTGTGATCTGTTTTCTCCACGTGAAATTGTATTGTATTAACATCATTGGAGGCAGAGTTCAAGCAAAAAAAGATTTCCAATATCAATCAGAGCAGCACTGCTTGGAAACGGAAGTATCACTGCTATAGCCGTCCTCAGGTTTTGAAAGCAAAATAGAGTTTAACTTCACAAGTACTCAATTTCAGTACTGAAAAGCAACAAAGCATTGAGAATTGCAAGGAACTGCTTTTTTGGCCGTACAACATCATCTTTTTAGATATGTACTGGCTAAATGCAATTTGAGTCTCCTCTGCTCTTACACAGATATAAATTATAATTAACTTTACTTAGAGAATAAGACTCCCCGAGGAAAAAATAAAACAATCCCTAACTCAGATGCACATTTACTACATTCACTGTTTGAATAGGGTGAAATCAGTGGCCAAACATCAATATTCCCATGCACAGAAAAAGTTTTAAACCCTTGATTTTCCTCCAGCCTGATTTCTGAAGTCCCAGTTCAAAAATATAGGTCAAATTTCCTCCCGTCTCCAACCTTCCTCAAAGTCAGCTTGCACAGTGCGAGCCTGACCCATTTTGAGTAGGTCCTTCACAAATAAATAAATGAATCAGGTGCCTGCATCACTTTTCATAATATATTTCTGCATTAAAGGTCTTGCATGTGAAATATATTAGCTTTTGAATCTCATTTGAATTCCATGCTCTGAAGAACAGATTGCTGTGGACTCACATGTAACTGGAGGCTGATTAGTCAACTCAAGGCAGATTAGCTCTTTCTGTGTTTTATTTAGCAATTCCTACAGTGAGCAAGTGTTAATATAAAGGTCAAGCACAACAGAAAAATCATGACTATGTCTGACCATGGTGCAGTAGTTTCATTGAAGAAAAACAAAAAACACCATCAAAAAACAGAAAACATAATGTTACTATTATAACATAATTATTATTATTATACTGCTTCCTTCCTTTGGGAAACTAAATAATGACAACTCTTTAACTCAATTCCAGTACCTTCTTTTGTGAGCATTTGAAACGGAGGAATGGGAAGCGTTGAGGATATGGTTGTGGACAAACTTCTAATTAGTAAAACTGATCTAAATACTATCCTATGTGGGAACACCAATTGGAAAGTAATCTTCTTGCAAATTTCATCCACAATATTTGAGTAAGAAAAAATATTTCTGCACTAAAAGTCACATTTTCTAAGGCATTTTTAAAAATATGTTTATTCTGATTAATAAACAATTTTATTCCGAAGAGCAGTTATCAGATTTTATTTTTTTTTGGTTTAGCCTGCCTTAAATCTAAAGCAACTGTATTACTTTCAGTGCAGCAAAAGGTGTCATGTATTAGCCCTCTCTTTAAAAACTCCTGCTAATACAGTTCTAAGTGCTATTTCAGGCACAAATAAGGTGAATTTCTTAATATACACACTGCAGATTTTCTGGGAGGATAACCATTATGAGAAATTCAGGAGAAGTCTACTGATAAGAAAGGTAAAAGGACTTTCATAGCCTGAGATCTGCTATCTATAATGTTGGTACTTTGATCTCTCAGAATACACACTAATGCTATATCTGGGATGTAGCTCATTATTAATAGTTAAATATATTTAAATGGAGCAGCTTTGAAGATCACTTCCAATATCAATAGCTTGCATTTATATAAGGCTTTCATTTTCAAGGACAATGCTACAGGGTCCCTGAATCTGATATACATGTGCATGTATATATAAACTGCCATTTGCATTCAAACACATCATTAAGATTATAAATATGTACCCATTCCTAAATATAAATGCATAATCTATCAGCTTTACTATAGTTTTTGAGGCTTTAATATATAAGACTAGATAATAGCCCAAAGTATAATCACAGACATCAATGGAATTATACCAATTAATTGTGGAGACCATCATCCAGTGCTCTCTGCAGAAAAAGTTATATCAGAAGACGACTTTTGTGTAGAAGATAAATAGAACAACCTTCATTTCTTTTAATAGGTTCTGAAAATGAGGGGAAAGCAAGATATCTTTTACAGAGGAATCTTGGATAAGATACAGATTGCACTATTTCACTTTATACAGAATAGGCATTTCAGTCAACTCAGATTTCCAGAAAGACTTACTTCTGCTGAAAACTCTCAGCCAAGATCTTCAAAATTTCCACCAGGTTATTTTTAAACGAAGTGCCCAGGCCAGAGACTTTATAAGGGGCAAAACAAACAAACAAACAAACAAAATCTATAAGAAAAATGTTCTGTTCAAGCATTTCTTATTTAGCAAGTAGCACCAGTTCACCTTCAGTGAAATCGATTATGCTTGCTAGGCAATATTGGAAGGGTACACTGTATTGCAATTTACCTCTTTCACTTCTCTACACATGTACTTCTCCAACCGCACAGACTGAATTTGACCAGAATATCTAAGAAAGAGAGTTAAGACAGGAAAGAATTTACTATTTAAAAAAAAAACAAAATTAAAAATTTCTGAAAAAACATAGGTTAACCTCTTCTTCAACACCAGCTCATGAATTCAAACAGGGAGGACAAAATTCCTCTCCTGCTGAAGCAAAAGGGAACTTTAATATTGACTTCAAGAAGATTGGCTATTGTCCATCAAACTAAGGAAAGATGCAACCAAGGTGGCCTTTTTTATTTTTTTTTCAGATACTACTACTAAGTAAAAGTTTATTTTTCCATAATTACTGTAAAAGCCACCCACAACCTAACATGTGCAGTATCTTCTGCATTGTATCCTATTTCCAAGTGTAATGACCCTCAAAATCCAAGATTGATTTTGGCTTTACTCTGATCAATACTAATCTCCAAGATATATTAGACTTTACATTGACCTAAACCAAAAAGTCATTATATGTATATTAGTCAATTTCCAAAACATTTATTAAATTAATTTCAGAGACCACAAAAGGTGTATTGTTACAACCGTTTCTGTCTGGGATTTCTATCCATCATCCTTAGGAAGACTTCTTACACGCAACTGATAATTCAGATAATCTCATAGTCACTGTAGTGGATTTCTCAAAATGTCTTGACCTATCCTCTATTATTTTAAGATTAATCTTTTTGTATGTATCTAATTGGAGGAACACCACCATTTTATACAGTTACTGGACTATTAGAATCCAATCTTACACGCGTTAAAGTCAATGGGAGAATACATCTCCCCTTCAGTGACAAAACTGAATTCTTCAAGACTGGGGGAAGTCTAAAATAATACATTTAGACTTTAAGTCCCCAGGAAAGCAAAGCAAGAGAAGCTTTTTCACTCAAAGCTTTTTCACATTTTTAAAAGAAGAATCAGAGCACCCAGAAGCATGCTTATATAAAGAACATTTTTGAAAAATACGTATTTCTGGTTAGCTGTTTTATGATATTGGCTAATTTCAAGTGAGAACTATAAACCCTATACCTACATTAAGGGAGACGATAACATTATGGCAAAATTGTTCCTAACTGATCTGTGGTAGGCCCCTCATCACTTTCATTCTCTTTCCTCAAACAAAAACAAGTCTTAAGCTTAGCAAAAACATAAAGAGAGAGATTGGTAAATAAGTGATAAAATTCATAGATTTTAAAATTTAAAATAGCGAGTTCATTTAACACATTCATTTCCTTTTTTCTCTCTTTTTTTTTTTTAACAGAATGTAATTTTGCTTCCCTGTGACATTACAGATTTCAATAGAACTATTTGCATTTCAGATAGATAACACAATCTACTCTTTGCATAGTGGCACAGTAAAGACCCCATATTGTAAATTATTTGAGGTAATAATCATGTGTTTATTGTCTCCCTCAGGCAATTTATCCTAAATTAAATAATTTTACAACCTAGCTGAAATTTTGTTAAGCAAAATTGATATTAAACACTCCAGGAAATTACTACCCAGAACCTTAACATAATAAAAACCAATATAATACCATGCATAATACTAATTTTTGTAAATTACCCACAGACACTTAAATACAATACTGATAGACCTCATATACTTATAAGTTTGACACATCAACAGCATTTGCTTAAAAATGTTACTGCCTTAGCTCCGGGCACGCAAATACTAAAAGACACAGGAGTTTGCAGAATAAAATGATTAGTAATCAAACAGGAGGAGAAGCTGCTTAAAAAAAACCAAAAAGACAACCAATAAAATGGATGGTAATCAAGAGTGAGGACATAAAAAGCCAGCGAGAAGGCAAATAATTTCATAAACATAGTGAGATATCTCAAAAAAATCATCCAAGTTTGCCAACAGCTTAAACATGTCTCTCAGCTCTTTCCACTCTGGCCAGAGTGAAGATGTCCATGCTCCAAACTCAACCATCTGGTCTGATGCCTTTTGGATTTCCACTTCCATACCACTGTTGATCTTCCAATGGACCAGGGAAGAGAGGGGGGCTGGTATCACTTATCCTGCTCCTTTTGGAATCTGTGCCATTCCAAATTACCCATTTAAAGTACCTTTCTACTGAATAAAATTGTATTAGAAGTAAACTGGTTTCTACCCAGATGGACAAACAAGTAGTCCCAACGTATATGGATGACCCAAGTACCCACTAAGTGATAGAGTGGTATTTCCCAAACTTTGTCATCCTGGCTTTAACCAGAAAGAGTATGGCACATCCTCTCCGATGGCTGCTAATGGACCAATCTGAAAGACATGTCTAAGGAACAACTGAGAGCTAAATAGAAGCCTGTGCTATTATCTGAAACGCGAGTAGTTCCATTGAAGATGCTGCCGTCCCACACAAAAGCAAAATGGCATTTTCTTACACGTTACACTAAAAGAGAAAGAGAGAAAGAATGAGATTCCACAGATTAAAAACTCTTCTAAACTTTCCAATTCCTCTAAAATTCTCTGTCATCATTATCAGAGTTGCAGCTCCACAAACTACTGTGAACAGTTTCCTTGCTGCCCTTGATATTTTAGGGTGAAAGAATGTCTAAAAACACCTACGTTGCCTATTTTTTCATATTCCTTTTATGAAAGGGCTATGATGGGAAACCATTTTGAATATTATGCGTTTTCAGGGGGAATTTATAAGAGTGTGTCAAGTCGTACGGAGAGGGAGCCAGTCCTAAGCACAGGGTGAGGAATGAGAGAGAAGGAGAAACTCATCTCCCACTCCAGGCAGCCCAGAGGGCTGCTGAAGGAAAGGCAAAAGAAACGAGAATAGAGAGAGAGGCTGCACACAATGCGGCTTTAGCCTGCTAAGGCACAGACAAGCAGCTTAAACCTGACGTAGAAGAGGAGAAGTCACTTGAGAGGGGTTAAATATTGGCAGGAGCCAAAGAAGAACCAAGGGTTTCTGAAGCTCCGTTTCAAACGGATTGAAGGGGAACTGGATTGGCACGTTACATGGTGTGACATTTAAAGCTTTGACAGAAGCTAAATACAGCCATTTCCCTGGGCCCATACCACTGCTAAGCAGATAATCCCTTCTGGAAAATAAAGAAACTCCATCTCAGAAATTCTGCAGTATTTCCCCACCCCGCTCTGCTGCCACAGGGTGTTTCAGAACCCACTCGCCTCTAACAGGGGGACGTTCTCCAAATTTCTGCAAGAAAAAATGTATTCAATGGTAGTAGATACTCAGCCGTTCTCGTGCCAGCGATGTGCTTTATCACCTGCTTCCCTTGTGCTGATCCCCTTCTGAATTTGCACAAGGAGTCCATATCCTACTTAGGATTTGACTTGGTCAAACAAACCAGGATCTCCCTTATCCCTGTGACACCCCAGGCTCGCTATGTATTCAGACCATCCTGGTCTCTCTCCTCAACTCATGGTCCAGTTTCAGTTATTTCTCCTTGAAAATGAGTGATCAGAACATTTCGTCTCATTGTTATTGTAAGACGATGTTAATATTTTATTAGCTCTTTCAAAGCCCTCTCTCCTCAAGCATCACAAGGTTATATTTTGCTTTTTCCATTGTTACAGTACATTAGCAGTCCAGGTGCATATTTTCTTTATTTCCAAATCACCCCCTAAGTTTCTATTACAGAACAAATATTATATAGTTTATGGACGTGAGGAGTCATTAATTACAACAATATTCCAAGGCCTCAACTTCATCAACTTTTGACATCAGCCTTTTTGCCAAATATACAACAGAGGAGAAAGGGACAGCTGTAGAAAGAGAGATTGGTTTTCATTCATAAACTTCAGGAATGCTGAAGATTCACACACCACCAGTCAAACATCAGGAACTTAAAGTGGATTCTCAATTTTTTAACAGTAAATTTCAACCTGTGATATCCAAATGACCTCCAAGAGGTCTAATACACATAACTAAGAACAACAGTCCTACTCACAGCAAGATCTAAATGGAAAAATTGATTTCCACTAGAAAATTGTTAGTGGTCTGCAAATGGAAATAAATTTGAGAACCTCTCTTTGTATTGTTGGAGTATTTTCCTTGCATGTGGCAGGTTGAGGAGAGAGCACAGTTCTGACACTTATCAGCACTCTCTGCTTATAAGAAGTAAAACTACGAGCTCAAAGAAGATGTTGAATATATTTAGCTCACGAATAGTTTTGCTTCTGGAAGAAAGAGCAACTTTTACATCAGAACAATCCAGAAGAACAGATCAATACCTGCAATGTATGTGCATATTAACATTCTAGCTCATCTTTTTCTGCATCTCCTTCACCACAAATTTAATCCTGGTTTCAAACCCTGGCAGGTAAAAGTTGCAAGCACCCGCGAAAATAAGTGAAGAAGCAAGATTTTTTTTTTTTCATGTTATTAAAGAAACAAGTCCCAAGATATCCCTCATATCCTCTAGATACCGTCTTTTCACTCTAAAGAAATGGAGCTGGAGAAGGCTATGGATAAGAATTAATTTAATACAGTTTTGCAGCTGTTAAGACAAAAAGTAAAATGCTTTATCTTCCCAGTTATGTTCTAAATACATTTTGTATACGTTGATTAACTATTGATTAATTGCAATAAAGCAGTGACTTGCAACTTTAGAAGTTTACACTGAGCAAGCATTTGTCAAAGCAATGCTAAAAATGGAAAACATGGGACTTGGCTACTTCAGAGGAATTTGTTAATTCAGTAAAATTTTTAGTATCAAGTACAAACTAATAGTTAAAATTATCCCCTGACCACATTAATTTTTTAATAGGATGTGAATAAAAACTTTGTTGCCCTTATGGATTTAAAGGAGGGCCTAACTCAGGTAATCCTACACTTCTCCCTCCCTTACAGCCAGCTGGGACAAACCCACTTTGTACAACTGCCATAATATATGGTACACTGACGTGATATATAGCCTATAGAATTACTATGTCAGAATATTATCACTTTCTCAGCCTCCCACTACTCCCTCTTGTCATAAAATGTTCTGTGTGGGAAGATAAATGGGGATCCAAGCTGGAATTTCTGGTATGTTGGACTGCCCAATAAAATGAACTATAAAGCACCAGGAAAAAAGTGAGAGTTGCTAAAGATGCCCTAAAATCTTTAGTGTACAAAGACAAGTCATTGACAATATTAAGCCTCAACCCATACCAAGGGCAAAAAACCTGGGCAAAGTTCCACCCCACCAGAAAACTTTCATTCCTCCAGTACTGCCATAAGCCCAAAGAAATTTCTGATAACTTCGGGTGAGAAAAAGAAACATCACTACAGTCCTGCTAAATCTTAGAGATCAGAAAGGGTCTAGCAAAATTGACCAGTCACACGAATCTTGATTAAAAAGTAGACTGAAATTATTATCTAATGATATACTCATGGCCTTAACAGAAACCAAGTCATTCCAGAATAAAGCCAACACATCATGGACACCATGTACCTAAAAAAAATCACCTGCTCCCAAAGCACAATATGCTGTTCTCAAGCAAGTTTGATAAGTCGTTCCCTACTGTGTTCCAGATGCCCTCCAAGAGATCTGTCAAAGAAAAAAAGAAAAAGAAAAAAGAAAAAAAAAAAAAAAGCTTTCTTACTAGGATCTTTGGAAAAAGAGGACTAAAATTAGGAAATGACAGGGCAGTTCCTGGGACCTATACATAAATGGCAAATAATTTTAATATATTATCCTACAAACATTAAAACTAAAGGATGACCTGACATTTTTTTTAAAAGCAGACGTTTTAATGAAGTACAAGAGCCTGTTAAAACAACTTTCATCAATGCACCACCACCAAACTTCGTGCTGATTTACAAATTGCTAATTGTAGCCACATGAGAATTTTAACTCAGAATAAAGCATCCTCAGGATTATCCTTAAGATTAAAGGTTAAATAGTGCACACGACACACAAAAATGCATCCATAACCCAGAACTACTTTTTCCAGTTTCCATAATGCCACAGATTTACATTTCACTTCAGCCAAGTTACTAAAAGAAAACACCATCACCTTGAATTTAACTTCCTGCCAACTGCATTTATTATAAGAGTGGGTTTTTGTTTTGGTTTTTCTTTTAATCATACTTTTTCTTTACTTTCCTTTTGGTTGCTTAAGCGTGCCGGTTGTTTATGGGACACAAGCCTGTCCCCATCCCCTTTTTGCCCTCTTTTCACACGCCTCTTCTCTACCCTTTCAGCATCGGCTTCACCACGCCTGTTACAGAACACCCGATACCCACGGAGCGGGACTGTCACTTTCAGGCACAGAGTTGTTACTTCAGCTACTATAGAAAGGGGGAAACTACAACCCAACTCCCGCAACACGCAAAGGAACCTGACAAATCAGAGATTTATTTATTTATTTATTTGTGGTCTAATGCCTTTCAGAGACAGCAATTAGTTGTTTTCCCAAAGAAACTTGCCAGTTCCACCCATGACCCCGAGGCTCGGTTAGGGAAAGCCTTGGCAAACCCTCCCGCCACGGCTTCTTCGCACCCAGCCTATTCTTTGCTTTTTATAGCCACGGCTTTCACGTCACGCTGTTTTGCTTCCCTTCCCCGGGAGCGTAACCACAGCCAAGCTCCTAAAACCGCTAAACTCTGCGGAACAGCTACTAAAAGCCCAAGCCGGACGCCCCCCGCCACTTTGGCGACTCCGCGCCACGAACTACTCGCCACCGACTTCCAGGACAAGCCAACTCCCCGCTCCTCCGCAACCCAAGCGGGGCAGCCCCGGGCACCCGCGCTTCTGCCCGGGCCACTGGGGGTGAAGGTCCCGGTTTAACGCAACCGAGCGGCGGGGAGCGGAGGAGCGCGGAGGGGGCAGGTGAGAGCCCGACCAACCCACCCCGCAACTTCCCACCCCTGCGCGCCTTCGCCGCTCCTCCCTGCGGTAGCTCCGCGCATCTCGCCGCCGCCGCCCCCCCGAACGGGGCGACCCCGGGGCTGATGCTCCCCCGCCTTGGGTGGGCTCCCCTGGGGAGCACCGCGCCCGCCCGCACTCACCGCGGTGGCTCCGCTCCTCTCCCCGCGCCGGGACGCGGCGGCACCTCCCTCCTGCGGCGGGTCGGGGCGGAGCGGGGCGGAGGCTCCGCGTCCCCCCCCGCGGTGCCCCGCACCGCCCACGCTCCCTTCCGCGGGCATTCACC
>JAOXNO010000013.1:28611480-28627919 GCA_028565335.1 Limnodromus scolopaceus
GCGGCATCACGCGTCCGCCCCTCCCCGAGAGCCAGCGGCTCCATCCGCAATGCAGCTGCGGCCGCCCTCTGCTCCTCTTCTTCCTCCTCATCATCCTCAACCTCATCCCATCCCGGCACGGCCCGAGCGGGCACCTGCTCGCCGCCCCCCCTCGCCTCCCGGATCCGAGCTTAGCCCGCTGGGCAGCGCGGCCGCGGCCCCCGCCCCGGCCCCGCGGAAGGACGGACAGACGGACGGGCAGCGCGGAGGCACCGCGCCCGGGAGCACGGCCAGAGCGGGGTCAGGGAGCTGCTGGTGCGCCATCAGGGATGTGAAACAAGGAGGGACGGGAGAGGGGGAAAAAACAGAAAAAAGAAGAAAAAAAAAAAAACGGAAAAAGGGGGAAAAAGAAAAAAAGCAAAAAAGGAAAAAAGAAAAAAAAGCAAAAAAGGAAAAAAGAAAAAAAGCAAAAAAGGAAAAAAGAAAAAAAGCAAAAAAGGAAAAAAAGGAAAAAAGAAAAAAAAGCAAAAAAGTATAAAAGGGAAAAAAATTTAAAAAAGCAAAAAAGGATAAAAGGGAAAAAAGAAAAAAAGGCAAAATAATATAAAAGGGAAAAAAGAAAAAAGAAAAAAAGGAAAAAAGGGAAAAAAGAAAAAAAAGCAAAAAAGGAAAAAGGGAAAAAAGAATAAAAAGGCATAAGGGGAAAAAGGGAAAAAAGGGAAAAAAGAAAAAAAGGGAAAAGGGAAAAAAGAAAAAAAAGGGAAAAGGGAATAAAGTAAAAAGGGGAAAAGGGAAAAAAAGAAAAAAAAGAAAAAGGGAAAAAAAGAAAAAAGGAAAAAGGGGGGAAAAAAGAGAAAAAAGGAAAACAGAAAGTAGGAAAAAAGAAAAAAGGAAAAGAAAAGCGAAAAAAAAAGGAAAAAAGAAAAGAAAAACAGAAGATTAAGTGGGGGGGAAGAAAGGAAAAAAAAAAAAAGAGAGAAAAAAAGGATGAAAAAGGTGTTATTTCCAAAAGGATCTTACCGGCTGCTTCTTCCCCCCAAACCTATTACTGCGGTGGACCCGTGGGACGGGGTGAGATTAATTGCTCTGCCTTAAGAAGAAAGTGATAGATGCCATTAATCAGGGAAGTTGAAAGTCATCCACGTTCGTAGATGGAATTCAGAGATTAGCTGGGACAGATGGCAGGCAAACACAGTGCTCTCCAGGTCTGGCGTAAATCACTCAACTTCTGAAATTATTAAACAGCTGATGACAGAGTCCCATACATTTTCTTAAAGAGAAGTGTTTCTCAGGAAGATGAATATTCACTTCATATTATGAAAGAATGTTCCCAATCGCTGCTACATTTCCCTTTCTAAATAATGAAAGTATTGGGTTTTCCTTCCTGAATGTCAGAAACTTCAAACCTGAAAAAGAAACGAGACTTTTCACACAGATATCTTTCAGCCGTGGATAAGAAGCAAAGCCAGGCAGTATCCAAATCATTGTTTTAATGCCCTTTCTGAATAAAACAGGCAAAGTTCTAAGTTAATAGGTTTGTCCTGATATCTCCAGTAGATTTCTTTCCCTGCAAAACATTTTTTTTCCAGTTTTATTTCTTTTCATGCACTTTGAGTAAAGCAGGGAATCAATGCCACTTTTATTCACTACTTCTAAAAGACCTTCAAACATTCTGCAGAATCTAACCATTCCGAGCGAAAAGAAGACCTTTTTTCATTAGCCCCCTAATTTATTTTTTTTTTCACATAGCAAAAAATGAGTTAAGGCATGATCAACTTCAATCAATCTTTCATGGTATCACATTGATTGATATGTCAAATGCTTGTCTAAATATAAGCTTAGCACCAGTATCTATGGGTGAGTAATTGGGAGCTTGGTTGTGTGTCCTGCAAGGATGGGATCAATCTGCAGTGACATACAGAATTTTGCAGAAAACTGTTCTATAAATCCAATCACAGCATCTGTTCTGTCACATAAAAGGGACCGCAGTTCATAACACGGGGTTTACGATAGTTATTTGAAAAAATATTCAAGCGTTGATTTCATGATATATAAACTAAATGTTTATCTTGCTAACCAGTTTAATACTCATTATTTAAAAAAAAAATAGGAAAATGCATTATTTTTATTAGATTTAAGAAAAGCAATGTACAAAATATCGGAAGTACTTTTTTTAACTTACTCTCAACATTGGGGCTTGCTGAGCACTGTCCTCTAAGTCATCTTTAAATTGCTTCTGTATCTGATGCAGAAACGGTCTCACCCACAAGTATCGTCTCTCCTAACTTTGGTGCAAAATCTAGGGAAAAGATCAGGTTTAAATTTTTTTTATTTTTTAATTCAAAAGGGCAAAACTAACACTTCAAGTGGAGAACCAGGTCATTGTTATGACTTAGAAATGTCAGTATATACTATCGGAATAATTTATGTTGGAGAGGACCTTTAGGGATGATTCAGACTTCAAAGACCAATCAGCTTCCTCAGGACCTCATCCAGCCAAGTTTCAAAAATCCCCAAGAATGGAGATTCTGACATTTCTGGGGAAAACGGTTCAATTTTAACTACTGCTTCTTGTAGAGAATGCTTTTTTTTCCTGAATCAGCATTTCTCTTGCTGCAACTTTTGTCTGGTGCCGCTCATAATTTTTCTGGAGGTTCTGCCCTCCCTCTAAGCGCTACATCAGTTGTTGAAGACGGCAATTTTAATCCTCCACCTTAGCCTTGTTTTCTTCAGACCTCTCAGGAATATCACTAACCCTTCACAAATTCACTCCTCTTTCATATTCCTTTTTAATAAATCTCACTGAATTTAATATTATAAAGTGAAACTGTTATTTGTGGGGTTTTTTCCCCCATCTCTCAGAGGACTAAATACGGATAGCTAAAACAACTCATTCATCTTCTAAAAGAGGTGCTCATGATGAAACCTACACAAAACAGCACGATCAAAATCAAACTTCCTCCTAAGTTCCTATTTCTATCAGAAAGAGCAAAGATTCAGGTCAAAGTCATTTATATCCCAAGAGGCCATACAAATTGGTCATACAGGAACCTTAAGGGTTTCAGCAGCACCTACAAAGCGGACTTTTCCCAGGCCTTATGTAAAAATATTGTTTAGTACTGAATGTTAGGATTTTTCCACTGACAGTAATGATGTTTGCCTGAGATGCAGTTTCTTGGGCCTATTTGAAATCTAGTACACGTTTTTATGTGTGCTGGCCACATGGCTAGTGCTGAGTTAGGTCCTGAAGTGAAGGTCTTAGGGACAGCAGTTCAAAACAAGGTTGGGAAAGGGAAGAACTGGCAAAAAGGGTAGCCTGGATTGAAACTGGTTTCCCTTTCATTTACACAAGCTCTGGTTTGTCTGCCATCTCCACAAAAGAGAAAGCTAGAATTTCTAGCCATTGTATTCACTTTAAACTCTTTGAATTGTTTACCAGTATTCTCATTAACACTATTTGTATTTTAATTTTTTCTCCATTTCTCCAGCACATAAATTACGTGCTCTTCCTCTCTGCATACACACATATATATAACTTATCAAAAAATACATACACTTATAAGGCACATAATCTTAAGCATCACATGGGTACAAACATTCTTGTTTTAAAGAATCCTCATTTCACACCAGGAACAAGCAGGCAGGTGTATCTGAAATGCAATATTCTGCTGTATTGCAGAATCACCATCACATTCTAAAGAAATCCAGCAGCCTCGCAAGGTGTGTTTATAATTTGGTTTGTGTGCCTTTTTCAGGCCCTTTAGAGCAAATCAAGGGTGAGAACTGAAAATAAAACAGCTCAAGTGTTCTGGGAGACAGTCTTTGAAGAAAAAGGCAAAAAATATCTTCTTAAATTCGTTAAGAACTTGTGAAACCTTTCAGAGGTTTTGTAACAATGCAAAAAATACAAGGGGAAAGATTTTCCCCAAGGGACTTGACAAGAGCAAATGCACGTTCATAGTCAAGGAGATAAACAATTCAACAAATCGGAGTGGGATAAAGAAGCTTTCACCTCAGTTAAGCAAAGCTGTGATAAATTGACTGAGTTGTTACTATTTTACACATTTTATGCCTTATGTGACATTAATTAGTTATTTCAGTGGGCAGAAGCCTTCCCAAGAAACCACCAGCACAGCAGACCCTAATTGGCATTCCTGTTCACAGCCTATGGAGAAAACACTAATTTGCGAGCACTGTGTGCACAACTACACCGCTGGTTACATCGAAAGCGTGGGTGTCAGGAGGATGGGGCCAGTCTTTTTCAGTGGTGCCCAGTAACAGGGCAAGAGGGAATGGGCACAAACTGGAACAGAAGAAGTTCCATCTAAAGGTGAGGAGGAACTTCTTTCCTGTGAGGGTGGCAGAGCCCTGGAAGAGGCTGCCCAGGGAGGCAGTGGAGTCTCTGTCTCTGGAGACATTCAAAACCCACCTGCACATTCCTGTGCAACCTGCTCTAGGTGGACCTGCTCTGGCTGGAGGGTTGGACTGGATGATCTCCAGAGGTCCCTTCCAACTCCGTATCATTCTGTGAAACCTTTAATGCAAAAACGATGGGGAAGTGCAGACAGACTTGCACTGCCCACGCCTTGATGCAACTCCACACTTCTCTGCTCTCGTCCCAACCATTGTCTTCTAGCCTTGTTTTTAAATAAGAAAGAAGTTATCATTGAATAAATGTAATTTTCCTTCCTCCATTTGAAATGTTATTCTCAACACAAAGTCAAAAATCTGTTAATTTTGTTTTCTCACAAGAATGAGCAATAGAGCAGTTTGAAGACACTCCCTTGGTGGCCACACATCCTAAAGCAGAAGAAATACAAAAGGATATTAAATTTGCCATCTGTTTAGTGGTACCTCTGTTTTTGCCTCAGAAACAGCATTGTTTTGTGTCACATCTGAAACATCCAAAGTGGAAGGCCTGTTTTCCTAAGAGATTTACATCTTTAAAAAGGCTTCTGCTGAAGATTATTTTCTTTTTCTAGAACACCAATTGAATTGCAAACAGTGCATTTGATCTACTAGAAACAGATTATAAAAAACATACTTGAATGGAAGCAGATATTGGGCATTCCTTTCCTGTTCAAATCCATTTTTCTATGTATGCCCTAAAAACCGAACACTTCAAAGTACTGGAATATAAATTGCTTATTGGGGAAAGCTCTGCCATGCCATAAAGTTTTGCCTTGGAAGAACTGATATTTCAATCAGGTTTTAAGAGAGATATCATGATATTTTATACCTACCTCTAACTCCAGCCATTCTATGAAGATCAGAGCAATAAATATTCCCAGTGGTCAAGAGTCAGAAATCTGGAAAGCTTTGTAGGAGCTGGGGGGAAAGCCTGGAGAGCACCTGGAGGGACAAGGGGGAAAAGAAGAGCCTGAAATCTTATTGCCCAGAACAAGGACGGGCACAAGGGCAGAACAACAGTGGGGTGCGCAAAGTGGCCCCCAGAAACCGAGAATGACATTTATGTACCTAAAGCAAGAAAATGTTTTCAGGGTAGAACTACCTCATTTTTTATTTTTTTAAGCCACATGGGGATTTAGCTTTTCAGGTAAATTTATTTTGCCTAAGGCCTGCAAGCTTTGCCGTTAAAAGCTCCGTGCAACAAGCAGTGAAAATTTCAGATCAATGAGGTTAATAGGACAATTCCAACAGCTCACGTTTTAAGAAACTGAAAAGGGAAATAAAATTATGGGCGTCCACTTCAATTTATATCTGTGGTCCTCTCTGCTTGCCATGCCAATAAGCACATGTGGTCTTTTCCAGGAAATCTTACTATTACAGGGATATATACTCCTGCTTTTGACAATTCTGGGGACTTTTCAAGCAGCAGGACAGGATGGCACACAGATGTCACAGTAGACCCACAGGAATGCCAATGTCTCCAAGTTGTAGCTAATCTTAGTGTACCTAAGGACACTCACCGAACATTTTTCTTAGTATTTCCATAGAAATTACTTTCGAAACATATGAGAGCTCCTGTGTGTATACAAATTTTTAGGCAATGTACCTCATTCTTTATGAAATATGAATTACTGACAGATTTTTAAAATTATTTGAGAAATGTTTTTAATTTAATGAAAATTCAATGTATTTTTACAAAAGAATATACGTTTTATCATCATCTTATCATCCCTTATCAACTATATTCCACAGGGGGGAGAAAATAAATGGTTTAATCCCAAGTTAATATCAGTATTTTAACCCTTCGGCTTAAAACAAGGGAGAGGTGGTACCAGGAGTGTGAGGAGAACATTCCAGTCCTGGATTCATGCTCTGCACTGGACTTACTGCTTCTCTCACACAAGTATTTACCTGGAAATTTGAAACTGTCATTCACTGCACGTCCAATATATATCAAACAAAAGCACGTCAACTTTAGCATTATAAAAGCTGATTTACAAAAACAAGAACCTTTATTGCACACTATTATTACACTTGTAATGCCTATATGAAACCCCAGTTGAATATTACCTTTATTTATGATACCTTCTTAACATTAGTTAACTACTAAATAGAGGAGTACTTTCATGCTAGTTATGATGTTTACACCAGAATTAAACTGACAAAGGATAATTTACTGAAACATTCTTTCTTTCTTTTTTTTTTTAATATAGTTTGGAGACTAGAGAAACTCCAAGGAGTTGGCAATTCAAAATGTAAAGGTCAGTTTCTGTTAATGAAACCAAAATATACATAGAAGGAAGGAGTTTTCATGAAAAGCTAGCCCACTGTAGACTAATTTCTCATTACTCTCATCATCCCTTAGGAAACACATAGATAATCCTATTTCAAGGCATACAGCATAGCTGAAATTTAGTCTGAATGAACAAGGCTTGAATCTTCTACAAAGGGCCATATAGCAAAGGTACAAAGAACCCAGTTCATAGTGAAATCAGGAACTTTAAAAATCCAGTCTTGTTGAAGAAGACTGGGGATACTTTCCTGGATGTTCCTGTCGAGAGCCAAAACTATATCTCCAACAGCATCCTTAAGTGTGCTGCAAGAAATCACTAATTTACCAGCAAGAACAAATATAAAATCACTCATTCCATCCTTCCTGTTGTACAACTTTTCTCTCGAGGCCCCCCCCCTTACATAGCTATAAGGAGTAAGATCACGCTCTTGGGCCCTGGGAGCAAGAAAAGGTGAGAAAAGCTCTCCTAAGCTTTCATTTGTTTCAATTTTTAGCCATAAAATTTTTCTGGATTTTTTCCAGTGGAACAAATGCATGTTTTCTATGCTATATAAGCAGCATATGTTTTACATAAAAAATGTATAGGATCTTGTCCACTAGAAGTGGTCATTTTTTAACACACTACAACCTGAACAACATCATTTTAAACTTCATACGTCTTTCTCTGTGTTGGATTGCTCAGGTATGGCCAAATGCAGGCTGCTCCTCACTGAGATTTTGGCTCAGAAAAATGGAAACATCAGGGAAACATCACCGTTCCAAGGGAGAGGATCAAGACACGGTGCACCTGTCAAACACAGGAATTATTTCCCACAGTGAGTTTTCCATTTGCTCTTTATCATCAATTTTACTGTGATGAAACTTTTTTTTTTCCTTACAAAAGATGACAATTTTCTACTAGACTGGAACATTGCATAGCATACACAAATATTAATTTCATAATTTTTAAATAAAGCCTTATTCTCTACCTCAGAAAAGATACCATGTTGTCTAAGCTAATTTGATCAGTGATATAGAATAAACTCTGCACAGTATGGAATGCTCTCTATAGTATTATTTTGGAAATGTGGCTATAGAGCATTTAGCACATTTTTAGAGTGTGTAGAATATGAAAATATTTTGTTGTGGTAGTCTTCAAAGACGTTTTACTGTTGCAGAGAGTGCTGTCATTCTTTAAACTGATATCGCATCAGCGTTGCCAGAAGAAGATAAATCATAATAAAATCCGCCCAGCAGAAATGGTTGCAGAGCTATGTTTGTATCTCCTAAAATCCCTTAGGGGGAAATCACTGTGCGTGTCTATTCACACGACTGGGTCTTCTGACACCCTAGGGAATTTTCCTTTCCTGGGTATAGAAACATTTGATAGGGTTGGGTTTTGGGGTTTTTTTTGCAGATTTTATTTAGATCAGAGTTGAATTTGTTTATTTGCTTGTTTTTAAATAAGCTGATAAGGTCTCAGCATCTAATGAAAGGATAGGTGCAGCTAAGAGGAAAGACAGGAATAACAACTCTGGCTCTCTTACACAAAATTCTGTCCACAAGCCCTACGGCTGAAATCAGTAGCCTTTGCTAAACTTGAGTAAAAGAGGATTTTAAAAACAAAAAACAACCAAAACAAATAAAGAACAAGCAGCCCAATTCTCATCCTTGAGGTTGAAAGTAAAGTTTCCTGTAGCTTTGATGAGGGTATTATTTCTTTGCTGCCATGTCTAATATATATTTACATATTTAAAAGCCAGAAAAAATGACTTAATGCCCCAGATGTTTATAGCCTAATTAATAATACAAATTTTGGTTTTGAGCTAAACTCTGCATAGAGAAGCCTAATTATTTGTTTCAGTGTAAGGCTCTAGACTCTAGCTAGTGGGGGGAGGGGGGGGAGTGGGGGTGTAGTTTTGAATTTTTCTAGCTGATTTTTAAAAAACAAATAACAACAACAACAAAAAAGAAAAACAGACTTAAGGATTAAAGGGTTGTATACTCGGTTGCTTTTTAAACACTAAAGGCTGAATCCTCTGTACTAAAAAGACCCCTAGGTCAGGGGGAGCCTGGGACAGCCATTATTTTACTCACAGCTTCTAACTTTCCACAAATAGAAGAGGAATCACCCACACAGAAAAAAAAAGAGACCTGTTCAAAGGCTCCATCGAATCAAAGCAGAAAAGTGTTTCAGTAGCTGAGAGCTGCTGGGATTTGGGATTTCAGTTACAGCCTTTTATTTTCCTTTCACCGGACACACACTACCAACTGACAAGGTCGACAAACATGATCAGAAGCATGTCTATAGACCCGGAGGAACACAGAGTTAATGCAATGATTTTATTTATATACTTATTTTTAATATAAAATGAAAGCACTATTGGCAAATAGATCCTAAATAAAATTGGTTAAAATTTTTATTCATCTTTGGTGTTGTGAAAAAAGGTACTAGAGTTACAGTTTAAAAGTTATGAACAGGATATTGGCTAGAAAGTAACAATAATTTTCAAGTTTATATGTTGCCTTTTCCTCCCCCGCCTCTAATTTCCTAAGAATTTAGGAAGTTTTTTTATGAACCTGCATAAAACTGACATCATCCCTAAAAAGCAGGCAAAATCCTCATGCGAGAGGCAGAAAGAAATGTTAAGTGAGAGAGATTTGGAACCCTATCTTCTACTCCACAGTGCATAGTTCACTATATTTTAGGTTTAAATGTATTTTTAAAAGCCTTCAGGGCTAGCAGTTTGTTACTCTAGAGTAATTGTCCAAACACAATAGGGAGAGAAGATAAAATAAAGGCTTTGACATCAAGCTTAGGTCCTGTTAAGAAGCACTTATAGTGGATAATTGAAAACCCTTTGAAAAGCCATACTTAGGCCCTCCCTTCTGAAAATCAGAAAATTATTGCAATCTGTCAAAGCAATGGTTGGAGTTTCCAGAGAACTATCTATATAATCAAAAGCTGCTGTTCCCCACCCCCCTCCCTTCTCTATAGCCCTACGGTGAAGAGTGTGCTTCACAAAGCCCCTAGTGGCACTAATGATGCTATCGCTCCTTTTTGCTGAGCTGTCATTTCTCCTAATTATCATTTATATTGGCTTCTGCTACTTTCTGATATTAATATTGCCACATATATACTTTAATTGTTAGGCAACACTAGGCAGTGCTTATTCATAAGAGAATTCCAGCCACCTCGACTTCCCCGAAGCCTTGAAATGTTGATGGATGTCTTTAAGATGGTCCCTGCTTAATGCTCATTACTGGGGGAAGAGTTAGCTGTCCATAAAACCTTTCATTTTATACATGCAAATGCCCATTGTTTGAGCAAAAATGGATAACTGAGCACCTAATTAGTGAATACCTGCTTGCACACACAATTAGCCAATTTGCAAGAACAGATGCTGGCTCCTTTCATAGATGACTCCCTTTGACCTCTTGAGTCTCAAGTTCCTCTCCTTTTCCACAGAAGATACAGGGAGGGAAGGAAATGACACTACGTCAAACATTCCCTTTAGCATTTCATACTTGTAGATAACACAGAAATAGTGTAAGGGGTCTTACAAGCCCCTGGAAATTCCCCCACCCTTAGATCCGGCCCAAGCAGTGACTCCATCACCTTCATGTCACGGTGTAACTGGACCAAGCGCAGTTGCCCACCTTTTCTCCTTCACATCAATCTCAGTTAAACAGTAGGCCAGTCCATTTAGCTACTAAGTAATTAGCGTCGAGATCTACTCAAAATAATTCTAGGTTCTATAATATTACTTCAGTAAATCCTATAGTTAACTCCTGCAATATATTTTATGACTGCTGGGTTAAATCAATAGGTCACAGGTATAACTTCAGTATTTCTTCCTCTGGAAGAGGGTTTAGTTTGCTTTGCTTTCACCGGTTCATACTCTACCCAGGAGGTTTGCAGACTACGATTCCACAGCTTAACCTGATCAAATTCATTATTTTTGTAGAGTTGGGCACAGACTGCATAATATGCACATCTCTGGAACTAGAAGTTGTTGTTTAAAGTAAATCTTGTTTGGTAGAGGTAAGGGGACAGATGCTCTGTTAATTAGCATGAAACATAAGCAGAGCTTCCCATAACATTAGGCAGTACCATGAGTCACTCATTTTACTAATACAAATCTGATCAATTCTAATTCTGTTTTCTACAGAGATGAATTTGCTGATTACTTTTCATTTGCTTGAAGAAGACTTCAAAAAATAAGTCCCTTTATAACATTACATATTGAGGAACATCCTGAGTTTCTAGAACTACTATTTTTTTTTTTGCAAAGTTAATTCTAGCTTTACTTTCTGATTTACAGGACTAGAAGTTGCTCAAAGCAATTTCCAAATAGTTGTCCTTCAACAATGCTGCTCAGAAGACCAGCTTGTAAAATAAAGATACCTGACAGCATATTTTGATTTAGTGCCGTGCGGTGTTTGCGCTTAAAAAAGTAAAAGAACATTTACAGATCACTGTATTGCAAAAATAAAAAAAGAGGGGGAAAATATAAAGGGTTGGAGGCAGGGAATATGACAGCATGTTCCAGTTCACAGTTAAAATAAAGACAGATAGAGAACACGGGCAAAGTGGGTGCCTTACAGCCACAGAGTGACTGGGTGAACACTAGCCTCCCGGAATGGGGTACAGCAGCAGATACTCTGATCCAGGCAGTCCGTGGATCTATTTGTGAGGTGATAGTATTGGCTTACTACAATTCATTACTCAGACTTTAGGTTGTTCATTATAATCTAGAGTTTTGATATTAATCATGTTTCATATTTTGGCAACAATACTCTTTCTTAAAATACAAGACTTTAATTGAAGCCTGGAAACTTTTGGACATTAATCTTCAGCTCACGTTAGCTTCCAAGCATAAAAACGTTATTCTGTTCCTTAAAAAAAGGGATTGTAATACACTTGAGAAGCAGCCTTTAGTGGGATATAAAGAGTTGCAAGTGCTAAGCGCAGTCATTTTCACTAGAAAGTCAATCACAAGCAAACACATTCTTTCTAAAGATAACCTGCACTGCATCTGTTAAAACCCAGTAATGCAATTATTATCTTTAGGCTGTCAAAGACGTTGCACTTTATGGACTCCACTTACGTACACCTGTTGGCAAAAAACCATGTTTAATAGCTTAGCAACCAGTTTCAGTCACTTCATCGTCCGTTTTCATTGTCAGGCTTGGTCATTTAGTTTTTGCAAAGAATTTTGACAGATTTTTAAGAAGTAAAATGATCACCAGATAATGGGCAGTATACCAGTGCTCTACCGGCTTTCATCTGGCTTTCTACGTTTTCCCTCCAACTGCTGCTCAGCTCAACCATTTCACAGTTATACGAGACCATAGTTTACTTGGCAAACAGCAAGTAGAAAATTGTTGCTGGTGTAAAACTTTGGGGAGCTCATTAATTTACAAGGAGAAAAAAAAAAGTAATAGCTTTTTGATATAACATTTCAATGATCAAACTAATAAGCATGAAAATAAGCTAATTCACCAGGCTTGAGATTCCAGCTGAGTGTCCCTGAAGTTTGCAGTCATTTCCTCTAATTGCCCGTAAGACAGTTATTTGTTATTTCTGTGTTGCAGTTTTGATAATTTCTTCCCACTCTGCTGCTTTAACCAGATACAAGATTTTCTGTGGATACATGTATGAATTTCCGCTTAGTCTCCTTGTTAAAAAAAAAAGGGGGGAAAAGATCCTGAAGAAATGCCATTAAAAGCCTCTTCAAAAAACAGTCCAAAACTCCTCTGTTGAAACACTGAAAGCCACACTTTAGCTATGCTGCAAAGGATGGTGCCTGACTCAAGGTGTGAAGTTGCCAGGACACAGCTAATACATGGCTTAAATTACTTTTTGAAATATTCATATTCACTTTTGCTGCAGGAAAAGAATAGCAGTTTTCTGAACGTTTCTCTCTTATTTTTTCCCCCACAACGTAGGGAGAATATGCCCTTATCAGCACTGTTATGGGTGTTAGGTCACGGCAAAAAAGACAGTCTATTTAGAAACTTCAACACCTGGAAGTCAGGAAAAGCCAGGATTATATGGTTTTCTTGGAATCCTAACCCTGCTGTGAGGCAACATTCAAATCATTTATGGCCATGCCCTCCTCAGTCCCTCCACCCCCAGGTTTGTCCTTTCCAAGTTGAGGTTCTGTTAAAAATTTGCATTGCGGGCCTGTGCTGCCTCCACTGGGATTCCCACGGTGGTTAATGCAGGTTCTCTTGAGACAGTATTGTTAAACTGGAAAAAAATCCATATGTTTTCCTTTTGATTCCTGTAAAACTTTGGCTATTCTAGGTCACCTTTCCTTCCAGTATCAGCTGTGGACTTACAGACCTCTGAGAGTAACAGAACAACAAAATTAAAATATAATTTAAATAAACCAGAGGAAACTTATCCTCTCATGGTAACACTGTGATTAAAGGATTTAATTGAATTATAGAGGCTTAGATAGCATGAAATGAAAGCAGAAATACATCAAGAATCACTGTTTCATGCAGAAAAAATCATAAAAGTGTGTAATGGTCCACAAGGTAATATTTATCTGGGAATAGATGACAGGGGACTTTATGAGACAGAGCTACAAGGCATGAAGGATATAAAGTGCAATGAAAGAAAAAAGGATAAACTCAGCAAGGTTGATAAAGAATAAATATACAAATATTAACCCACAAATAACTGACATACCTATAATTTGTTCTTTCAAAGGTAAAGATTTTTATCTTAAAATTTTTAAACTTCCATGATGATTCAAAACTGAAGCAGCCTGATATTTAAGTTATTATTTCTGAATATTAAAATTAAATGTCATTTCCTGATCCAAAGCTGAAAATACTGTCTGCACAATCTACTTCATCTTTCGATTCATCTTTTCAGAACACATTAGTGCTTTTAATAAAGCTCCAAAGGAAACACATTACAATAGATTTTACTTTGCATTTCTTTAAAGAAACTCATCTACTGATAACTGTTAAGACCTTCTCCTCATTTAAATCTCCATCTATAATGGCCATGCATAATGACCAAATAATACCGGAAGAAAGCACCATCTCCCTCTGTATCCAAACCACTGAAGCTTCTACCAGTGTTCTGAAAGATGGGCTGCTGATGAATCCAGTAAGTTACCACATCTAAAACTGTGGTCACGATAAAAATAGGTCAGATCCTATTAAACAACACAAATGTGTTGGTTTTCCAAGGCTGACTGACGACCATGACACTATTCAAACTTATAAAGTATGTTTATAATCACTTGCAGCCTTGAGGTCCAAGGTCAGTCTACGTACCAGTTTGTGAAATATTAAAGGTCCCTTTGATTTATGCCCAACAGCCTATTTTTAAATCCTCAAGACAGAAAGTTTCCTCCTAGTTACCACATGTCTTTAATAGCTTTAAAAGAGGCATCATTTATTTTCTGTCCAGACATTCAACAATTATTTTTTCTTCTTCTTGTTTTTCTTTTTGAACTACACTAAAAGATGACTCGGATGCACATTGTCTGTCCAAGACTAGTTTTAGTTTTCCTGAGTGATCTTTGTAAACTGAAGACTGGGCTTTAACTATGACTTTTAAAGGAATTTAATTGGAAGGTAGGTCATTACATACCATACATGACGAGACAGGAAGGTAGCACTTGTTTATCCTCTAATGAGTCAGGGCCATTAGTTAGACTGCTGTTTACTGTGCAGGCAAAGAAAAAAGAGTAATTGAGTCACACAGAAATAAACTTCCATCTTCTCCAGTCTCCAGCAACAAGAAGTAATGGTCTCATTAAATCAACAGCTCATTCCTGCACTTACCTATATTAAATTATATATTCACTCGCGTTACCTACTCTGCAACAGTGTCACCTTAAATTATCTCCATATTCATATTAAGCTGCATAATTTTATGGTTGTAACGTTTGTATCTCTTAAGAGGTGGGATAATCAAATCTCCCACTGCAGGCTGTAAGGGAATTGCCATGGGGAGTCCCTCCCAGTGCATCATGAAGTTGCTGCATCCTTCTCCCTCTGCACTGTTTGCCATCAGCCACAGCAGGTGGCAAGAGAAATCATTTAGTAGGTATTTAAGTGCTTGAGATGCAACATAATGTCACATTAGGACATGCTGTTGGGATGACTCCAGGAGGAACTGAACCAAAAAAAACCCCAACCAAATAACCCAAACAAAAACAAAAAGATAAAAAGGAAAAAGAAACAGTTTCCGTTTTCCATGGCATGGAAAGAGACATGCTGGACTCAATAAAACACGTTCACTTTATCTCTGCTCTTGTGCTACATAGGTATGAACTACAATGAAGGAAAACAAAGTGGACATTCTGTCTGTGTTCAAGCCATGTTAGCAGCACAAAAGGATGATTTTAGCACTTAATATCATCTTTTCCAAATGAATTGGAGTTCTCATGTGACTACTTTAAGGACTTTCAGTAAGATTTTATCCGTTTGCTTAGTCTTAAAGCACATTAGAACTAACCTGTTCAAGTGTAGTACTTCCCTCTTTGCTCAAGTCTCCATCACTACAACACTGTTTTAACTTAGAATTTATCCTTTCTATAGACAAACTATTAAGAACAAAAAAACCCAACAAAAAAAATAGCCAAACTTCCATATTCTTGCCTATATATAGTTATTTCTAGAAAATGTTACTACTCAAAGGCAAGTCTGGAAGGAGGTAAATTCAGAAAAAGGCACGACCACATTCAGATTTTAAAATTTCCTGTAAGATCCATGCTAGTTATTAAAAGTTATATTTAACTGGTTAGTTCCCTCATAGCATAGATATAAAACTCCACCACCTGTGTGAAAGCTACAGCTTACACCCCCTGTGGACAAAGGGCAGCTCAAATTTGCCCCAGCTGTTTTGTTCTCCTCAGGCCCACGGTTCCTATGGTGTTACAAAATCCAAGCAGGATGGATGGGGTTAAACATGTGGCAGATTTAGGCCACAAGCCCAGGGCACTGGCCAGAGAGTGTAGCCCAAGGTACAGGTGGTTTTTTTTCAAGTTTGGCCTTTGCAAGTTGACCAATATAGCTGGGATCTGAGAATAATCTTTGCAGAAACTAAAGGAAGTCATGGGAGAAAAAAAAAAAAAAAGAGACAAAACCCCTATACACTTCTTAGCTAACCCTTAGCCTAGTGGGCCTTTGATATAATACAGGGTTTGCCCCAAAAAATCTCTGCCTCGGAGGGATTTAAATGAGCTCAGTGAAGAGTGAGCTGGAGGCTGGGAACAATAAATCCAATCCTGTTGCTCCCTGAATGTGGTCATTCCACAATCACGTAACCTTGTGCCCATTTCCCTTCCATAAGCCTCTCGGCTACAATAACACGGTATTTTCCATTTCAGCCATTTTAGCCTTGTGCGGTGCAGCTTCTCACTGCCAGCGGGAGGCACAGCATTGCTTACAAAACATTCACGTTTGGATTGCACCAAAACCTCTTTCAAGATATTTTTGTCTTTTCACGCTTGTGTCAAAGTATCAGCATGCTGCCTTGAGTGAACCAAGTGGTATTTTCAATTTCTTCTCTTTACCTGGCTGTTTGGATTCCAGCAGCCCTTGTCAGACACTGTGGCACCTTTGTGCCTGTTGTGGCTCTAGAAAGGACGCACAGTCACAGAGACAAGGACCTGCTCCCAAAGAAGCACCAGGTTGATGAGAAAAGGAACGAGTGGTTTCCAGAACAGTTCAGTGAATACATAAGCTTGAAGACCAGAAAATTTTTACTCTCCAGCTCTCGTAACACAGGATAGGGAGGTGA
>JAOXNO010000013.1:28629695-28650989 GCA_028565335.1 Limnodromus scolopaceus
TCCAGGGATGGGGCAGCCACAGCTTCTCTGGGCAACCTGTTCCAGTGTCTCACCACCCTCACTGGAAAGAATTTCTTCCCCAGATCTCATCTAAATCTCCCCTCTTCCAGTTTAAAACTGCTACGCCTCATCCTATTGCTCCACTCCCTGATAAAGGGTCCCTTCCCATCTCTCCTAGAGCCCCCTTTAGAGACTGGAAGGGGCTCTAAGGTCTCCCCGGAGCCTTCTCTTCTCCAGGCTGAACAACCCCACCTCTCCCAGCCTGTCTCCATAGCAGAGGTGCTCCAGCCCCCTGATCATTTTTTTGGCCCTCTGCTGGACCCGTTCCAACAGGTCCATGTCCTGATTATAATTCCATTATCCACTTGTTTATAGCCACAGGAAAAAGCAAAGAAATGATCATAGATTAGCCCAAAAATCCTCATAAAGGAAGCAGGGCAAAGTTTCCCCACAAAAATATAATTGTATTATTAATATATTTATCACTGAGGTCAGTTTAACCTTATTACTAACCCATGCACATTTTTTGAGAATAAATTGTTAGTCTGCCTGGTGACTGCTGTTGTTTTCTACTGGCAGCCCAATGTGGAAGAGGATTGTCTCAAATTCACATTCCCTGGGGTAGTGGGTCCCCCTCTGGAGAAGCTGAGGGATGCTGCAGCCACAGCGTTGAGGAAGGGAACTCTTGACAACGCTCAGCTGCTTCTGCTCCTCTCCAACTTCTCCATTAGGGGTCCACCGAAAGCCACAAGTCAGGAGATCCTCCTGCGTCCACCTCCTCTGCTCCTGGCTTCCTACCTCCTTCCTCAAGGAAAGGCAGCTCGCGTGCCCCCAGCCCGCTCCACGATGTGGGTGCCAAGGTAGGAAGTCCCTTTGAAAGGAGTTCCCAGGAACTCCCTTCCTGTTGTACGGAGCTGGGATCGTGGCTATATTATTGAATTCAATGCTGTTACGTTAGCAGCTTAAAAAGGCAATGAAATCATCTAGGCCATTGTATTTCCCCAAGCCCAGTGAAAAAGGAAAGGAGTGGCATAAATAGTGCCAATTAGCATGTTAATATTATTTTTTATTAATATATTATCATTATATTATTAATAAATGCTATGATTAGTGTAGGTAGAAGGAATACTAAAAAAAAAAAAAACACCCCAAAACATTGAAATTTGACAGCATCCTTTAAAATGGGATATCACCACCCGGTCCCGCTGCAGGCGCTCCTGCTGGTAAGCAGGGCAGCAGGAACATCCCGCGGTGGAGAGTGGGTTTATGGATTTGAGACCAGTAATCCTAAACCAGAAAGCTTGTTAAGGATCAGAAGGTCAGTTCAGAGGCCTTGATTATTTCATTTTGGATTTGGGGATTTTTTTTAAATGCTTATTTATAATATAAGGAGCCCAAAGAGAATTATTTTTAAGGATAAGCAACAGTAAGGAGTCAGTTTCCCACACGACACTTTTGCAATACTATTTTCTTTCGTAACTGTTCCTTTTTCCTTTTGTTCACGAAACTGTACGTTCGTCTTCTGCAGTTTAAACCTTTGTTTGTGCACTAATGAACCTAACTAGGTGTCAGAGCAGACTAATGAGCATCACTCGCTTTCATTTAACTCTGCGGCTTGCCGTTACACACTTTAGAAGATCTGTTGGTTTATTCATAGCAATCGCTAGATATTCTTTTTCATTAGATAGATACTAGTTTTCCCTGTTGTGCCTTTCATTATTAAGGGAACTATGAAATGTTAATACTGGCCTCAAAACCCAGGGCAAAAATGCCCCCAATCCTATTTGAAATGCAATCGCTCATATTGTAAATGATCTTAAAGATCTGAGCACAAACAGCTTGAAATTTTATTCATTTATTTATGAAAGACTGAGAGAAAAAAAAAAATCAAGAAGGTGGCTGTGTATAACCCACTTGTCTGATTTACCTTATTAATTGAATTTCTTGTAGTTAATCTAAGCAGCAGGACTGCAATTATAAAAGCATCCATAAACAACTATTAAGAACTGTCATATTTCCGCCCAGGTCCTTAGCTCAGATTTTTTAAACCCAGAAACGCTTAACATTTCAGAGCTTGGCCCCGAGTCACTTTTGAGAGGGTTTTGCCCAACCAAGCTGTCTTTGTAAATTCCTGACTCTGATAACTGGAATATTACAAAGCAGCCCACAGGAACCACAACTGTGAAGAATTTATTGCTACCGTTGATGGTCAGGCCTGATCTTATAGGGTTCAAAACACAATTTGAAGGGATAGGTCCTGAAAAGAGCTGAACTTCTTTTTCCCTAATGATTCCAGTCACAATTTTTTTATAAATTTTATATGAAGTTTTGGTATCTTGTAAATTTACAATTTTTAAAGAATGGATGTAATATTTAATTTAGGAATTTTTTTTAATTAAAAATTACAGAATCCTCACTTCCCTAATATTGTAAATTTGACAAATTTTAAAATAGAAACTATAAGACTTGGTATAATGCTATTAAAAAAAGAAAAGCCCTGTCTACTCAGCTCTAGGTTTAGTAGAAAACTCTAGCTCCTGTTCTGATCAAACACATAACTGATATTTAAAGAAGTACTACTTCAGACAAAGCAAAAAACTTCCTAGAATTTACAAATAAACTATTTTTATGAACCAAGTGTCAGTTTTCACACTGTTTTATCTCATATCTATGCCTGATTTAGGGTGACCAGCCTCTAAATTAAGACAAATGTAGTCATTATTTTTATTTAAATTGCATTATTCTGTCACTTCACACACTGAAGACTGAAGAAGATGCATTTAATTTACTTGACATTATACTCACATCATCCTTGTACATAATCTGCCACATATATTTTATCATAGAGTGTCTCTCAGAGCATTAATCCACCTCAACTAATTAATGTTACTTTCTAGATCCCCCGACTAAGTATTTGGCTAAACTCTTTTTGTAGTTCTGCTACATAGAACTCTGACTTTCAAAAAGCACAAGAACCATTTTTATTAGATTTTTTTTTTCCTATAACAGTAGAGAATCTAAAGTGTAATAATGGGGATTATCTTTGTTTCTGTTTATTCTTTCAGCTTTTTTTCTCTTTTAAGTAAATTCTAAGACTGGCATGTTTTATTATGTCAATATTTGTAAATATTTAGTCAAATCCTTAACAAATAAAACAAAATACAATATGGTCAATTTATCTTTTACACATCTTCCACTTGCTATGTCAGTACGACTAAACTCTGCTTCTTGCAAATTTCATACTCTTTTATTTTAACATCTAATGATTAGTAGCATCAGCAAAACATTTGCATTATATGTATACAATGTGTGTATGGAAGCAAGCAACAAGAATGCTAATGCAAAATTATTCTTATCCTATGAATTTACCTTGGTGGGCAAAGGTTGTATATAAATCAGCATAAAAATCTTTCATTTAAATGGAGCTGTATTCCCTGAACTAGATTGTCATCAAAAAATTCCTGGCCTGATCCCGCCATTATTCTCTATCAAACTTTTTTCCACGTGCAGTAAATTTTCTGATAAGGACCATGTCAAGAACACCCACGTAGCTGTAAGAAAACCTAAAACTTTTGGATTTGATACCAGGTCTGTATTAATAAGGTCTAAAACACTTTTCCTCCACAGTTAAACAGTGTACTTGTCTTTTAATTTAAATATTTGTTTGATATCTATGCATATGTGTTAACATTCAGTCAAGTACACTTATTCTATTACAATACAAGAATTGAAAACCAGAAGCCATTGTAACTCAGGCCACTGTATTTGCTACATGGACAGGGCTTAGGGAACAAATACTCTGACTTAAGGTATTTGGAGATTTAACACAACTCTTAAAATAAAAAATATATGAAATTCTTTCTGTCCCTGAGTAATAAAGCAGACAATCTCTCATTCCACTTCCAGCCATGTGGCCTTATTGGTATAGGCAACCTTATTCCTGAAACTTTTTCCCCTCCTGTCTGCGCCGGGGTGAATATGAACATAAAAGATACTGAGTGCCCTAGAGGTAATTATTTTGAATAAACAACCGATTTCTATCTGCTGATGGGAACACCACACAGGGATTCTGCTACACCAAAATACATAGGTCAAGAAGAAGGTGTAAGTCTTGAAGAATGCAATATATGTCAAACTCTTTATTAAACAGCTGTAAAGTACATTACCCGTTTCTCACAGTGGAAATGAGCAACAGAAAAGAAAACTCTTGCTGGAGACTTCAGTTTCTGATACTTTGGATGTAAGACATTGAAGGCTTCATATCTGTAAAACATTGACAGAAATACTTTTAAAGCTTTACTCCTTCATCTGTGCATGTATGTGCACTACAAAACAACAGATTGGTAGAACTTTGTACGAGGCATTCCCTGGTAAATTCCTCCTCCTTTCAGGGTTAAAGTAGTTGGTTTCTCAGGTGTGCTAAAGACTTTAAGAGCTCATCAGTGAAAGTCTCTCTCCAACTTGAATGGCACACAAAATGTTCTTTTCTGTTTGTTTCAACATCAATATCTCATGTAGGATTATCGTTCATTCAGGCCAGTGTTCAGTTCTTAAAAGTTCTTGTATAAGTAAAAATCACTTGGGTGGAAAAAGCCTCATACCATAGAAGCACCTGCTATCGTGAGGTTTGATTAGACTTTTGACAAAACCAGACATCATGAATACCTCTGGAAAGCTTCCCTTAACAGCCCCCATTCAGTTTTCTCTTTTTAAGCCTGATTTCCACTCTTTCAAAAATTGTTAACTCATAAACTTCAAATGTAATCAAAAAGCCAATTTCATTAAAGAGTGAAGAAAAAAGAGTAAATGTGTGAAGATTAGGGAGAAATCAGAAAAGAAAATACACTTGACTCTCATGAAGCCTTGGTTATTTATATATCCTTTTACAGAGAGTCTGTGATAAGACTCTGAAATCAAGGTGTGAGACATCCAAGGCTGAAGAAAATAAGTTTCATTTGGTGTTTTGCGGGTTGTTGGTTTCATTTTAACTGGAAAAGCTTCAGAATAAGAAGATAACTTGGCAATTTCTACACTTCCATCTTACCTATCACCACATAATAACTTGTACCCCCTCTCCCCCATAATAGTAGCTATGCTAATTAATTTTTTTCCCCGATGGCATGGTTAGAAGCTCAGGATTTTTTTCAACTATACCAAAAAAATCCCCAGAAAGTTCCTTTCATACTGTCTACATGCATATTTTGTTAGCAAAGCTGTATGCCAAGAAGGTATTATAGATTCTTGCAAATGGTTCTCAAGGTAGTTTGCCTTCACAGGGAGTAGGAGGAGCATCTCATCTTTCCTGTGATAAACTACAACACAGAACTAAAAGCACTATAAAGAAAAATGAGACTAAGTACTAAAAGCAATCCACATGGTGTCACCTTGCTGAAAGCACAAGTGGTTTTGAAAAACTTCAGCAGCCTAATTTCAAATATTGAACAAAGCTGTAAATGTTAAATCATCTTAATTATTCCAGAAATTTATTCATTTCTAATTTACATTAGTATGCAAATAAATCAAGCCTTTTTTTCCCCAAGCAACCCTTTTCACATGTTAATTGGTAGTTTGCCCTTGGGCTCCTCTGCCTTAGGAAGGATTGGAGTCTTGCATTTTATTTTAAATCCAGAATACCAACATTAAAGTGTCTTAGCCAGCCAGTTGCAGTAGGCACTTAAAGTTACAGACAGATAAGAGAAATATTCTGTATTATATACAGAAAATGTAGCTTCATGCAAGAAAATATCTTAGGTTTTTTGAACAGCAAGGAATTCTGAAAATATTTGAAATCAACAATTGTTTAATGCATTAATAGAACCATGGAATTATAGAATTCCCTGCTTACTTCCCTCCACCACACTTTTCTCCTCATCTGTGTCCTCTTATTCTATTTCTCCTGTGCTAAGAGGGAAAAGAAAGTGGATCAATGGAGAACAGTGGAAAAAGCACTCTTGGCAAACTAAGATAGTTGTGCTATAGCCACTCTCATTTTAAAGACATGCTGAGATTCTTGATCAGGATAACTTTGCTACTCCCCCTAAATTGGCTGCCTAAGTCGAACATAACTGCAAAACTACCAAATCACTGCTCACCTAAATTGCTGCCATGAAAAAAAACATCCCTACAGACAGAACCATGCAAGTGCCAACAAACCAGTCTTTGTCCTCACACATCTGCTTCGCTGTCACCCACTCTGCCACACAGAATCCATCACAGCTCCAGAGCTGGCAATCCATCAGCATTTAAAGGTAAAATAACCAGTCTGGTAAGGGAAGGGATGGGAGGGGAGAGATAAATCACCCAGAGGCTTACACCTGTGATCTAAGCCCTCCTCTGCAGGTGGTGGTGTACCCTGGGGGGGGCTGACATCTAATTAGGTGCTCTGCTCCCTTAGTGAGGGAGTTCTAGTGAAACAAGGTTTGCTAATTTAGCTAAATTATACTTTTAAAATGCTATGCATTCTCAAAGGGATAAAATGGAGACCAGAAGTCACCTATTGGGCCTTCAGGAAGGAAAGGCCACACACATACAAAGAAATGGCTTTTTTAGTTCTAACATAAATTATACTTCACATGTGAGGAAAATTAGTGTAACAGAAGAGAACCTGAAAACCTCTTTCATAACAGAGAGGAACCTATGGCATTAAAAGAGACATGCTAACTCTGGCCAGAGGAGAACTTCAGGGAATTAGACTGTGAAGATATTAAAATATTCATTTAGTTCAATTATCTTTACTATATATTTCATGATAACTTATAATAAAGCAAAAGTAGCTATAGCATGGCTTTCAATTGAATTTCAAATACATTTATAGAAACTATAAATATTAGGATATCACATTTTTGGAAAGAGAAATGGTGCCATTAAGAGGCCAATATAAAATGAGTTGTTGGTCTCAGGCCAGGTTCTAGCAGACAGACATGTACCGCACAAACCCATCTGTAGTAATTGCTCCCCCGGGCTTTGATCTTGCAGATGTCTGCCCGGTTTTATGCACAAGCAGCATCATTTACTCAAAGACTTTCTGGTTTTGGCCTTGTGTTGGCGGGAACATCTCACACTCATGCAGATCAGTACACGTGTTAGCATTTGCAGCATCAGAGTACAGGCTGACAGCCTTGGCAGGACTGTCAGAAATGGATGGAAGATAAAAAATCCAACTATCCATTCACCTATTTGTGTGGGACCTCTAATTCTTAATGGAGAAGCACTGAGGAGCCTGTGTCTGTCACTGTACTGTGGATAAAATCTGGATGACATCTTCACGCTTTAAAACCAGGTGATACAAATTCTTATTTTTATAAAAAAGAAAAACGTATAAAACTGTAAATAATTTTATGGTTAGAAAGGCTACATTTAAAAAGGCTAATTGCTCAATGCAAGTTTCAGTACCTCATCTCACCACACTTTCCTTTCCAAGCCATGTTGCCAAGACATTTACCATTTCATTAACTCACAGAGACTGTAGTAATGATGCCTCTTATCAGAGTCAGGTTGACCAATAGGTGAAAACTCCACCCATATGTACAAATAATGATTAATGTCCATAATAGCAATGAACAGATTGCATTGCTCTCTGCAAGCCACAAGAACAAAAGGACCATTTTGTCACCATTTCTGTATGTACACAAATAGGCAAAATCTAAATGATCCTCAGGAGACTCCAGCATATTCTACTGCAACTGCTCTGCTTTTGTAGTTTTTCAAAAGTCAGTAGATCATACCAATTCCAAGCCATGGGCAAACCAGAGATGGTTGTGCCTCGCTAGAGCTAAAGCAATAGTGTTAACACCAGATTTTATTTTTTGCTTTTTCCTTCTGCATACAGAGAGCTCTTACACAAATTACAACAATGTACCTCCAAAACAAAAGAATGATTTTTAAAAAAGAAAATGTCACCTCTTACACAGCTCTCAAAAAGGTGTAAAGCTATAGATTTTTTCATGGATACATTTCTTATGTCATACACATTTACATTAAGTTTGTCATATTGCTTGTCAGATTCTTATCTCCGGCTACTGAGATAAAGCCACCTTTTTGAAGTCTATCCAGCAGAGCATTAAAAAATATTTTCTTAAAATTTCAGTTCTATTTCTAAGAGTACCTGAAAGAAGAATTTGCAAAATAAGTGGTGCTATGTGTGATTTGAATATTTGAACATGAATACCTCATCTAGAGCTGCCCAGATACACTCTTTCATAGTTTCTGTGTCTGTTAATGACTTCTTGCTTTACATTTATCCAAGCCATATGTGATACAGCCATGCAAGTATTAAAAAAAGTCACCATATGGGGTCAGACTAAAGTCTAACCTATTAGTCTATCAGTCTATAGCCTATTTAGTCTATAACCTGTCCTTGATAGTGGCTGAAGAGGGATGGAAATGTAAAACATATGGTGGTAATTCCCCACCTATTTTTCAGAGTCCTGCAGCAAAGGACTTCCTCAACCAGAAAGAGCAGATTTGTAAACAGCTTGTAAATCAGACCACAGGCTATGAAATTTGGTACTGATGTACTTCTATAAAGGTTTCATACTGGAATAAATCACTTTGAGGTTGTAAACGCCATCTTAGACCATCTGTACCTGAGAGCAGAAAGTCAGAGCAGCTTAAAGGTGTCCTTCTGAAATCCTAATGTAAATTTACTCCATGTAAATAACTCCTGATGGATTTTTTTCTTCTATGAATGTGTTGAATTGCTTCTGTACCTGTTTAAACTTTTTGGCACCCCTAAAAATCTATAGCAATGATTTTCCCACTTTCATCTAGTTTGTGATGAAACACCTCTTTCCATTTATTTTCAACAAGTCACTTGATAATTTAATTTCTTAGTTATATTGAATAATCATTAGTTCCCTATTTATCATTCCCATGCTACTCATAATTTATGTGCTTCTTTTACCCAGCTGTCTTCTCTTTCTGAGGCTGAGTCCTACCCTGCTTAGTTGCTTTCACATATCTTTGAACACTTGCATTGCTCTTCTCTTCGCACTAATTAATATATTAATGTATCAAATATGTTTTTTAGTTGGTGACACATTACTAATTTTAATTATTGACTGATTGTATCTATGATTTTGATGCTTGAATTTTCTTTACTTCTCAGAGAGAGAAGCAACGTTACATATTATGTTTATATATTCAGAGTAGGATGAGTGAGAAACCCAAGAATTCATAACATCAAGAGCAAAAAAACAAAACTCACAGGGATGAACTCAGATGAACCACGTAGCATGAGTCATGCTGCAATGAAAAAAGATCAGATGATGCATGTGCTTCTTTCCCAGATGCAAAAATAAGTCTCATATCTTAATCACATGATAATTTATGATTCGAGTCGAAGATTGTGCTATTCTTCTTCCACACTTTGGACATTTTCACAGCATTTTGCTGATTGTAGCAGAAAATACGGTTATCCCCTCTGGTGAGGCAGAGGCATTACACAAACCACCCATTGAAGAAACAGTTTGGTTTAGCTTCCCTTTTGACTGAATTTAGAGAAATAATTTGTTATTTTGAGGACTCAGCTGCCTGGCTGCTCTTCAGCATCGTTACTGCCCTTTAAACATGCTGTGCCTTGGAACCTGGCCAGGGGGGTCCAGTGTCCCACTAAATTAGAAGCAAAGAATAGCACAATACAGTAATGCATTAATGGAAGAACAGAACATCATATTTACATGGCGTGTTTTCAGACACAAGTTTCAGATTTGCTGATGTATCAAATATCTAATGTCTGCTGACACAAGTGGGCTTTTTCCCCCTGTGATGGCAAAGATTTAAAGAACATTCATGAAACACCATGAGTATTACAAGTAATAAAAATAGCTATTATAATAATAATATCACTAGTTATGAACATCTTGATTGGAAGAAGTCATTTTAGAAAAGGCAGGCATGGGGAAGGACAATGTTAACAAGAGAAAAAGTAGAATGTTTGAAATGACTGAAAAAAGTCACAAAAATTGGCAAATCTCTGGTTCTTCTGTAATCTAGTGGAGACTGACCATTGGCTTGCCCGGGGTCAGAAATTCATCCATTGAAACTTCCCAAACTTGAGAAAGGCAGAAAACATCCGTTCCATTGCATGAAAGGGTTGGAATTTCAGAGGACGGGTTTATCCTCCTTCAAGCTGTTCTGGTTTTATGCCCTCGGGGACAGATGGGTTACAGTGATCTAAGATGGTGTTTGCAATATCAAAGTGATTTACTCCAGTAAGAAGCCTTTAGAAGTACATCAGTACACGATTTCATAGCCTCTAGTTTGAGTTATAGCTGCATCTAAATCAAAGAACAAATAAAATCCACAGAAATGGGTTAAAACCTAACCTGAAATTAAGCATTTTCTGTTTACTGAACATAAAAAGGGCACACGTGTTTATTAGGAGGTTCACACAAAGTGCACCTATTGTTCATGTGCCTTCAATATAACGCTTTCTTATAATGTCCCTTTAGTGATGCAAACACCCATTTTTAACTGTCTTTTTTGACAAGGGCTCTTTCATGTGAGCAGCCTCTCACTATCTCCAAACTTAATATCAGCAAAGCTTGAACTGTATTTTACCAACACCTTTACTGATTGCCATAATTCAGCTCGGCGGTGCGATACCTTGTTGTCTCATCTCATATCCACCAAAATTAAAAAGATCTCTGGTGGCAATTGCCTTGTGGAAATTGTTTAATCTCTCTGGTCTCTGTCTCTCATCTGTTGAATTATTTTCTTCAGTAGAAGACTGACTTGCCAGCCAGTAGTATAATCGCAGTATAAATGAATATTTGATGCCAAGCATTAATTTAGGAGATCATTAGTAGAAACTGCAAGTAGTAGTGAAACCAAGTAACTGGATGTCCTGGGAAATTACAAGTAATATTAGGCAGGAATAGAACATAAACAGTTAAGATACAATTCTTTCCACCTACAGGATAATTTATCAAGGGTTACACTTGAAAACTATATTTTCATCAAAAGCTTTGGACACATTTTTACCATATGTAGCAATATACCTATTGCTAGGAGAAATCAAACAGGAAAAACCCAGTATTTTCTCTTTTTCATGTTTATCTATTTTGCACACTTTGCAATACAGTGTGAAATTGCCTCTACAGTTTTGCTGAGACCTAACCACATTTTCTGTTTAAACGTTTGATTAGCAACATCAAGTCATTAGGAATACAACTTACAATTTTACTAGGATAGATCCCCAAAATCTTCACCAAGGGTTTGTCCCCTCTGTTCTAATCATCATATTCTCACTCATACAGAGCTCAAAAAATGAGATTTCATGTGCACTGGCCATTGGATGAACAAGGAAATCTGCCTCACACATCTTAAAAGCATAAGTGGAAAGAGCATTTTTAGTGTATGAGCCAAAGTTCCCATCATACATTGTAATCTAACCATGATAATATCACAAAGATGGTACCTTCCTGTAACTATGCAATTGTCTAGAGAATTGTTTGAAAAAAAGCAAAAAAGCTTTATTTTTGAAAGCAAAATCTTGAAATGATCACATTATTGCAGATAAATGGATGCTGAGTTAGTCACTTATTAGGAATAACAATTTATCCAGGCAATGCAGATGTACCAGCAGATAATGAGTTCAGGCAGCATCGATTCTGCTCCTAAGGGGAAATAGTGCTGGTCTTGACAGCTCTGTGCACCCACCGTCCTCTTGCAGTATAGGACCACAGGAAGGCCTGAAATCAAGCCCCAGGAAACCCAGTCATGCAACTCATACCGGGTAAGAAAGAAGGGGACGTATCTTCCATAAGGCTGTAAATTATTTTCAGTATTTTGGAGTGCAACCCCTTGTGTTTTCATTCACTGCTATTTCTGAACTGTTCTGAGCAGTGGAGGACATTATGATGCACCTTAATGTTCCCTGAAGCATAGCTTCGGTACAACTTCTGACAAGAATTGACTATTATCTAGATATCCTCAGGAGGTGAATACCATAATGTCCATTCTGTAAGAGTTTCAGCTCATCTACGTCCATTACCTAAGTAGCTTCTGTTTCAGTAGGTGCACTCAATCTCTCTCAAGGAAGGAATCTCCAGTTCAATCAATAGGATCATTACATTTGCATCATTCTTCATTGTTAGGTTCATGCTGCTTGTAGTTGATAAAAGGTGAAATAACTGGTAGCAGCCAAACCTGAGTAAATAAATACAGAACAAATTTGAACTGGCAGCCACATGCACATTTAATTGACATATATTGATTTACAATTGCTAGTGCGCTTTAAAATGTTGTCCAAAGCCATAACCAGCCTGTGAAGAAAAGTGTTATCTTTACACGTGTTACATGGTTTACTTTTTGTTCCCAAAAGCTAACATAATCAAGTTTGAACAACTTATGGCTAGATAGTTAAAGAATACATTGTTTATTAAGCCTTAAAAGCTTGCAGAAACAAAGAATAAAAGAAAGATAAATTCTTCATGTAAGTTGAGTCTGAGGTATTAGTAACTGGAAGCCACCGAAATGCTGAGCTGAAGGAAAATTCAAAAACACTCTGACACAGCCCAGCTTGAGGGTTCTCCATCTGCTGGAATTACCCCAACCCCAGGCAGCAGAAGTAGAGTGCTATTGCTCAGCCTGCACTTCCCCAGAGCTACTGAATGCAAAGAGGAAGGACCAGATTGTTATAAAAAAATAAGCCTGTAGAGTCTTTATTATTAAAAGTAAACATACAAGCTTGAAAGAAAAAAACAAAGGTGGCTCAGCCTTATATCCTGCACAGATATCTCCAAGTTTAAAAAAAAAAAAAACACTTCAGATTGTGATCTGAATCTCCCCCTGCTTGCTTAGCTTCTCTTCAGATCTTTAAAACAAAGATAAACTTACAATTTTAAAAGTGCCTAGAATATCAGTCAGATCCAAAAGAAGACCTAGGCTTCATAACGCACTTTATGTCCAGAACCGTGAGGGCCCCCTTCTGCAGCTCTGAGGGATGCTTGGTGCCCACCAGGCACCAGTCACTGTGGTTCTACACAGACTCCAAACTCCCCTTCTTGGGAGTCCAGCATCCACCCGCCTTTGTAAGCCTTAGTGAAACCTAGAAATTTAACAAAATAATTTAAACTTAGACCTAACAACAGGTGTGTGCACAGCACGGCTGGTACTATGCGGCAGAGCTGAACCTTTCACAAAATACTGTCGCAGTTGCTTTAATTTTAAAACATGGTTTAAAACAGTATTCTTCCCACTGCTAGGAAATAAGCTTCCGTGAGATTGATACCATTCCAATGGGATCATAAAACATCTCAGTTTTCTGATCTAGACTTTAGTGAGCCAAACAATACTGCTTCTCTTTGGTAGGTCAGAAAGGAGAATAGCTGTCCTGAGCCAGAGCAAGCCTTTTCCTGACACTGAGGTGGTTTGGGTCCTGCTTAAAGATGCTAAAATGAAACAAACCATTTTGTATATCTCTACATTTCTTTCTGCTGAAACTTGCTTGTTGATCTGGTTTGGGGAGCAATGGTCTTTCCTCTGATCCCCAACCCGTGAGGCAGCTCATTACCAAAAGACGAGTTAAATTTGGCTTCTTTTAAAGGCCGCCTGGTTTTCTAAGATGAAAACTCCTTTCAGTGGCTGGGAAGCTCTTTCATACATTCTGACAAATTTCCTAATTCCAGGAGGTTGAAATAGCCTTTCCCACACACTAAGATTTCACTCTCCAAACTGTGAGTGTGGCTACTCTCAAAACATATTTAGCAGATCACATACTGATGCCTGAAATCATGTATTTTATCTTTTTTTTTTCTAACCCTCATAGTCCTCTGTGCATTTTTAGTGGCCATCAGCTACACATTACCTACAACCTCTGATCCATCTTTTGGTTTACTGGAGGCAGGCAGCCTATTCTCATCCAGACTCGCATGACCACTACCAGAACAGTTAAAACTATATCTATAAATGTTCTCATGTAGTAGAGACATCACACTTTTCCAAATCTGCAAAGCCACCTCCTGCATTTTTTAAGATACACAAAACACATTTCTTGTCATCAGGAAAACTGCTGATTTAAAGCAAATTGATTTTAGACAGTTTATATACAGTTTGGTATAGCAACTTGTGGTGTAGCTTCTCCGCTCTTGAAAAAGCCTGGTATATTCTATCTTCATTTTGATTATCATTTTTAAAGCAAATATAGGAAACAAAGGCTATCTTTGTAGTTTAGGTGCCACTTTTCCTAATGCAGTACTGAACAATCGAGTAGTCTTTCCCTGGTGAAAGACTTTGATTGTTTCCTTTTTCCCTTCCCTACCTCCTTTATCTTTCTTTCCTTTTCCCTCTTTCTTTCCACTGTCCCCTTCCCTTCCCTTTCATAGGAATCCACAGCAATAGGGACACAGGGATATGAAATATAGAAATATAATTCTGGTTTCTACATCCTCGAAAAGAAAAGGAAAGAGATGAAAAATACAAAGCAGGTAGTTTAAAAGCTTAACTTCCTCAGAGTCAAAACTCCAGTAATTTTCCACTTCATTTTAGTATTTTTTTCTGTATGACACTATCCACACACTGATGATTTTCACATTTGATGTCAGAGAGTATTGTACGTTTGAGAGATGATAGCTAGCTCATTCTGTCTGGCCCTGTGCTTCTTAACCCTTGAGCCATACATCAGCTCTGAGGTGTCAGCTATCACAAATCAAGTGTCAAAAGTGTACATTCAGGAATAAAAATGAAGATAGAAAAGCAACTTTTCAGCCTGATCATATTGACGGCAAAAGCTATGTCATTCCCAGAGATCCACGAGGTGGACTTGAAATAAGATATTAAATCAATGTGCTACTGTAATATATGAATAGGGTTCCTACAAACACACCTACGTTTCAGATAGACATTTCTGAATTCTCTGCTGCACTTCCACATAAGCTTCAGTTATTGTCTAGAAAGTTTTCAAATCCTGAGGCATATGTATGTTTATAAAATCATATCACCACTACTGAGAACCTACTGAAAAGCAATGCTATAAATTACTGCCACACGGACTTCTTCATATGCACAGCTCCTGCCTGGGGTTGCCAACACCCGGGTCTTCATATCTTTGTAGACAGCACAGAGATGGTGTGGATACACTGCAGCCTAGAAAGCAGATATAAAGCCCTAAGGCCATGGAGCTGGTTGTTAAGGTAGCTCTGGCAGCTGGTCCAAACCTTCCAGTAGCCAAAGGAAGGTCTGGACCACCCTTCCAGTAGCCAGCTATCAGATCTCCTAGCTCCATCAAGCTCACAGTCCTCTTGCCCAACTCACCAGCTACTCTGGAAGTTTGCTGTTGTCACATGTCCACGCAAATGGGTCCCTCTGGCAGCTGACCCCAGTCTCTCCAGTCACTGGCGCCTAGACTTTTGGGCCCCTTTGACCCGTGGCCTCTGCATACAGGTGCTGGCACCCTGGCCTCTCGTCCCAGCCACCAGCTACTCTGTCATGAAGCTCACTGTTGATCAGGCGCATTCACATAGGAGAATAGTTGGGGAGAGTTTAGTAACAAGATGGGCTACACTGAGGCAACCAAACCCAGGGCTTGGCCAGACGTGTACTGGCCAGCAGCTTGTTTCACACATGACTGACCCCTTTTATCTCCCCTTCTCTTCATTTTCCCACTCATTCTTCTCTGATCCACCTCCACCTCTTCCTTTCCCTTCCTTAGGACCCTTTCCTAAACATGCTTTAAGTTTTGTTCATTCCCACAATCCCCCCCCAAAAAGCCATAGTAAGTTTTACAGAGCCTCCCACATCCCATCAGATATCCCATTTGAAAATTGCGCTTTCCCAGGAGATCTATGATAATCTTGTTTCTCTCTTTCCTATCAGTGACAAAATTCAGGTTGAACCTCTTCAAGGCCAGGCTTCAGTGGTTCCTTCAGTGGCCCATTAATCAGTTCCCTAAGGATTCTCATATTTGTTATTGTCTCATTATCTCCTGTTCCTCAGGGTTTGTGGTATCAGAGTGCTTAATTTATTACTTCTCTTGTCCTTGTCTTTTAAGCTGAATAGCTGTTAACCAGATATCTTCCCAAACCAGACATCTTTACAGTCCACCTCCCCTCACACTAGCAGCCTGCCCTCCCTGGAGAACAACGTTCTTCTAACACAGAACATGAAATCAAATGAAATGAAATCAGCAGCCTGGGAAAATGTAACCCAGTCTTCTCCATATGTTTAATTCCAGTCGAGAGCTAAAATATTCTTGTTCTTCGCACCCGCTCACAGAAACGTCCAAACACTCTGCTTTGCACATAAACATTCTCAGAAACACAGATTTCAGTGACTCTGTTTCATCAGCGAAATGTTCACACTTTCAAAACAAGCTGTGAACTCCTCAACTGAAAAAACCTGTCCTTCGAGCATTGCTTTTTTTCCCATTATTCGAGCAACATAAGCAGTAACTTCATACGGTTTTATACATGTTCATCTGTACATTTTAATCTCTCAAGGTCTAACTTAGGGCAATTGATGTCATCCAGTGCACTGTTTGCCTTATGCGTGAGCACAAATGTGGTTGTACATTTTCCTATCAATATTCATAGGCTACCTGGATTACAACTCTGGTTATAACTTCAAGCAAATCGCCTATCAATTAAATTACTTATAATCTCATAATTTGTCAAAGGGGCATTTTTCCCTCTGCTAAACTCTTCTTCAGACCTTATACAAACGTTATACAGATGCTTTTCCATTCACAACAAGCTTCAAATGTTTTCTGGTTATTTTAGGTGGTTTCTCAGTTTCGGTGGCACTATTTAGGATAAGCACACACATGGGAAACTGAGTGTTAAAAGATTATAGGAATGCATATAATACAATAAACAGCTAGAAAGGGAAATGCACAGAGTTAATTACCATTAACAATCATTTTGAAATCAATTTCTTTATCCAAGACATAGATCCTTCAACTGCAAGGATATAATCCTGTTACTGGATTCCTTAGTGAGGCAACAGGTAAAGTCAACCAAGCCTCTGCGAGGTCCATACCTGAAGATACAAGATACATACCTGAAGATGCAAGATAAAATGGGATTCTGTAATCTATTTAGCAATAGATGCATATTATTTCTGATATTCACCACTCAAAAACGGGAAATCTAGAGGTTAATTTTGAAATCTAAAGCTGTAGCATCAGAGAAATAATCTACTATGAATGATGACCAGTTTCTATCAGGAATCAGAGATTCGTGAACACTATGTAACTTCTGAAATCAGCATGGTTCATTGGGGAAAAAAAAAAGAAAAATAAAATCAGTTAAACCTTCAAGAGCTAAGCCTGTATTCTTCAAACCTCTCCAGTGCCACCCAACTACCAAGAATAAAGAGATAATTTCATATGATACAATCCTGTTAAAGATGGCATTGCTCTTTGTTGCAATGGAATTCTCCACCTCCTTTAAAAAACAATAAAATTCTGTTGTATATTACAGAAATGAATAAATGTTCATTGTGTACTGACTAGAAACACTATTGTTTAGGAACACACTCTTTTTAAAAAGTCCATTCAGGCCAAACTACTTTTGCAATAAGAGATTAGACAGTAATAGGGTGATTAAATTTTCAATAAAATATTTGGACACAATTGTCATGAAAATAATGAAAACCATGTTCTAGGATCCTATTTCAAAGAAGTGCAAAAGTGGACAAAAAATGAGACATAACAGATTATACCCATTAAGATAATTGCAATGCAATTATATGGTAATCTTTTCTGTGAGAAATTATTTTTCTGATGATGATGAGTTAAAATATTAATTTCTAATTCCATCTCATCTATTTGTATCCACTAGAATTCTGAAACACTGTCTCTGGAAGCACGTTTGCGCAGCAAATACATCATTCAAAAATTGCTATCAAAGTATTTTTCTGAAGAAAATGCACTTTCAAGTATTATCTTTGTGTGAATAGTTACTTAAAACAGATTTATTTATTCTTATTTGCCTTCACACACTATGATGCTGGGGTTTATAATTAAAAAGGGTGGGGTTTTTTTAATATAAAACCTATAGAAGATGACATAGGAAAAAAGAAAGCTTTTGTTTACTAAATAAACTATTAAAGTTTAGTAAAAAGTCAGCTGAGCAGGCAAAAAAATGAAAACAGGAATGACCCTGTTGAAAAGTGAAGGAACTCATGGCATTTCATTTCTAGGATACTTACCAATTTTTAGGTCCCTTACAAAGATTCTGACTCTTGTCTAGTCATTAATAAGTTAAAACTTGTAATCACTTGAAAGCTAAACCTCTTGAAATGGATGTAACCTCTGTGAACAGGTTGTCTCTATCCATTTTCCAAGAAATAAAAAAAAACACATCTTCTGGCATCTTCACCTGGCAAACTTTCAGAAGAGGATGAGCGGGGTTAGACATGACTAGAAAGATGAGATCATTGTATAGTACTCCCAAAATCCGTATATATTTGCAAGTGGGTTACCTGGCAGGCTAACACACCCAAAGTTATTTTAAATGTTGGCCAAACCATCCATCATTTTGCTACGGTAGGTAGGTTATCGAAGATCTCTTGACATATGCTACTGATGAATACGATACTCACTGTTGCGATACACACAATAAAAATACATTTAAGCCAAAAAGCCAGGAACGAGCTGGCTTCAGGCTCTATGTGAAATAATTTCCTCAATGTTATCTGTTCACTCTGGTGCTCCTGATGCTGCATCTTCTGTTCTCTCTTACTTATCTGTAATCTGTAAAACATTTTTCATGTTTTAACAGTGGCTCAAAAAAGTACTTTATGCATCTGTTAGACTGCTGCCATAAATCAATTTCTATGTATAAATGATGGATTAAACTGTGCGGAAGGTTGCACAGATTGACTCCTGAGCCTTAAACCAGGTGGGAGAGTCCTAAAGGAAAGAAAGAGGACTTAATACCACATTTCGCCCTAGAAGTTTAAAAAAAATATGGGAACTTTTTAAGGTACAAGTGGATTTTCTTGGTGCTGATCAAGTTACATAAAAATAAAACAATAGCAAAAAACATTTATTTATTGCATTGTGACATAATAATTCTTTTGTCAGTGAGAGACTGAGTCACCATCACTGACACAACTTTCCAAATGCAGGAAACTAGATCTTCTCAGGAGTTTATGTAACTTATACGTAGGTCATTTCTTTTCCCAAATGGATGTAAAAATGTATTCTCTTTTTAAAGTTAAATAAATTTGAATGCTTAAAGGCCAAATGTTCCATTGGCTATTCAAATCTCCCCCTGGGGAGCTATACAAGTTAAAGAACCTCTCAATAAAAGGTTTAGCTCTGCATATAGCCCATCTGATTAAAGCTAGTCAGGCCACACAGAAATAATAAAGCTAGAACCTTCTTGCTCTTATTTTCCTCCATCAGAAACTGCAGCACAGATCATATGTAAATAAGATTATTCTAGATCAACGGGGCTGCTCAATAAGTATTATTCCATGCCCGTATATATGGCTGAAGGCAGCCACAGCTGCCACCCACTGCCGTTCCCATAAGGTAAAGACAAATGGTTCTGCAGCGAGTGAGCCGCAGTTCTTATACAGCATCAGAATCGTGGGGGAATGGGCAAAAATTATGTTCTTACAGAAAATAATCATCTCATTCATTTGTCAGCTAATGCAGAATTTAGGGTTTGTGCACACACAATGAACAAAGAGAAACTATTAAATGCACACTGCAGAAGATCAGGGAGTGCAGCAAGAACAACAGTTACCAGTAGCTGTGTGATATATCAGAAACATGTCACTTATAAAAGACTGTTTATGTTTTATTCATGCAAAATAACTCAGTGCACAGGCCCTACCATTAGAAAATACACAGCAATGAAAGTATCCACGACAAACAAATGTGACTAAAAATATTTGCCATAGATAAGATTAAGATCATTAATTCTGAAAAACAGAGAATACCTCACAGGGGGAAAAAAGGATGTTTCAAAACTGATCTTCTTTAAAAATCCAAACAGACCAAATGAATACAGTGGATTTTTTAATATACATTTTTAAGTCTTTACATTTAGAGCAGCCACTCCTCAAAGCAGCACTAGGACATAGAATAAAACATCAAAAAGTGACTGGTATGTTCCTGGTCAAAGAATAGGCTGGGTCTTAATTTCCTGTGCCTGGAGTAAGATTGCCCCAGACTGTGGGCACCTACATTGGAAATTTAAATTGCAGAATTCCCTCTTTTTCTATAGTTTGGGTGTTTTGGTTTTTTTTTGGCCTGAGTGTGACTTTAGGTACTCTTTAATGATGAGACCTGGCACAAGCCACCACTGCAACCACCACATGGCTCGGTCTCATGCATCCTGGGACTGGGATGACTGTTGTCATTTTATTGAATCAAGGGCAAAATCGCTAAAAATTAGGATTGTTCTTATTTTTATCAGGTCATCTTATATGTCTTTCCTGAAGTCTCTCAAAAAGAAAACCATGGTATAGGGAATTGCCATTTTCTTTTGAGTACCCTTGTGAACTAGTGATAGAGAGAAATTTAGAAAAAACCCAGGATTTTCACAACATGGCAGCATAACTATTCCCTGGGTACTTAAGGAGGAGGAGGAACAGAAACCCCACAGACAACTGTAATAGTTCAGCAAAGCCTGCTTTTCCTTATATACAAAAACCTCTGGTGATGTAATGAAGAACCTAAAGTAATTACAGGGTTTATTAAGTATTATTAAGTATCTTCTCCCCCATCACCAACAGGTAAGTGGACACAGGCCCCCACTCTGCTACTGCATGCTCCAGATTAGATGGGGATTATAGTTTTCACATTCTTTTTGTTTGGTTTTCTTGGGGGCTTTGTTATTGTTGTTTGGTTTTCTGGACTTGGAGATAAAAATGGGTTCTGTACCCAGCTCAGTTCTCAGATCACATGCCATCCGTTTTTAGCCTGGTAGGCTATATGAAAACAAGATTTATGCAATCGCTCAATCTCTCCGTCTGTGTCCCAAGTTCCAACAACTTAATCACACCCTCGGAATCGTTACAAACCCCCCCACAGACCAAAAATTGGACCAGGACCTAACAAAGGTGATAGTCAGTTTCATCAGAGTTTGAGAGATAATAACAAATTTCATACGAATTTCATAAAAATAGATAACCAGGCAGAGGAGACACTAAGGATTGGACATTTAGGAGTTAACAGCTAATAACTTTCTATCCAGTCAGGAAATTTCTATAAATTTCCACTTTTGAACGTGGCAGCCTGTGTGTTGCTGACAGAATCCCTTGGACAAGGGGATCGAATGCACCCTCAGCAAATTTGCAGATGACACCAAGCTGGGTGGGAGTGTCGACCTGCTGGAG
>JAOXNO010000013.1:28651089-28674755 GCA_028565335.1 Limnodromus scolopaceus
ATGACAGGACAAGGGGTAATGGCTTCAAGTTGCACCAGGGGAGGTTCAGGTTAGATATTAGGAAATATTTCTTTACTAAAAGGGTTGTCAGGCATTGGAATGGGCTGCCCAGGGAGGTGGTAGAGGCGCCATCCCTGGAGGTATTCAAGAGATGAGTTGACATGGTGCTCGGGCATATGGATTAGTGTTGGGTTGGTGGGTTTTTTTGTGTGTGGTTGTTTTTTTTTTATTGGTTGGACTAGATGATCTTAAAAGGTCCCTTCCAACCTAGATGATTCTGTGATTCTGTGAATGCTCTGCAGGAGGAGATGCTACATATATGCGGTCGTAACAGAAAATATTATTATAATTCAGGTGAATAGTCAAGCCAACCAAGAGGCAAATTCACAGGAAACGGGGCTTCATTAGCTCACAGAACTAGTAACTTATATTTCTGAAGGGTGAAATAAAAGTGGGCAACCTGAAGTTTCTTCAGGTAACCAATATTAGTGGATTGTTATTCGTGAAGGGGAGAAAATGAGAAGTAAATTTAATTTTTTGCTGGTACTTCTAAAGTCTGCATCACTTGCAGGTGCTCACAGGACTCGGGAGCCTGCACCCAGCACAACTGGCTGCTATAGGGATTGCTAATTCCAGCCCTTCCAAAGACTTTGCTCACTTATCACACCTCAGCTGCGAAACTCAACTTGAAAGCAGATTAATCACCAGGATTTCTTTACTGATGTACTATCAGAAGTACTAATCGCACCCGTTTAGTGATCTATGAGAACTAAGAGCTTGTATGACTCGCAGCTGTCCCATAACTCAGTCTGTACTTTTCGTGTGAAATACCCTCTCTGTAATCACAGGAATTGTGTCTTCATTAGCCCAAGCTCAGTGGCCTATTTCAGTACCAATTTTAAGCATCTCATTGCCTATTTAAGCACTTCTAATGTGCTTCTAATGTGTACAATTGTTAAATCACATATTTCTCATGTTTTTCAAGTCTGCATAGAAGGTGTGACACTTTACAGGACCTTCATTTTAGTTGATTCTCAGTTTTAATTGTGTTACTTTAGCCTGTAACAAAGAAATTATATTTATTTTCTATATGGATATATTTTTAGAGACATGGTTTAGTGATGGTTTTTATCAGAATTAGGTCAATGGCTGGACTTGATGATCTTAAAGGTGCCTTCCAACCTCAGCAATTTTATGATTCTGTGATCATACATTGACATAGTATATTATTATATTATATGGATGTACTTGCAGCAACTAATGGGTGAGTCAGATCCTTCCAATATTTCCATTTCTCTTTCTAAAATTATATCTTTAACACGTACTTCATAATTGAAAATACCACAAAGCAAAGAGATATCCAGGGATAGGTTCACTTCCATCGTGACAGCTTTAAAGAAAAGGAAGGGGGGGTGGGGAGGGGTGAGGGGGCAGCATTCTGGATGTCTCAAAACTACAGAGGAAAGGGTACAGTGCGTAGTGACAAGTCTTTAATAGGAAACTTCTCTATTGATAACAGTAACAGAGAACTATTTGGAAAATCTGATTTCAACTGTTGCACCTGTCCTGGCAAGTGAAACACTCTCCTGGGTAACCCTGTAAGATCCTTACATGGGGCATGGGGCCTTATACATCAGTTGGAGGGTTATAAATGTTGGATAAAAACTGCTGCAGTCTAAGGTGAAAATGTGTTATTTGGTCAAAATCTCCATGTTAATTCAAATTTGCTAGGAATATTTCCCTTGAATAAATTTATATTGACAGAATTTGTCAGAGTAACTTTGAGTTGCCAGAACTCAGCATGACCTCTCAAAGCCCTTCCAAACATGTCTTTGCTAGACCTTTTCTGGCACGTCCCCTGCTGTATGATGATCTAGGTCAATCTACCTGGCAGCCACTATTATTTCAAACAAATTCACATCACTCAGCATTTGCTGGTGCTCTAAAGCAAGATACAACCTCCATGTAAGTCCTGAGCATGCCCGGGATCTCTTCAAGATTACTTACACATAATTTTATAATTAGGAACCCACAAAGTACCATGGTCAATCTTGCTGCACAGAGACCTTTGTATGGGTACCTGAGGAACCTTAAACAGTGACGGGCCAAAGACAGATGACAGTCTACCAGAAGGCCAAGGGACATCCCAATCCCAGCTCTTGTCAATGCTGTGAGGAGTTTGACCATGCCTGGCTAGAGAAGCAGAATCAACTCACTAGTGAGTAGCATGAAGGACTCTACTTGAACTGGATAATGAAGGCCAGGGCCTATTGCTAGTTGAGACCTCTTAAATTTGCATAAAACATCAGGAAGTTCCAAGGGTGAAGGAAATAAATGGGCTGGCACTGGCCCAGGTAAAGATATGTACAGAACCTTTTCTCTGAGCATATGTTTGGGTGAGGGAAGGTTATTTTCTGTGCTCATTGTTTCCTGGACCTGCAGCCAGGTGATTGACACATTGCTGTCTGGGCTGTACTGCAGGTGGCCTCACGCCTGCCCCAGCTCTGGGCGGCTGCTGGAGGCAACCTGTCTCCTCTGGAGCAGCCTGGCACCCTGCCCCAGGCTCGTGATCACCCCCGACTGGCATAAAGACCTCGCTTCCCCATCCTCTCCCTTGAGCCCTGCCCCTTTGCTTGCCCTTACACTTTGATACATGGTGTGAATCACACCATGTATCAAATCATACATGAATCATACATGGTGTGAAACCTCAGCCTGATTCATTCCTGCAGGTGGGACGAGGCTCCCAAACTAGGCAGAGCTTCTCCCTGGTCCTCCAGACTCCTTCATCCCACACTGTGTCCCCTCTGTGTAGCACTTGTCCCTTTGCTGCCCCCACATCCCCAGACAGGAGTGGTCCCCTGTGTTGCCACAGACACCGGGCAGTGGTTTTCATGGACCAGATGCAGGCACACAACACAAGTTATTCACTTCCACAGTACTTCATTTTCCTCTGGCAAACCGCTCAGGGAACATCCCACTGCCCGTGCCATGAATAAACACCAGCTGTACAAAGCAACCTTGGGACCCGAGTTACAAAACTGAACTGAGGTGGCAGCGTGTCCTGGTTTCCTACGACCTTTTTTTTGCTGACCTGCCACATCTTTTCCTTGCTGGAGCATCGTGTTTCCCCCGGAGTACAGCGTTGGCGAGTTACCTCCACCGGAGCTGCCAAAAGGGAACAGAAAATAACGATGGTGAAAGGCCCACGAAGTAAAATCAGGTTTTTTTCCTGTGATTAAGGCAAATTCAGAGCCTCAGTGGAGGCGGGGGCCCACACAACCGCGGGCCGAGCCGCGGCCGAGCGCTGACAGAGAAACTCCGGGTGGGGGGGAACCCCCGCCCTCCGTCCCTCAGCCGCGGAGAGGGGCTGCGCCATCTCCCGGTTTTCCCGCTTCCACCCCCGGGGCCCGGGAGCACCCCTCAAGCCCGATCATCGCCTCACGGTCACACCCTCCCTGACGCCGCCGCGAACCGGGCCCAGCCCCGCCCGCGGCCGCCAGCGGCGGGGCCGGGCCGGGCCTGACGCGGCACCGCCTCCCGTCGCCCCGCCCCTGCGCAGGCCCCGGATCCGGGGTTTAGTGCCGGGGCCGTTGCGTCGTACCTGGAGCCTCCGGTCCTGACTCCCCCCGCTTCGCCCGGCCCGGCTCGGCCCGCGGAGCCCACGCCGCAGGTGGGGAGGGCCGCGGCGGGTAGCCGGGGGACGGCGGCCCTGGGGTGGGAGCCGGAGCCAGACCGAGCGCGGCCTTGTCTGCGAGGCCTTGAGGGAGCTGGGCGCCGGGCGGTGGTTCGTGGGCTTCGGCGAGGCCTGGGCAGGCCCGCGGCGGGGCCTCGCTTACCCCGGGGCGGCTTCCTGCGCCGAGACCCCCCCCCTCGCCCGCCGGCCGAGCGGGTGCCGGGTCCCGCTGCGCGCCGGCCGGCATCGGGCGAGCTCGCCGGGCCTCGGTCTGCGTCCGGCGGCTGGAACCTTCGCCATGTTTGCCAGAGCAGCCGCCGCTCCGGCCTTGGCGAGCGAGGAAATCCCGTAAATCTCAGGGAGGTTCCTGACTCCTGTGTGCTTTGGCAGCGGCGGCCTTGGCCAACCGGCCGTGTCCGGGAGGAGGATCTCTAAAGGGGGTGCAGGGCAGCAGTGGGGATGGCCAACCTGCCCCTGCCAGGTCGTTGCCTTCCCCTGCTGGATTCTCTGTTTTGGAGGAGCTTGTAATCTTGGTGATTAAGGCAGGATAGGGCAGGAGGAGGTTGTGGTTCAAGATCTTGTGCTGTTTTGAAAAAGAAGCAGGTCTGTAACCTCAAGTTCATACATTTGCGTGTAAGGGGCAAGAGTGCCGCACTAACTGGAGAAGTATAACAATTACTTTTATAAAGTTTTGCTGTTTTCATAAACAACAAGTTTATTCCCTGGGCCATGCATTTAACTCAGGATGTGGTAGTTCTGTGTGCCTGGGACACTGTGTACTATCCTATAGCAAGCTGGGGGGCGCAACCTTAAACAAAAGCTGCTTATCACAACATATTTTTAATTTACCAAACTCCTTGTAGTGGACTGTGAATTCAAGGGAACTCCAGACAAGTCCAAGGAGGCTGGAATATATGCATCAGTTATGAGGGAGAGACTAGGTCAAAGCACAGCTGTTAAGGAAGTAGGGTTTGTGGCTTTGGTGACAATATTGAGGCTGACACGCGCGAAGCAGATATATTTTCAGAACTATTAGCATTCAGCATGTGGGTGCTGGATAAAAGAACAAATTCTTGAGTTTTGGTCAGCTGTAGTAAGTTCAGTGCTTGGTTGCAGGCTCAAACCATGTTAGAGGAACACATTTCACTTGAAGGTGGGTGTTTTCTTGTCTGTGACCTGAGACATGTCTCTCCTCAGTCTCTGGCGGTAGAACAACAGAATTAAATTCTAATTATAGAAGGCCGAGTACAGCTGGCATTCGAGGATACATCTGCAGGAGTATTTTAATTCAGAAGAAGGGTGTGTTCCTGGAATGAATTCCCAGTCATCCTTGCTTGCTGCACCTTGGTTCACGTCACGGTGTGATCTGGGAGTGTGTGAACTCTTCTCTTTTTGGAACAAGCTAAAACTGGAAGGTGCACTTTATTTGTGAGGGGGTGTTGTCAGTCTAGACAAAAGCTAGTGTGAAATAAACACTCAAAACCATGTATAGCGTGGTTGGTGGGTCCTCAATAACTGTTAATGTCTACAGAGTTGCTGCTTGTTCTGTGTTTAGTTCTTAATGTAGGTGTAGCCTGGGCCTACCATCGGTAGAGCAGGTGAGTAGAGTTGTAGGACAACAGCACTGGGGACTGATCCCTTGGCGTTCAGACCTGTATCTGTGACAGCTCTTGCCTAAGCTGCAAGGCTCAAGTTTCAGAGCTTGAAGGCTGTAGGTCAGCTGCACGGAAAACAGTAAGCAAAAACCCCACCTGGAATAATCCCCAACTTTGTCAACAGCTTTTTCAGAAATGTTTTTTCAATAGCTTAATAGTTTTACTTTTCAGTTCAACAGTTTCCATTATTGAATAGCTCCCAAATTTAGAACATTTAAAAATTGCTGGAACAGCATAAGGATAAATAGTTTTCCTTCTTGTAAAGGTTGAGTGACTTAAATGAATAGAATAATGCTGCATATTTGCTGAAACAGTAACTGGGACTTGTTGGCATTTGCCTTTTTCCTGCCCCTGCATTCGCCTAGCCTTTGAGGCAATATAATCAATCAATGTTGTGCTCATGTTACCATCACCATATTTAAGATCTTTCTGTTTTGAGTGGTTGGTTTAAAATATTCCGACTTGTTTTGCTCTCTTGATCTCCCTTTTAAAGCTTCCTGTTCTCAGTGAAACACCAAATTACTAGCAGGTGCTTTAAAAAAATGCCACTTGCAATGGGAAAAACTGTTCCCCTAGACACTGGTGAATTGAGTTGTTGGTGTCTCTGTGTGTTAAGTAACTAAAATGGGCTATGGGGATAAGCTGGACAATTGATTGCCACTGCTGTACAGATTATTTAATTTTTAACTTTGAGTTTGTTTTCCACCTGTTGCAAATTAAGGACGTTTCCACTTAGATCGATTGGATAATCTTTAGTTTCAAGTGCTCTGTGTTTCAAGGCAGTTCCAGTGTTGTGGCTGAAAAGCTACAGTCATGAGAAAACTTTAAAATTTGCATAGGTAGCAAAAAAGCGTTTGTGTTTAATACTTCTGTTTTTTTAAACAGGCCTTTGTAAATGCTATATATTTCCATCAGCTATGTTAAAGTAACTCCCATTTTTTCCTTGACTTTCCTGTGAATCATTCCCCTTTTTGGTTAAAAGGGAATCATCGGTTTAAACACCTGGAGATTTATATTTCTAGCTTGGCAATGCGTAGCTGATCCTGTGTTCTTAAAACAAGTCCAACCTAAAAAGCTTATTAGAACTGGGTCTGTAGTGTGTGGAGAAACCACTGAAAACTGCAAACTTGCTTTCTAGAGCCCAGTCTTGAATCTTTTTATACCAAGATTAATGTGTTGTGTGAAAGCCTGTACAATAACAATCCTTTGAAAAGCACTGCTTGACTGTTGTAACCTTTTGCCAGCAATTCTACTGTTTGAATTTAAAAGCCTCTGGTTGATTCCACTTCAACCTGTGCATATTGGAGATCTGAACAAAGCTCCCAGTTAGTTCAGGTTCTTATGGATTGGGATTGACTCCAACTTTGCAGGTCTTAAGGGATCTGAACAGAGGGCAACAGGAGTCTTGTTGGAGTAATGACCATAGGCTAATAGTTACCTGATGTGGACGGATAAATCCAAGCCATGTTTGAATCATTGTCCATGAAAAATTTCTTCTGACTTATTTTAGGCATGGGAAAATCACTCTCTCACCTGCCTATGCATACATGCAAGGAAGATGGCTACGATGGAGGCACGGTGTCTGATAATATGAGGAACGGGTTGGTGCACTCAGAATCGCACAACGAGGATGGCAGATGTGGAGACGTGTCACAGTTTCCCTATGTGGAATTTACAGGAAGAGACAGTGTCACCTGCCCAACTTGCCAGGGAACAGGAAGAATTCCACGAGGTAAGTTTTCTTTATTTCTTTTTTTTTAACCTATAAATCTACCTCATAACCACATGCAGGTGTAACTATAATAATCCATAACAAATAGCTCTCCTAGTCAAGATGGAGTTTCTTATCTTTTTGACTTTTTAGCACTAAGATTTTGTTATAATTACATTAGATGAATGAAGCAAATTTGTTTGTTACCTGTTGGTTCTTCTCCTGTCTGTGCAATGCTAGTGTTCCTTGCTTCTCAGCTTTAAAATCACATATAACCCTAACTCTTGCAAGTTGAATTTTCTAACCTTTATTTTTGTGACACTTTACTGCATTTTTTTAACTACCTATTTTAAACTGTTTGAATCAATATATAACTTAGCAAAAATAGCTGCAAACACAGAGACTAAAAAGTAGACCTGTTGCTACAACACCTTTTCCCTCATTATTTATGGTGAGTTTTTTTGCCTTCTCTTTCCCTTAAACTCCCTCTGTCCCATCTGTCCCTGCCAGGCAGAGGATCCCAGCTGGGAATTGAAAATATAGGGGATCTCTGCTGCCTCAGAAAGGAGTGGGCTGTGCAGAATTAGTTCTTTATGCCTTTTATTTGCTTGCTGCTCTCATCCTCTGCTTTTCCTTTTCTTCTAATAAAACATTCTGCTTTATTCCACTTCTCTCCTACATGGTGAGCCACCTGAATAGCTGGTTAGAAACAGAGCTCTGAAAGGAGAATGCAGGGCACCTGAAACTGGGCAGAAGGAGAGAGTGGCAAATGCAGTGTGCTGAGGCACAGCCTTCTGCTCCAGCTGTAAGATCTTCCCTTGACGGTGGGGAGGAGCTGATGAGAAGGTTTCATGTTTGGGACTGGTTTTTGAAGTGAGAGGGGAAGAATTTAGTGTTCCTAGAAGAATTGCACGACTAGCAGGGAAGACTGTAACACGTGATATGATAAACTGTATAATAAACACACAAAAATGCATTTTGTTACTTGGACAGCTTTATCTTTTCAGTATGATTAAGTAAGAAAGTAGGGCTGGGCTGTTTTGTTCAAATGTTGAATATGCTTCATTGAAGTTGAGATAAAAACCTGTTTTGAATTGGTAAAGGGTTTTTAGAAGGTTGATGTTACATAAAACTGCCTGCTTTAGTTAGCATGCTTTGCTCAGCACAATGATTTGGAATTGAATCACTTTGAAGTGGTTGATTAGCTAAGTGATAATTCTGGTCCAATTCTACATTTGGCTTAAAAAGTGCAAATTGGACTTGGTCTTAAGGCCTCTCTGTTCAAATAGGGATGAATCTCAATTCCCATTTCTTGTACAGCAAAAGCTATAAAGGCAAATGTACTTTCAACAGTTCATCTGTGCTTGTGTTTTTCATTTCTACTGTTAAGTTATCCCTATTTTAAAAATGCTGGCTCATGAAGCAACTTGTTGCTTGGAGAAATCCCAGTAAATACTTTTTGGGCTTATAGAATCATAGAATGGTTTGAGTTGGAAGGGACCTTAAGGACCATCGAGTTCCAACCCCCATGCCCTGGGCAGGGACACCTCCCACCAGACCAGGTTGCTCTAAACCCCATCCAGCCTGGCCTTGAACCCCTCCAGGGATGGGGCAGCCACAGCTTCTCTGGGCAACCTGGGCCAGCCTTTTACCACCCTCACAGGAAAGAATTTCTTCCTAAGATCTAATCTAAATCTCCCCTCTTCCGATTTAAAACCATCTTCTGGGCTTCCAGGGTGCTGCAGCTCAGTCCTGTGAGAAACAGTTGTATATACCAGTGGTTCCCAGAGTGCAGTGTATGTATAGCTTATGTTGTCAAAGCCACCCAAATTGATATTTGTATTTGTTTTTAAAGAAACCTGACTCCTGCTTTTAAGCAGAGTGGGTGTAGAATGCCTTCTGGATCAGTTCTTGCTGCCTGAACTTCCGAGTGGTGGTTTTCTATGACTTATATGGTCTGGCAGAGAGAGCTGGATGCTGTTGTACCTCCGTTTCTCTTGAGGACATGGTGCCAGAGGATGCCGCCTCCTGTGCATGTGTGCAGCAGAGAGGCAGAATTTGTTGCTGTTCTAGTCTTGGTGGGCTTGGTGTTTTTTCCTCCTGGTGTTGTGTAAGCTGTGCTCTATTTCAGAAAGTGACATAAGGTACAGGAGTATTCTACTTGGACCATTATCTGGAATTTAAATGTTTATCTTCGGTGTTTATTCTTTGGTGCCATTAAGTTACAACGGGCAGTCATTGTTTGAAGTAGCTGCAACAATACTTAGTCTTTGTTTGTTTAAATTCTGAAAGGGTGTTTTTGTTTCCAGGGCAGGAAAATCAGCTGGTAGCATTAATTCCATACAGTGATCAGAGACTGAGGCCAAGGAGAACGTAAGTTAATAGTTGGTTGTGATACGTGAATCTACAGTTAATTCTTTTATTCTAGTTAAAATTCAGCAATTTAAAGGAGGTAATGCTAAGAATCAAGCAAAAAATCACTGTCGTGTTTTCTTGCATTCAGTATTGAAAGAATCCTGTTTTTGAGTAATAGCAGCCTTAACCTTTAACTCTTGGAGAGTTATTTATTAACAGGTGTGCATAGTCCCATCACAGTATGTACTACAAAGCTAGGTAATACTGTATGATCTCTTCATGGAGATATTTATCTGAAAATCTATAGTAATTATGCAAGACAAATGTCAATCTGCGTAGCATCTTAATTGATCTTAGCAGCCACATCTTCAGTGTTAAAGTCTGAATAAAGTGATAAATTCTTTGGGCCGCTACTACAAAATAAGTCACCTAGAAATTAGTCTGTAAAGCTCTGAGCAGCCAGCAAAATCAACAAATTCATCATTCTGATAGTGCTTTTGTATTTTCCCTTAGGATCTACTTAAAGGTTTAATTACAGTGCTCAGGGCTTCTTGTTCTGACACTTCTTGTTGGTTTTCTTTCCTTCATGTTTGGATGTTTCTGTAGTAAATAGAAATGAATGCCAGGGGGGAAAAAATGCTGTAAGTTCACATAATACTATCTCAAATTGTTTATCTGATGTAATAGTAGTACAAATTTGAAACAGTACTTTAGTGTGCTAATTTTGAGAAATTTGGAGCTGTAGTAGTGTCTCTTGTTTGTGTATTTTTTTATTATCCTACATTCACACCCCTTTAATATTAGATTAATTGTGAATTTCCTGTTCCTTAGCAGAAGTCTAATACTTTCCCTGAAAGTCTTTTATGACAGAATCCTGTGTAAGAGCTTTCTGGGTGTGTTTTGCAAGAGTCCCACAGACTGACAACTTCTGCTATAAATAAATTTTAAGAGGAAGTGCTTATGTTTCAAGGCACATAAATATTTACCTCTCCATTTTTCATTTTTAAGTTATAAATGTTGGGATAACCACATGTTTGAACTTGATTTCTGATGTGTGTATACAAGAATAACATCTCCAAGGCATAAGTGTGAATTACAGCATAGTTGGGGTTTTTTTCCCCCCCTTTGGAAGCTGATGGAAGCTAGAAATAGACTGAACTAGTTGTATTGACTAGTCATCCTCCTTATTACTTAAAAGAAAATTAACATGTTCTTTTTTTTTTTTTTGTCTCCAGAAAGCTCTACGTGACCGCTTCTGTAATTGTATGTTTGCTGCTTTCTGGGCTGGCTGTATTCTTCTTGTTTCCTCGCTCAATCGATGTTGAATACATTGGAGTGAAGTCAGTCTATGTCACTTACGAACAGGGTAGACGTATAATTTATCTAAATATTACGGTGAGTCTAGCTATCTGTTTGGGTGTCTGTAATGGGTAAATGCAGTAAGAGATACTACTATGATGGTTTAATATGCATAGAAATTGTGCCTTGCTGGTAAACTTGGTTAGTGCCTTAAGAAATACAAGCAGATACAATGACTGCTTTGAAAAATGTGACTGTAGCTGGTTCCTGCAGCTGTAGCTAATAGAGGTGTAGTTGCAAGCTGCCACTGGGTCTTCTGTTTTCATGAGAACAGTGACTTTGTGGTTCTCTGCTTTATTTTTGGAATATGAGTGAAATGTAGTGTGTGTATGTAGGAATGTAATTAAATGCCGTCCTGGTATTAGGCATCTGTCAGAATTGGTTTTGATGAAAAATAATCTCTTATCCACCTTAAAGGAGTTCTTTCCGCGTGCTTCTTGGTAATGCAGTCAGCAGAGGATTGCTTAAAGACTTTTGGTAGAGTTCCTCATTTTTAAATGAAGCAAAGCAGCTGTGGGAGCAAAGGGTCCTGTGATAGTTAAATTTCCTGGGAGGAATAATTGAGGAAAGGGAGAAATGCAGTATTTGCAGCGGAGGGTGGTCACAGGGAAGTTGTGCCAGAAGTTTGTGCTGCTCAAATAACCTCCTTCTTGGGTTTTTTGGCAAATAAGGGATGGTCCCTTCCACCCTGCCTTCCCAGTCCTAGAAGGCAGGAAAATATACTTGCATAATTTCAGGTATTACTCTCTTGGGCACAAATTTCAAAATGTGTGCTTGTCAAGATACACAGAACGGATAGCTGTTACTGTTTTGTGGTTGTTTGTGGTTTGTTTTTTTCAGAACACACTAAATATAACAAACAACAACTATTATTCTGTTGAAGTGGCAAATATCACAGCCCAAGTTCAGTTTTCCAAAACAGTTATTGGCAAAGCACGGCTAAACAACATCACCAACATTGGTCCTCTGGATATGAAACAGGTAAATAGGACAGGCTTTCAAAGTTGAATACCTGTTAATCTTCTCATATAAATCTACTCATTTGTGTTTTCATTGGGTTTTTTTTTGTGTGTTTTTTTGCTTTTAGATTGACTATATGGTGCCCACAGTCATACAAGATGAAATGAGCTACATGTTGTAAGTGTGCTCACCTCTAAATATCACATGGGTCTTATTAAAAATTAGTGGCGCAAAACCTGACTTTTTTCAAAGTGAGCAGAAACGCGTTTGGAGAGATGTTGTGGTGTTTTCTTTGTGTTACAGCATTGGGTGTTGTACAGTGTGTCACTTTTCAGTGTTTCCCCAGGTAGTCAATTTAGGTCTTGTGTTAGCCATAACTAGTGAATTGTCTGGATCCTGGAGAGTCCTGTAAAATCAGCTTAGGTTGAGTACAGGAAAAAAAAATCAATATGTTTATCACTACTATAGATACCAATATAAAACAACTTTTAATACCAAACTGTTTTATTTGTATTTTCATATAATTTGGATCGCCTGCATTTGTTCACTGTTTAATACTTCAGCAGATGTTTGTTGGTGCTGGGAAAAAGAATGACAAGGGCATGCAAATATTGTGGGTAGCAGTCACGCGACCTTGTTGCACTGGTCACATGCCTTTCGTTCCAGAGCTGAAAAATGTGTGATCAAGAGCAATTGATTTAAGGAAAGGGGGAAAAGTGTATACACTTACTTAGTGCTCTGTATAACTGGTATGTGGGTGGATGTCAGAAAATGACAGTTTGAAGAGGTATCGTGCAAGAAAATGGTAACTCTGACAATTACTTCAAAATCTCTGCAGACTGGTTAAGGGTCACTGCATAATGCAGAAGGGGATGAGTGCCAAAAAAAAAAGTGAGTCTATAGTCACAGGCAGTGCTTTTGAAGTATTTTAGTTGCCATTGCTACCAGCTCTATAGTCTCTATATACACAGATAGCAGAATTGCCAGCTGAAGCCACAATTCTTGCTTTTTAGATAATTTGCCTGTGAAAGCTTGATGCAAATCTAACAATTGTTTTTCTTTTTTGCAGTGACTTCTGTACTTTAGCCTCTATCAAAGTGCATAACATAGTAGTGATGATGCAGTAAGTATGGAAACTTCCTAGTCTTTGGAAACAACTTTAAAAGCCATGTAGTTCTCGTCAAAATATTATTCAGAAATCCTTAATCCTAGAGTCTGTTTATTGTAGATAAAATGTACTCAACTTGCTTTCTAGTGTAGAGGCTTCACAGTTCTTGAAACTGAACTCAGTCTTTCATCAGACAAGTGTCTGTAAAGACACCTGATTAGGCAGAACTCTTATTACTGTACCTGCTCTGCCGTTGGGCTGGAGCTGTGGAGCTCTCAAATACTTTGAAATGAGTTTGTGTGTCAGCCACTGCTCAAAAATTGCTGAGATCTTTGTGATCTTGAAGTGGTTACAGGCTCCTGGTGCTCTGCCAGAGTCTCCTTCTCGTGACTGATTGCATAAATAGCAGCATGGTGGGGTATGGTGGGTGGTTTTTTTTGTTGTTGGGGGGTGAAGGGGAAGATTTGTAGACTGACCATGGCAGTAACTTCTCTAATCATCACTTGCTTTCTCCTTGCAAAGTGAAGTAATAACAAGTAAACCTCAGCTTTACCATCTTCTTTAGGTAAAAAGAGTTTGGGCTCAGGAAAGCAAATGTCTTTGGAGAAAATCTGTTGCGGAAAACTAGTAGTGTTTTTAACATTATTTAAAACTTTCTTAATAATATTACATATTTTATTCCAAAACTCTTTCCTTAAAAACCCTAGTAACATAGAAACGCTGGCCTTTAGAATAGGGAACTGAAGTCCCTAACAAACCAAATCTCTCTTCTGTTTTGTCTTTTTAAGAGTGACAGTGACAACCTCTTACTTCGGCCACTCTGAGCAAATATCCCAGGAGAGATACCAGTATGTGGACTGTGGAGGAAACACAACCTACCAGCTGGGCCAGTCAGAGTATTTAAATGTCCTTCAGCCTCCGCAGTAAAAGCGCCGGTCGGTTGGTGTGGAGCGACTGCTCTTGCTGCTTGCCGAGATCCTTTGGACAGGACTGGTACTACCTGAAGGGGAGAGTACGTGCATGTGAAGCGTAACGAACACGGTGACCCGTTCACTTTAGATACAAGGAGGGAAAAGGTGCAAAATGTACATAGATGCACTTGTTAAATGTCGTGTTTTCCCCTTCTGTTTGCTTTCTATTCCTGTAAGCACTTCTGTCGAGTTGTGTGGTGGGAGGGAGAGGGGGAATATCAGATTCTTGAGTGGAATCGGGACCTTTCCTTACAGTGTGGTACATCAGAGTAACTGTGTGTATGTCTGTGTGTAGGTGAAATGTGTCACTAATGAGCATTTTAGAAAAACTGATACTCATAAACTTTAAGTTTATACTTCAGTTCTTGGTATTTGACTATTGAAACTGGCAGTATTACCACTTCAGTAACAAGATTAAATTGAGATTAAATTGAGGTGTGAAGCTACTATTAGCAAACCAGTGGCGATAGTTCTTTATTTTGGAATTCTAATCTTCATTTGTTGTACATGATCAGAGGTGACATGTGAAAGCCAGGACGGCTCTCTTGGATGACACTATACTTGAATGTGCAATTTCTAGAATCTGGCATCTTTTCATTTGTATTCCCTCCTGCTACCTCTGGGATGTTATAAGGAGAATGTATGTTATTAGATTTAAAGTTGTGTTTAAAAACAAAACAAAAAAACCCCAAAATCATTACTGACAAAGGAAAAATTCAAGGTTGTAGAAGGTGAATGGGGAAAAAAACTTTGTTGTCATTCTGCTTTGTTTTTTAGTAAACTTTTGAGTTCAGCTATAAAAATCAAGATTGTGCAGTTTGAACTAGGTGCGAAAATGAGCATGGTTTTGGGCAGCTTGATGTAAATTTTCATAATTTTTATTGTTTTAATATACTGCGTGTCTAAACTACTTGTCAGTGTTAATCCATCGGGGTGTGTATATCTAGTGTGCAGGCTCCGTAAGCAACGCAGTAGTTACCTGAATCTCCAGAGCACTCACAGTTCACATCAAAAATTTTGTAAAGGAAGGATAAAACAATTCTTTCTGTAAGAGTAAATGCTGATGTAATCATGAGACTGACTTACTAACAAAGCTATTAAATAGTTTCTGTAGGATAGTTTTGCACAGGGAGAATTTCTGGGGTTATCACCAAACACAGTGATTGTAAATTTGGTGTCCGAAGTTGCTCAATTCCTGAAGGCTGACTGTTGGAAGGGTTAGGTATAAAACTTTTAAACTTGATCACAATTGTTTTATTTCTGAATTGGATAAAATGTGGCTGTAAGAAGATACTATTGAGACTGTGGTGTTGTAATGAATAATATAATTTTTTAAATAGATGTTGCGGTTTTTATGCTGCCCTTCCCCTGAAAATAAGCTATATAAAATGAATTGGCAATAAACACTATGGAAAAAGGCTGCTGAGTAACTTCTTGCAACTAACTATCTCTTATGCTCCAGTACTTCAGTGAAGATACATTTCTGTGTTACTCTTTTTTTCTTTACTGGCCTTTCTTAGATGGGGCTAACTGGGGGGGGAGAAGGGAAATGTCAATTATGTAAGACTGATTTAAAAGAAATGAAGTAATGGTACAAAAAACCCACCCCTCCTCTGAGTTGCTTTGAGTGCTTATTCTGAACAGCTCTGACAAATCTTGGAACCTAAACTGTCAGTTTCATATAGTTGTTGATAAGATGAAGATGTCAGTGTTTGGCTTTAGAGCACTTCTGGAACTGGACTAGTCAATTCTGATGACTTATTGTAGTTATATTCTGTTATAATATGAAAATTATTCTTGAATCTGGGTGCTTAAAAGTAAACATCCTTCATTACAGCTTGCAATCACAAGGGAAATTAATTGACTCTAATCTTCCTGGAGTGTAGATGAGGTTCAGTCCTGTGGCTCGTGGTCTGAGAAGATACAGGTGGTAACTAAAGGCTGGGATTGAGGGGAGCTGGCTGGAAGCAGAGAGGTAAACTCTTCTGTGTTATCCCTTGGAGAAGGATTTGTTTATATTAGAGAGAATTCTGCTTTAAATCATATCAGATCTAAGTCAGCCAGCAAGTCATAGGATTTTTTTTCTTCTAGGCCTAAGTATTTACATCTAGAGTGCTGGGTTTTTTTTGTTGTTGTTTTTTTTTTTAAGTAGAAAAAGAAGAAAACACCTCTAGGTAGGTACTCATATCAACTTAAATTTTTCTTCACAAGGTGATCTAAAATAACTGGAATGGCACAATGATAAAGTTACTTGGGGAGAGTAGTGAATGCTGCTCGAAGGAGCATGGCAGGGGGATGTTACAGTTAAACAGTGTTGGGACTCAAACTGACCTTTGAGAGTTTGGCAGACATCCCGAGTAAAATCCCTGCTTTAATCTGTGGGTCCTGTGTTGTATAAAATGCTTGATATAGGCTAATTTAAAATAAGGAATTATGAGTGGAATAATTCTTTCTATGTATGTGGCAGAAGGGGGAAGAGACAACTCTTAATGTCTGTCACCTGGGATATCTGATGGATGTAAAGTGTAACACCATCAGTTTGTAGTTAGACTTTTACTGAATGACTAAGAGTTCTCATCTTAAAAAATAGAGTGGGGTAAAGATCCTATTGATGAATCCTCAAATTAAGTCAGTCACAGGAGAATCAAAGGCTTAAGGTTCCATGTGTGCTAGTATGTCTTTGCAAACCTGTCAGTGTATTACTAACCCAACAAGGCAAATAGTTGAATTTAACTACTTATTTTAATGTGAAATCTCATGAGATGAGCAGGTCAGCATCTGTTTGAATACTCAACTTAGACTTGATTTTTCTGGTGGAGCTTGGAACATGCTAAGGGAGGAAGGAATGTCAGTATTGGCTTGCATGACTTTGTAAACAGGCTATGAGAATAGATTCAAGTGACAGATCTGCAATTATTTCACTTTTAGTTTTTTACCTTGATTTAAAAATAAAAAAGACAAGCGTTTCAGTTCACTGTAAATCAGTAAGTACAAATTCTCTCCCAGAAGGTCAACCTGAAGAATCATAATTTTTCTGGTGTGTTTTCCTGTGTGTAAGATGGTCTCTGAAGGACGACTTCTGAAGTGATTTCACTTATAACTTCCCCATAATCTTCAAAAACTATCAAACACATACATACTGGCATTGTAGTGATGTGTTTCAAGGGATTTATTTCTAGTATAATTCTTTCCACTTGACTTCTTTGTAGCAGTTCCTGTACCAAAACCTGTTGCGCTTTAAAATGGAAGCTCTGTTAGTTATCTCTTAGAACAGTGGTCCAAATGTTGCACCATAGTGGCATAACTGAAAATAGAAACTTAATGTATTCTGCATAGAATAACTGTAAAATTCCACAATTATAACTTAAGGTAAATTACTATAGAACACTTAAATGCAGAAAAATGTTGGCTGTTTGGCTGTTCTTACCTGGAGAACAAAATTCTTCTATATTTTAAATCTGATGCTTTGAAAATAAATGAATGAATAAAGCCACCAAACAAAGATCAAAGATCTAACCATCAAATATCCGTTTGGAGAGATTTAAAGGGAAGATGACACTCCTGAATTCCTGGTGTGGGGGAAAACCTGTAGAAGCTCACTCATAATTTGTTCACTCATCTTAGTATTTAGGGGGTGGTTGCTTAATTCTTTATCTTTTGTGAAGACAAGCATAACTTCTTTCTGTGTGGTGCGGCTTTGAAATTCTTAATGCACTTCCGATGTATGTGTGACCTTGGTATTAACTTTGTGGTATTTATATTTTGCAGCCTTACGTTGGCAGACTTAAATACACGCCTTAGTTGACTTTGCTCCAAATTGTCCTTGAAGTTCTACGAGTGAATAAATTTTTGCGCAGTCGTACGTTGCCAACGCGACTCCAGGCTTTTTAGTGCGTGGTGTATAAAGGTAACCCTTTAAACGCTGAATCTCCAAGTGCTTGGATTGAGCTGTTAAGGTCTTTAACCATCTTACTGGAGCATTGTGCCCTCTTGATGGGGAAGGATGGTGGTTGGAGTGGTATGCGAAAGAGTTCTGGATTCAGCAAATGGTAAAAGAAAAGGTATTAATTCTTATTCAGCATTTAAGGCTTCCTTTTTTTTTTTTGGTGGTGATGGGGTGGTTACTTGTGACTTTCCTTTTCCACAACTCTGTAGTGGGACATCTATCTGTTCCCAGGCAGCATCTTCTGAAACCGGTGACCTGTTTCAGAGCTGGGCAGCTACATTGAAGCTTAACATCAGTTGGGCTGGACTTGGAGAGATAAGTAAGACTAGCATTAATACCTCTGAGAACTAAATTTATTTCACTTGCCTGTCGTGACAAAAATGCCACAACGCGAGCGATGCTGCCAGGCTTCATATTGCCTCTGGAAGGGAAGGAGAAGGAATGGAAGTGCAACCAACGTACTTCAATAATGGGCTACTGCAACCAGCAAAATGTTTGTTAGTGTTGGTCTCAATTATGCCAAAAAATCTAGATTGATATTTTATTAATTTTTTTTTTTGTAATTTTGGGGGACAAGGAATAAAACCCAACCAAAACATGTTGAAAACAAGAATTTGGGTATGATAAAAGCATCCAATGTTTGTCTGCTTGAGAAGTCGCCTTCCTGTTTTACTGTTGGCTGGGGAGCTCTGGTTGTTAGCAGAGGACTGGTTTGGGGTGGTTTGTTCTGCCGCCCTACACATTTTTTGTCATATAAAGCTGCTTTTCAGCCCACAGGCAGGGCTGTTGGACAGGAGCAGTCGTCTGCAAGGATTCTGGACAATTAAAGTTGGGCTGGACTGTTTGGTGGCAGTACCAGACTGGTCCTCATGCTGTCCTCTCCCACCAGCTATCACAAGGGTCTTAACACCTGGATGCACATGGCTTTTGGGTACTGAAACTGCTTTTACTCTGTACAGGCAGGGATATTTAGTGCCAGACATGCAAGTATATTACGGTGCCTGAATATTTAGGGTCTGACTGTCAGTGATCTAGTTCTTTTTCTTGTTTTATTTAAGGAAGCCGACTTTAACCACTGTTAACATCCACTGTACAGAGTGTGCATATGATAGCTTGAGATATGTATAGAAATACTAATGAGTGATAACTATTTTTGTAATTTAAGAATTGTAAACTGTTGTTCTTGTACCTGTGTAGCAAACAATCTATCAGCTTAAGCATGATAAATACTATAAGTCAAGGGGTATTTGGGGACGACTTGTAGGACATAGAAACTATCTCAATGTAAGTTAATTGGGGCGAGGGATCTCGTTATCTCGAGGTTTACAACCTGGAGTTAACTTCATTGGGAATGTGTTTCTAGACAGGATTGTTTGACTCAAAGAATGAGATTAAATTTTCTATTACAAAAAAAGCTTGAGTCACGTATCTCTCATTTTAAACTGACAATATTTTTCTCCCCTCTTTTCCTACCTGCCACAAGCTTTTGCCCTGTTGCCCCCTATTTTTCCCCAGAAGCCTTCATGTATTTTCAATGGTATGATTTCAATTTTTGTAACTATTGGCATTCCATGATGTAAAAACTTTGCAATCTACTTTTTTTTTAATATATCTATTGTGTTTTGTTTTGTTAAGTCCATAATAAACTGGAGTATCTGAAAGCTGAGCACCAAGTGTAAATGAATTGCTGTTGCCTGACTGGAGTACTAAAGTGAGCGAGTTAAAAACCGGAGCTGTTGTGGTGGGTTGATGCTTTTCCTCCTGGTGGGATGGTGGAGAGAATCAGAAGGGCAAAGGCATGAGAACTCATGGGTCAATATAAAGGCAGTTTAATGAGGGAGCAAAGCTGTGTGCACAAGCAAAGCGAAATAAGGAATTCATTTCCTATCGGCAGATGGGTGTTTACGAGGGGAAGACAAAGACCATAAGCCTGAATGTCCCTCCTTCCTATGCCTGTTGTATATTCATGATCTCTACATTGGGTTTCTAATAGGACTTCTAAAGGTTAACTAACAAAGGCTTATGCTGTTTTGTTTCAGCTTATGGATCTCCAAAAATACTTATTTTCCTTTTAAAAAAACCCTAAGTTTAGAAAATAGCAAGCGTGACTAATTTTCCCATCTTTCTCATACAGTCCCTTTCCCTTCCCAGAGTCATCGTAACTGTTGCCCAAACTTTCCTATTTGGGCAAGGTCTGTACTGAACGCTGTAAATTGGAGAACAATAACCTTTTAAGCAGTGTTTCACGTGTCTTCAAGCTCTTCTTTGTATGTCGTGAAGAGCTGCCTCTCTCTTGTTCTGCCTGTTTGGGGACAGGTAGGCAAAAGCCTGTCTTCAGCAGTGAATGGTTTTATTTTATCCAAATCCTTCACACTCTGTGATTTGGATTCCTCTCCTGGTGTTTTCCCATCCGGAGCAGGCAGGGGAGCACGAAGGTGAATTCCTGCAGGGCAAATTTCAGACATTGCCTTGTCTGTCCAGAGAGCCCGAAAGGATTGAGAAGGCACATACCAACAGCTGGAACAGGTAAACAGATGTGGATTTGGACAGGTTTAAAGGTCTAAAAATCACTATTCCAGAGCACCCAAAGTAGATGTTTTTGAGATCTAACTACTGAAAAATCTGACATCGTAAAACGGGCCGGTTTCAAATGCCCAACAATGACAAACTCCTGGAACGTTTTGGAGGGTTCCCTGGCTGCCTGTAGGTTGCTTTGCTTTTGCTTCTCAAAATTCCCTACAGCTTTCTGTGTGACTCTGTAAGCGGGCACACGCTTGGGGTGTGTTATCGTGGTCACGCGTTCACCTGGGAGGGCTTTGGGTATCCTTGTGGTGAGTGACACTCATCGCCTTCCAGCATGAAGATGATGTCTATCTGGCAACTTAGAGAATGCCAAATTGCACATTTAATTTTGCTAGAAGTCCCTTGATGTCAGATAAGGCAAAGGTGCCCATACATTTTTGGTTTGATTTTTTCCCCCCACCCCCCTTTTTCCTTCTTCTCCAGGGATTCCTGCCTCTTACGCCTGAGAGCCGAGATGCCTCATTTGTGTGTCCTGTGCAGGGGTAGCAGGTGCCACGGGGTTTAATGAGCCGTCATGGACACTACGGAGCTGCTTTTTCATGAGCCAGTGAATCCCCTAATCCAGTAAAACTAGAACTTGATTAAGGAGCTGCGGCATCACTGTAATGCAACATCCCGCTGCCCGCGGTTAGGGGTGTTTGGAAGGTAATGGTGTATATCGTTCTTGAGAGGTTTTTAGGAAGTAACACTTCTATCAGCCCTGGCAATACAGATGAGGTGGAGAAATGAACATCATTTGCCTTTGTCTGACTTTTCCTCTGACAATCACACCACAAGGCAGCTGCTGTGATACTATGTAAGAGTTACCTCAACAGATACTAATATCTGGAAAAACAGTTGGTAAAGACCCATTGATTGGTTTTGATGAATTTTGGAGGCTTATATTCTACTGGCATATGTATATTGAGCCAGCAGTGTGCCCAGGTGACCAAGAAGGCCAACAGCATCCTGGCCTGTGTCAGGAACAGTGTGGTGAGTAGGACTCAGGAGGTGCTGGTGCCCCGGTGCTGGGCACTGGTGAGGCCCCACCTCAAGTGTGTGTCCAGTTTTGGGCCCTTTACCACAAAAAAGACATTGAGGTGCTGGAGCGTGTCCAGAGAAGGGCAACAGAGCTGGTGAGGGGTCTGGAGGTCTTGTGAGGAGCGGCTGAGGGAGCTGGGGGTGTTCATCCTGGAGAAAAGAAGGCTGAGGGGAGACCTTCTCACTCTCTCCAACTCCCTGAAAGGAGGGTGTAGCCAGGGGGGGTCGGTCTCTTCTCCCAAGTCACAGGCCATGGGACAAGAGGAAATGGCCTCAAGTTGGGCCAGGGGAGGTTCAGGTTGGAGATTAGGAAAAATTTTTACCCTGAAAGGGTTATTGAGTCTTGGAATGGGCTGCCCAAGGAGGTGGTTGAGGCACCATCCCTGGAGGTACTTAAAAGATGAGTTGACATAGTGCTTAGAGACATGGTTTAGTGATGGTTTTTGTCAGTTAGGTTGATGGTTGGACTTGATGATCTTAAAAGTCCCCTCCAACCTGGACAATTCTATGGTTCTACGATTATTTCTTAAATGTGAAGTCTGTCTTAAGTAGCTTACGTTTGGGGAATGGTAGCGGCTGTCTGCGTGGGGATCTGTTGAAGTGATTGAATTCACCCACCATAAACTTGCGACCAAATTTCACACTCGATGTGTCTGAAGACGTTGACACAATCAGTGCAGCGATTCCCTTCCCCTCCTGAGGCCGAGTCTGTGACCTTTTCATCGAATGTGCAAAGCAATGTTAAAGCAAGCCTTAGATTCTAAAACTTGGACTGTTCACAACCACTTTGTTTTGCCCCAGAGATGGGGCAGAGCTGGTACTTCCGTGCTGCTTTTAAGGATCAAGAGGGGTTCCTGGCTACCTTGGCATCTCTGCCACCCTGCGTGGAGAGCCGGGACCCAGCGGATTTAAGCCGCCCTTTGATTTCTGGCAGGAAACCAAGCTGTTGTGCAGACATAGCGGGTGCCTTGCTCCCACAGATGGCTACCAAGCTCGCCTTTGGTTTGCTCTCACTAAAAATGCAAAATAGTAGGACAGAAAGAAGCTGAGACTTCAGAAAAAAAAAAAAGTGCTAATCTTACCTTGCATGCTGACAACTATACTGTTTGATATGCTAATACTTGAAAAATCCTATTTAAACTGAAAGCTGGGCTCCTCAAACATGGGAGGGATTCAATTTCCTTCTCAAAAGAGGGGTAGAAATGCTGAATGCAACTCAAGGTTACTTAGTAACCTTGATGAGACCAGCTAAACCCAGGGGACAGAGTCGGCAGGGTCCTTTACTTAAAAAAACAAAAACAACAAAACAAAACACCACCCCACAACAAGCAGAAAGAAACCCCCCAAGCCCTAAGTTACCCCCTAAAAACAAACCCCAAACCACCATCATTGCCAATTTACTCACAGATATAACTGATTGCTACTTTCAGTGCAGTATGAAGCTTTTATTAGTTTTTATAAGTTTTTATATTAGTTTTATATTGAGGTTTTTTATTAGCTTATTATTTTACTTTTTATTCTGGTGCTGTTTCATCATTATTTTCTTTTTCTATATAGAAAACCGATCTGCCAGGGTGGGTGTGCGCTGCTGCTGTCCCTCAATAGATGGTGCCAGGAGCTTGTGGCATGTGCTGGTGGCAGCAGCCTCCTCATCGAGGTGGGTGTAGGTTCAGGTGATGCTTGAGGAGCGGGAGTGGTCCCTGAGGGGGGGAAACCTGGTTAAAACGTGTGTTTCTGATCCCAGCCCTTCGCTGCCCACCCCCACCCCAGCGTTTAAGTGCAACCAGAAGCAGAAATAACATTCCAAAAAAGAGCAGAGCTGTCCTGCTTTAACTGTTCAGATGGACTAGAGCTTCAATCTAATAAATTCAGTATATGATTTTTCCTTCTGAATGTGTGACATATGTCAATTCAGACATCTATTTTGGATTTTAAAATCTAAAAGACCTGAGTGTGTTAACGGAGCAGCAGCAGGAATACGGGGTGCTGGTGCTGAGAAGCTGAACTCAATGAAAGACCCTGAACAACCCCTGTCTCTGTGTGTGTGTGGCTACACAAGGCTTATCAAACTCAAAATCTGGTTTCCTTCCTCTTGCTCTTCTTGTGATGGCCTGGTAACTATAGTCTACTTTGACATTCAAGATGAACTGGTTTGTTGGGTTTTTTTAATCCATTACTACCCAGTTGTGCTACCCACTGCCTTTGCTCTCTGGCTGTGGTACGCCAGCAGCAAGTCATAGAATCACAGAATGGTTTGGGTTGGAAGGGACCTTAAAGACCATCCAGTTCCAACCCCCTGCCCTGGGCAGGGACACCTCCCAC
>JAOXNO010000013.1:28724708-28758163 GCA_028565335.1 Limnodromus scolopaceus
TCCCTGGGCAGCCTCTTCCAGGGCTCTGCCACCCTCACAGGAAAGAAGTTCCTCCTCATGTTTAGATGGAACTTCCTGCATTCCAGTTTGTGCCCATTCCCTCTTGTCCTGTCACTGGGCACCACTGAAAAAAAAGACTGGCCCGATTCACATAAAATCTTTACCCGAAATTTTAGGATCAGCATTGGACTTTCTAGGAGTGCTGCTGGCAGCGGAACCAACATGCAGAGACACTGCTGCCATCTGAGCCACACGGTTCCAAATTTCACACTCTGGGAAGCTCTCCCAGGAAGGTGGAAGTCGCAGGAGTGTTACCTGTACTGCACGTCGGTCCGTACCACCCAGGTTTACACTGGCAGATGTCTGGAGTAAGACATTCCCCACCGTTTTCACAGTGCCTGTTGCAAACCACTACATCCAGGAAGTTGGGCAAAAAAAAAGGAGAGAAGTTGGGAGGGGGAAGGAGAGAGAGAAAGAGATGTGTTAAAAATTATGCTTTATTCATTTTTCAGTTCTTTCCTAGAATTTAACACTGGAAATAACATACAATCCCACTAGTAGAACAGGAATTGCTGGACAGGTTAATTCAGTCTCAAAGTCATAAATAAGCTAACACCAGACTATAAAGGTAAATAAAATATCTTTCCATGAAATTATCCAGGACCTGGTTATATTCAGTGTTAAAAATCTAGAAAAATTTCAAATAAATTTAAAAAAAAGGGAAATTCAGTACTAAGAGACAAATAGACCACGTTACATGATGGATTTGATGGATTCCAAGAAAATTCATTCAAGTGTTCTCCACCACTTCAGCAATTGCAGCTGTGTGCATAGAGTGACACAAGACTAACAAGCAAAGAATTAAAATTTCATGGCTGTAGAAAACCACAAATCACTTCTTCAGGACAACATCTCATTCTCTTTAGTATTGCTTAACTAAAAGCAGCATTGTTGTTTTTTTTTAATTGAATTGAAACTAGAATAAGAAAAACTGAGAATGAGAGTTCTGGGATTTGCGGAGGAGACGAACAAAGGACTTCCTCAATTCAGGGTCAATAAAGCAGTGGCACATTCAGGTGAAGGATATAGAAACAGCATGTCTGCATTTGGACTCTGTATGATAAATATTACCAGTATGAAATCTACCAAAAATCTGGAGGTGCCAAATTGCAGCATGTAGAATTTGATAGATAAAAGATAATTTATGTGAGACTAACTAATTTCAATTTTTCAGCTATGATCACAGCAAATTTTCCAATTTCCATGCCAGGTGAAAAAAAAAAAAAAAAAAGACCCCATAACATGGTCCTGAATTCAGTTTCCCAGTTTCTCTGACTCACTATTCACTGATACAACTTCTGAATGGACCCCAGCGTCTCACCAATTTCAGATGCCAGGAGGTAGAAAACTGAAGGCCATATTAAACATCTGTTGTTTGTCCTAAAGGTAGCATCACACGCGCAGCGTGCTCAAGGTTTCCACCTTCGTGAATCATAAATAATAAAGTATACGCAATTTTTATAGTACTATCTAACCTTTGAAAAGCCCAAGTATGGAGCCTTCCAAGAGGCACAGGTATGATGTCATTTGTTGGCATTAGACAGAGTTCATCAAAAATTTAAGCCCTAATTTGCTTTCTTGCTCCTGACGAACAGGAGGAATGGTGTGTGTTCTCCCCTTAGGCGTTTTTGCTTACTTGTATCACATCTTGGTCCCACAAAACCGTACGGGCAGGTGCAGAGATTTCTGGCCAAGCACGTGCCTCCATTCTGACAGGGTGGGTTACAGTGTGCTGCAGACACAGAATTACGCTGTTCAAGAAATCACCTCTAAAAAGATGCACGGGTCGGTTAGGCTTTAGAAATGTTAGTAATTGACAGTGAGCAAAGAACTGGAAATAAAATAAGGAGATGTATGCAATGCCTTTTGACAAGAGTAAGTAACAAGAAGGGCTGCTAACAGTGGTGGTCACCCTGAAAGGAAATCTCCAGACCATTTCCAGACAGGACTTCGGGCGTGTTGAGTTTAGAGGCATCGACATGCACTGGTGAACTCCTCTACTTACTGCGAAAGCTCCATGTGGGAATATCCAATCACAAACAACATTTGCAGTGTATATCAAAAAAAAGCAGGGTATATACCAACTCAAAGAGTTCTGTTTAAGTAAAAGTAAAATGAACACACCTCTGCTGTCAGAATGAAGTGTCATGGAAGTTATTTACACCATCCTTTGGGTATTTATGGTTTCAAAGGCTAAAAATAGCCTTTAGATGTGGTGTTGGGGGATATGGTGTAGGGGAGAACTTTGTAGAGTAGGGAAGATGGTTTGACTCGATGATCCCAAGGGTCTCTTCCAACCTAGATGATTCTATGATTCTAAATATTCTATTTACCTTCCTCACAAGCGGAGCCACCGTATCCTGGGAGACACTCACAGACGTTGGGCTTAATGCATTTCCCATGGTTTTTGCAATCAGGTCTGCATAGAGCTGTGCAAAAAAAATCAACAGGGATCTTCAAACCATGAATCTGTGGAAATGAGTTACCACAGGGTAAATCAAAGTGCCATACTCACCAGCCTGACAGTTATAACCAGCGTAACCAGGCTTGCATTTGCAAATATTGGGTGCCACACATTCCATATTTTTGCCACATGTTTGTCTGCATCTTGCTGGAAGGCAGTGAAGAAAACAAAGAGAGGAATAAGGAAAATGAAAGTGGCATTTTGGGCCAGCTGTGTCTTGCCTGACATCATGAACAGCTCACAGAGAATCCATTGGGTCTCTGCCCATAAGCGGGGGAGCCTGAGACACGTCAGAAAAAATATTTCTAAGCACATCCATGCAACTAAAAGCCTGTAGGCTCTGCCAGTATTAATAATGAAAATGAGAAAATTCAATACTCTCTTGTGTTTCACCGATGATGCAGTAACAATGTACTTTGTTATACAGATGTCACAAGACTTTTTTCTGCAAAGCCTTTAGTGTGGTTATTTGCAATACCTTTGCAAGTGAAGCCATCCCCATAATAACCATAAGGACAACGGCCGCACTTGACGCTTCCATCCTGATCTGGCTCACAAGGTACCCCAGGAAAACAGGGCAAATCAGTACAGGTTACTGCCTTAGGAAGCACTAGTTCACTCAGTTGCTCAGGAAGCAGTTTTGGTGGGACAGTGGCCTCCACGAGGACAAAAGGTAAAGGGCTCGCTTTGTGCTTGGCTAATAGGTGCTGAACTCTGTGGGCTTTTCCACCTTTAAAGACTTTGCTCGGCAAAGAAAGCCTTTTGCTTATATTTGTTCTGCTGCTAGGAGAAGTCTTCCTGCTGGTCTCAAAGTAGCTGTAGGCCTCAGCTTGCACCCTTGTCTTCTTCTCAGGCGATGCAGCCTGGCTACTTGAAGATGCAGCATGTGCTAAAGAACTCTCCTCCACGTTAGCAACATGACCACTGATGGTGCTGAGAGCACGAGCACTGTTTCCAGTAACAGGAGGTCGTACAGAAGCACTTCTCTGAGAACTAAGTGACTTCCAAGCGGTGATTGTTTTTACAGTGGAAGCTGGTGGAGTGCTGCTGCTGACCATTTGTGTAGAAATAAACCTCTCGGGAACATCTGTAGAACTGGGAATATAGCTTGAGATGCTTAAAGCCTTCTCAAAAGATGGTTGTTGAAAACCTACAGCATGTCAGAAAGAAAGAGGGGGGAAAAAGTACAGGAATGGTATGAGACTCTTTTTTCCTTCTGAGGGTGAGGAATGTCTTCTGAACAGAAAAACGTTCAGCCCATTCATTCTGTGCTTCAGGAAGCCTCTCCATGTGCTACATCAGAATATATGAATGCAGTAGAACCTAACTCCTAACTGGCAGAACTGGAGAAGACTGAGGTATTCTGGCTGCATCCTTCCCTACCTTCACCTTGGACTTTTCTTGGCTGGAAGGTAAGGATAAAGCACCATATATATACATATGAGGCAAAAAGCAGAGATTTTCCCATACTGGGTCAATAAACGGCTTTACTGTCAGAGCAAATTACCAGCTCCATATTCTGGTTTCAACTAGATAAATGAAATGTCGTTTAAAGAAGAGATACTCCTTATGGCTCAGCAGCGTGTCTCAGTGCTAGTAACAAGCCCGTAATCTAGAAGCAGATATTTAATCACAAGCACGTACATGCTGATACTTACTGATACACCATGGACAGTATTTTAGGTGAATAACCCACCACCTTGTAGCAAAACTATTACCATGGTTTAGTCTCCAAACTTTTTTTATCAACTTTCTTAAAGTTTCTGGGTGGGTTTTGTTAGTGGGCAGTTTCATGTGTTTTATGAAGAGCAGAGACTGACTCAGCCTCCTCGTGGAAAGGAGTGCAAAGTGAATGAAAAGTTCTTCATATTCCACCCAGGAAAAGCGTGTGGGAAGGAGTATGGCACTCTAATCCCAGACTGGCAGGATGCCATATATATTTTAGCATTATGGGGCAGAATGAAACTGGAGGAGCTTATCCAACCGAACTTAAGCTCTGCCCCTAACCCCATTTAGAACGGCACCAGAAAATGGTCTACAAAAGGTTAAACTTTACTCAATCTTATTACAGAGTGCTGTCTCCCACCGCTGAAAAGCAAACCATTTTGCAGCCGATGAAGAATTATCCAGCACTGACAGCGGAGGCAGGGAGTTTTCCTCCTCCCCAACTAACAGCTCAGAGATAAAGGGAAAAGACACACCAGAATTTCCCACACAGAAAGCCCCAGCAGGCACAGAGCTGGGAATGCCAGCCACGGTGTTTACGGAGTTTTGGAATTAAGATGTTCACTTGCCACATCCTTCACCTTTCCTTTGAGTTAAAGTAGGAAAATGGCATTCAACATAACGCCATAAAGTTTTGCTTATCTCATATAACAGATGTCCCTATCCCCATGCTACCCATCTCATGTCAGTGGTTAGTCACAAAACAAAAGGCAACGGAAAGAATGTCGTACATCACACTGTCAATAAAATGGCTTGACTAACCTAAGGGATTTGTTGATATTGACATTTCAGTCTCATTTTTTAGATCATACTACAGCCCCAGTAATTAATTAAATTGGGTCAAAATGAAAAATTAAAGTGAATAACATAAAACTGACTAAACTCTTTATTTGCCAGCTATATTCTTATCAGGATGTCAATCAGAAATTCCATTTTCTTCATGAAAAAATAATCACCTTTATTCCCTCCAATTTCTCCTGTGGAATCCTTCCTTTCATCGTTAGTGTCTTCAAAGCTTTCTAAAAACAAAAGACGTGAAGGCACATTAGTAGTTGCTTTTGTTTCAACTGCAAATAAATTACAAGCAGGGTCAAAATTCAGAAACAGAAGAAGAGTAAAAAATGTTTCTTGACAGTTTTTAATAGAGTATTTTTAAAGTACAAGTTACTCAGTAATTGCATCGTGAACAAATGTTTGGTCCCCTTATTTGTCAAGTGCCTTGATTTGGGTAAATAGTTCTATGTTAAGCAATCAAATAGAAAAATGTTTTATCAATAATAGCTCATATAATGAAAATAATGCAGAAAAAAAAATCCAAACCATTTCATTGCCATCCTACTTGGGGTATTTTGTATCTATTTTTTTCTAGTCACCTGAAAAAGCGTTTTACATCTATGTGACCCAATGCAGTCTGATGTTGCCACCAACCGAGACTCTGTCCCAGCCACCAGCAGTTAGAGACACCGTCCCCTTTTGCCAACTACTGAAAAAAGTTCTGAGTTAATGTTAGAAACATGAAGCACAACCAAAGATATTTTATCTGAATTACAATAAGATAATACCATTCATCTGAAAAACAAATAATTTTACCGTAACATGACTTCCCATCTCCTTGCAGATTATTTGGGCATGGACCACAATGGTAAGAACCAAAGGTATTGAAGCAAAATACTCCTGGGAAGCAAGGGCTGGACACACATTCGTCTACATCATCTTCACAATTTTTACCTGCATTGAAATACAGATTATTTTTTTATAATACTGTGTTCACTAGGCTTTGACAGTGTGTTTATACAAGATAAAAGCAGAATGTGTAGAGGTAGTGAAATACAAAAAGGGCATCTATCAAGTGCAAGAAAGCATTTCAGTGCATCTAATAAGTACAGCTGACCAGGTTTGCTATTCACAGTTTTTCATCTTAAATATCTTGCTTATTGCAGAATATGGAGAAGACAGGTTTGGAGACTGTGTGTGCATCTGCAGGCACAGGGGAAATCACACTGTAACCAAACTCATCCCGCTCCTGTGTTTCACCACATTGCTGAGCTCACCTCTGCAGAGCAGAACAGTGGAAACTTGCTCTCGTAATATAAACTACCCTTGTATTCACGCAAGAAAAAATCTTGAAGTACTTCATATAACTTTATCACAAGGCCATAAAATTTCTTCATGCTCTAACAATAATCTATTTACAGTCAAAAATTAAAAACAAAATGTAGACATAAAATTAGAAATTTCTACATATCACTAAATGTGATAAATATATGTAAATAAAGTAGCAATTTACCTTGAAGCCCAGGTGGACATTCACAGTAATAGCTGTTTATTCCATCCACACATCTGCCAATACCACACCGGTTAAGTCTACAGTCATCAGTATTCACTTGACAGAGATCACCTTCAAATCCAGCCACACACACACAAAGGTATCTTCCACTTCCAGGTGGGAAATTAATGTTTGTCACACACGAGCCATTATTGAGGCAATCACAAGATTTTACACTGACCTACAAGACATGCCCAATAAGTCAGTTTTCTTCTTTTAATGAACTAGCTATGAGTTTTGTAATTAGGTATCTTAAACATCTTACTAGTAGGTGTCATTTTACCATAATATTCATTACCTCTATTTCTACCTTAGTCTTTGCATTGCAGTCATCTGTCAAAGAAAATGTTAATTTATGGAGATTCATTGACACAGCCTTCCACAAAAGGAGCCCTGAAGGGGAAAGACTGGCACCTTCCGGACCTGAATCCAATGTGAAATGAATAGCAGAGCCCTCTGGATCTGAAGCCAAAAACTGATACACAAAATCTTCTCCATAAAAAGTCTGCAGCATACCCTGAAAAGTTTCAAGCACTGGAGGCTGGTTGTCTGTAACAAAGGAGATATTTTCCTCTTTTAAACAAAAGTTGCAATATACTTATAAAAATTAAAAGGAGCATATCCTTCCATTAAAGAAGTCATATGTAATTATTTCTCTTAAATTCTAATGTCATTCGAATGGCACAGGAAAACCATATTTTCATTATAACTGTAACAACATAACCAAGAAAATAACTTATACTACGCAACAGGTTGTAAGGATGCAGTGCATCTATACATAGAAAGAATTGGGAATTTATTGAATTTAACCACTGTATTTTTACTATGCAGAGATAATTTGCCATAAAACTCAGAGGTGATTGATGTTTCCTGTAACAAACGAATAGACATCGTTAAGCAAGACTTGGGAACAGGCTGCAGGGACTATCTTGGCAAAACCGAGCATGAAGTGATGGAATAAGTTCTTCACTCATTGTTCCTAGGAAGGATTTCAACCACACAAAAACTTACTCATGGGTAAGTCTGTCTATTTAGATGCCTGCACTGCTGAGCTCTACCCTATTTGGCAGGAATAACTAGATTTCTAGAGACTCCAGGTGAAAACAAACACAACTGCAGCACGAGGACGAGTTCTGTGAAAGAGAGAAGCAGAAGCCCTGGGGAGAGTGTAGGTTTGGAAGCTGGGACACAGGGAGGTGATTAAGATTGCTAAGTTTTGGCTTACAGTGAAGTGATCGCCCCAGGCCAGAACCCACCCACTGTGGCAGAAACCATGAAAGGAGAAGAACCTGTAATCACTGTCTCAGCAGTTAGATTCTGACACCCTGTTCCTAATGTTATCCACTCTGGAGAAGAGGTTGTGCTCCTTGGTTTGGGGGAATTGCCTTTGGGTTACATTCTTCTCCCATTTCTGACTTTGGCGATACTGAATTCCAATCCGTGGCTGTAACGTGGAAATACCTTGACTCCCTGACTGCTGGATGAGTTTCATTTCATTCAGGTTTCACTCTTTTGGAATAGGTAGAGCTACCTTGGCTTTCACTACACATTTGAACTAGGAAAAGATTCAGGAAGACAGGCATCAGAAGCCCCACTCATACAGGACCCTTCCCAAGTCAGGCAGAGTCTTGCCAGCACATTCACCCATGAAAACACTGATGGAACACTTGTATTTGAGATGTGATGGACTTGGGTCGATGGGGCTGCCTGGATGTCTACCAGTGAAGCACCAAGAGATGTCCCATTTGGTGAAGGGAACAATATGATTTATATATCCAAAGACTAAGATCTGAGCCAAAAGAGCTACAACTTCTAGGCTAGAACTTTGTACTATGGAGAAGGAAAATGAAGAACCCAGACTTGGGTCTTCTTTTCATTGCATGGTTCCTAACTGGACTAAACTATGACGGCCTTGGATATGCTTTCAAGTGTTTGTTTATGTCACGTATCTATGCCATCGATGTGGATTATGTCCAAACATTAAGTAGCTAGTAAATATGACATGCCATTTAATTCAATTTGTGTTCTCAATTAGTACCAGAGGCATTTGTTGGAAAATACCTTTTATTCCTAATCTTGAAGACAAACATTTATGGATGTAGATGTGCCAATTATCAAAAGACTACAAAGTGCTAATTAGGTTGAGAGCTGTTAATTTTCATTAAATATTTGTAATGGCTACCGGGGAGGGGCAGGGCAAGAAAAGAAAAAAGCCTGACTTCTACATATATGGTCTGTAAAACAAAATACCATTTTCAGAAATTAGGAGAAATGTCAGATGATAACCAAGATCAAATTACAAGCTAAAGTAGTCGGTACTAAGCTTTAAGTGAAACACTTAACTCGTGACACTTAAAATTTCACTATTTCCATAAATTAAAAATCTTAGTAGATTTTCAACTTCTTGCTATTAAAAAAAAAAAACAAAACTATTTAGAACTTACTTTCAACAACCGACCAAGTTAACTTCGATACGTCAGGTCTGCAGAGTAAGCAAGGGCTGTTTGGGTTGGTGTCACCTTCACCATAACAGAGTCCATCTATGTTGCATGTTTTCTCCTTTTAGAGAAATGGAGACAAGGAAATTCATTAATTTTTGGTTATCAAACAGCAAATCTGGATGAATTTGTAAAGTGTCAAATAAAATCAAATCTATTCTGCACTTCCACTAAACAGCTGAGGCTGCTTTTAAATCTAATAATTTGACAGTATATTTGGTTTTTTTTGTTAATTAGATGAAGTGCTTTTTGTTTAATTTTTTTTTTTATTTCAAAATTGTCTCATCCCAATTTTCTTTTTGTGCTTATTGTTTCTGTGCATGGAAAATCCCTGTTGGAAACAAGAACTGGGTAAATTCTGCTGATTTGTCTAGATTTTTTTCCTGTATCTTCAAAATAAACATAGAGAGTAATGAAATACGTACCTTTAATGTACATAACCCAGATTCTTGTGGTTCACATGTCTGACAGGCTCCATCATATAATACCATTGTTTTAGAGTTGCTATAAATGAATCCATCATTAGAAATCTGCAAGGCAGACAATAAAAATGGATTAACCCAGGCAGATATCAATGTATTCACCAGCATGGACTGCTAGCATGAGCTCCTGATAGACACCTACATTTGGCTGTTTAAATTCTCATAATAGTTATCAGAAATCTAATCGTTCTTGCCAATAAGTCTAGGCAGATATTTGACCAACCACACTTAGGTGTCTACTTTAGAGTAAATTGAATAGTGTGTAGGCTCTATTGACCTTATTGACTCAATCTGTGTGAGAGCTCAGATTTCTACCTCACACAGGGTTTCAAACACATAGACTGGGATCAACTCAATTTTCCCGTAAATGTACCTAATACCATTTGAAATCCTCTAGAGGAACTACCGGGCCTTTAACTTCCATTCTTGAAGAATGTGTGCCTCTGTAGGTCCTAGGCTGTATCTACCAGTCCCCTTGCAGGAGAACGCTCTCTAACGGCACTCAACACTTAATCTTAAGTGATGAAACTGAGACCCCAAGATAAGCGAGCTGAGTTCCACCTTTAATACCATTAGAAGAAGGATGATGTCTATGCAATATACTTTCATCTTAATAGGAATATCTGTAAGTGAATATTTGAAATTTCTACCAGTACCTTTATTTGCCACCGGGCGATGGGTTTATCATCAACCAGATCCATGACATCAGGCTGCTGGCTGTCATTCGGTAACTGGCAGTCGACAGTCCTGGCATTTTGGAAGGCAGCTGGCATCGTTAGAGGTTCTCCAGGAACCCATTGTCTATCACTATACTAAATGTTAAGAAAGAAAATCTGGTTTTAAATACATTATGAAAATATTTTCACCAGAAAAAAACCCCCACATGTATTGCAGAGTGTTTGAATGAGTCTAATGTCTCTGAATTAGAATGCAGTGGAAAATATTAAATGCCATTATTTGCACACATAGATTTCTATCTAAGCCTGCCACGGTGGAAGAAAAGGCAGAGAGGTCTTTACTGCCACATGGCCCTCTGGCACTGCATCACCAAGGACAAGCAGTTCTTCCAGCTGGCGAGTGATGGGAGGGTTAAGCAGTGGGTGATCCTCTAACAGCACTGATCTGATGTATAAGTGCCTCTATCCCTCTCCATCTCTGCTCCCAGGAGAGGACAGGCTTTAATTGAAGGAACAGATGTGGGTTTTGGCAGGGCTCAGGTATCAGTCCAGGTGCTGGGGGAATACCAGCAATTAGCCATTAAGCCCCTGCACACACCAAGAGATTACACCATTAACCCTGTAGACTTTTCTTCTAAACTGAAGTGTGGACAAGTCATCCAAGGATTCATCTTGAGAGCTGAAGGTAATAGGATAGGAATGATAATGCTACTTTACTGAAGTATTGATGGAGCCAAGTTCAGCTAACTTTTTCAGAAACATATTAACCTTTTAAAAAAAAAAACAACAATTAAAAAACCTTTAGATCTATTAGCATTCTAGCTCATCAGGTTCACAGAAAAACTAAACCTGCAGTTCATAAGAAGGAATATAAATAAGAAGGAACTAAAACTGTTTTTTTGTTTTGGGGAGGAAGAACGTACTCTCATCCTTTACAAAAATCTTAGTAAAAATCTTATTAAATTCTGGATCTGTGTAATGACAGGTTCCTTGGCCAAACCTCTACCCAGAGATGTGTAGTAGTCCTGCATCTGTGAGGTACTTCAGTACAGAATACACTCAATCACCTCTTTCACCATCATGCACAAGACCTACACCCTTCCTAACATGGTAGGACAGCCCACAGACAATGGATTTGGTTTAACCTTTCGAAAGTGAAACTATAAAGAAATAAGAAATTCAGTCTATTAGCTCTAAATTCGGCCAAAAAGCCTTTTTATGAAATTTTGATCATGTAAGTTTAATCTCAAAATACATGGAGGTCTATTTTGTTGCAAGTCCATTGATTTTTGTATAAAGTCATTATTACTGAAAATTAAACATACAGAACTGAACAAAACAAAAAACCCAAACATCCTTTCTTTTGTATTTTCATGGAAAAAATTCTCAGCTTCCTCCTCAACTACAGATAACAGCAGCAGTGTTCATTTTCTAACCCTGCTCTCGTCAGTGAGAAGACCATCAATAAAAGTGATTAAATGGAACGTTTTTGTAGTTGGGAGCCAAATACGCCACCACAAAGGGTGTTATAGCAGAATATCTTGCCATGAGTTAAAACTGAGACATTTCAAACTGTGATAAGTGAACTCCCAATAATTGCTTCACTGTGAGCTCAGTATAAGAGTCTTTTAACCTAATGGAGTGTAAACTTACTCTTGACTTTATCATTTTGAGCCAACTTGCAGAGGAGTGGATACACATTGTGTTTAAGAAAAATCTAAGACAGCACCTCTTCATCTGTCAAAATAATTTTAGCATCTGCTGGAACTAGCTAAGGAAAACTTCTTTATCAAGAACAAAATTTTCCCATTGAATTATTTAGTTTACAGTGTGACATTTTTAATCTCCTGTTCAAACCTGGGCTATAGAGTTGACATGTATCATTAAATAGCTGCCATATTCTACCCCAGGGAAACAGACAGCACATCAAAAATGCCTCTCTCTTTTTGTAACAGATTTATTATGTTTATAAAAGAGCTATTTCAAGCATTAGATTTGAGACAGAAATCTAGTAATGTCTTTAACCTTGCTGTCCTCTTTCAAAGAAGTGGTGCTTCAATTCCTCTCCATAAGCACTTAAAAAACCGAACGACGATGTACTGGTTGTTACTAATAGGGCTGCCCTTGCCCTTTTCTGATGGATAGCTGCCGTATGCTGTTATTTCCCTCTCAGCTGCTGAACATTCCCATTATGTTTTTGTATTTCTTTTATCACAGAGGAAATGGCAATCTTGCAGAGACTTGAGTGTCTGCTGCAAAGTGCTGAGCGCCTCTGCTTTTAGCTTCTACTAAAGCATTGGGTTTTGCCCACATCAATGAATAATACGTTAGACATTCTTTTCCCTCCTTCTCTGAGAAGTTTAGAAAGTAATTGTGACTATTCAGGGAGACCTACCTGAAATTTGATAATTTCACATTTCAGATTCAATGACTCCCTGAAGCCGTGCCCAAAGGCTCTCACCGACGTGCAGTCGTATCGTCGGATATCGCACAGCCCAGCGTTCTCCAGCTCCACGATTTCGGGAGCCTGGTCTTCGAAGCAGAGATTAGACGATGAATGTCAGTACATTAACTCATTCACGTGCATTTACATTAAGCAATATATTTATTTCTCTCTCCAGCTAAGAAAACTGTGTTACTATAGATAGTTTTATATATATATATATATATAAAAATATATATGTAACTATCTATTTAAAAAGTTTTCTATTTATCTATACATCTCTATATTGATATATAAATAGATAGATACAGATACAGAGATATAAATAGAAAACTAAGAAAACTATGCAAACAGTGAAATCCATACACAGCTGAAGAAAGGCAGAAACATTTTTTATTGTTAAAATGAACCTTAAAGTCAGGCTTTTGTCTTCTATTGAATATTATGAGCAGAGAAAATATTCATCTGATAATAAAACACTTGCAAATATGCGTTTTACTTTCTCATCTATGGTTCTTTACATCACACTTTGCAAAATGAAATCTAAATGAAACTCGGGTCCTAGTAATAGGAACTGGAAAGGTTACAGTTATGCAATAATTTATAATAGGAATATTTTGTTTAAAGGCTTAAAAACATCTCAGGTGGAAATTATTTCAGGAAATGAACTGTCAAATATTACAACACTCAAAAATAGTTTTTATGAAGCAAAACCAGCTTATTTGACTTCAAGGCAATAAAATATTTATTGTTATTATTCTCTTACCTCTTTCTCTATTTGCTTTTAAATGAGTCACTAAAACAAAACCACCATTGCAAAACAAAATATTAACAGGTTTTGTTTTGAAAGGGTTTTGAGTTTTCATATTTTTCCAGTGTACCTGCTTAACTGAATTTTTACTGCATGTTTTATATACTGGAAAAAAAAAATCACCCAAACCTGCCCAGCTCTATTTGCTGTACCTCTTTATTCTTCAAGACCAATTCTGCTCCCCCACATCTAACAGTTTACAGAGTTGTAACATTACCAAAGAGAAAAACATTCCACTTGCAGTTAATAAGCAGGATCACACAGACTATAAAAAATTAGGGAATGGATGGATGTGGCAGATCTTCCTGGAAGACAACAGCATGTGAAAACACTGCTAATCTCTTGGGGCAATGCTCTGGATTGTAAACTCACAAGCAGTAAATTTTTTAAATCTGACATACCAGAAACTAAGCCCATATTTTGCCCTTGGGAAGCAGGAAGGCTGAAGAGAAAACAATTATGGCTGTATTAAACTGGAACTAAATTGCTGGATAACAAACAAAGCCACCACAGGGAATCCTTGTCAGCATACAAAAGTAGGAGAGAAAGGCAGCAAAATAAATGTATGTTGCACAAACATTAAGAACATTATTTAAGTAAATCTAATTTTTTTTCTCCCACTTACCAGACAGTACGCTGCAGTCATAGGAGCTGTAGCCTTCAAAACACACGCAGCCCCATTCTGCGCATTCCCCATTACCGCTGCAGAGACTGGGACACTTCAATGCAGTAAGTAGGCTCTCAATTGACCCTTCAAGTTCCTCTCGGTTGTAATTAATTTCTTCTAAAAGTCTTTTCTCACATTCATTCTCTAGAAGAGCTAAGGAAGCTTCTGCCCAACTGAGATCGTCCTTCAGCAGCAAATCTTTAACACACATGTCGATCGCATCCTCTATTCGCCGGCCAAGAAGGCCACCACAAGACCTTCCTATACTGGAATTAGCTACTGCCTGCTGGCACAGTAATAAAGCACTGGACTCAGTGAGGCCAGAAGGTGTGGGCCAAGAAGGAAGGAACTTTTGGTCTGTGTCAGTGGCATGGTCCTCTGGGAAAAAATAACTATATCCCTCTAGGTCTGTTTGGCTAAGACTTTGGAATAGAAATACCGGGTGGTATTCATAATAATTTTGGCGCTTCTCCCTGCGCGTAACAGACTGACTTTTGTGAAGATGACTACTGAAACGGGGAGAATTTCTTCTAATGCCTGAGCTTGAAGTTCCTTCTCTTTTTACACCAGTATTTCCCACTGACGTTGCAGAGACACGTGTGTTTGCTAGTGATGTTTGGTGAAGTTTTGTTTGATTATCCCTCCTGTGAAGAAGTGGAGATGTGTCCATTTCACGTGCAGATGAACGTTTCTTTAAGCCTCTGACAAGATCAGCAGGACCGAGATACTCAGCAGTGACATCCAGGCCTGGTATCAAAGAAAGAAATCTACCGGTTTCTCTTTCTTTACAAGATAGAGGAAGTTCTGACTGAGAAACTGTCTCCAGTTTATGCACTGATTGATATAATCCACCATCTTCAAGTGCGCAGTCACAGAAGACTCTTTTTCTAGAGGATGTTAAAGAAGCAGGTGTCTTGTCAAACAAGCTGTCTCCTGGTGAAATTCTGGAAAAGAAAGGAAAAGATGAAGCTGCATCTGAACTGTTTTTGTTGTTTTAGCATAGCATCAATGTTTGTTTTGCTTTTCGTTGTGTAATACTACAGCACAGATCACAGAATCTGCAGCACACAGCTATATTTAAAGACCAGTTAAATCACAAAACCATGGGAGTAACTTTTAATAGAAGACTTGAGAAGAGTGGATATTTTCTGTAGATCTCGGTACTTTGTTCAAAACCTACTCAAACTAATTGTACATCATACTACTTGAATACTACTTTGGCCCTTCAGTTTCAATTTTCTCTGAAATTGATTATGGAATGTAATGATGGCATTCTCATATTAACTTAAAAACTTAGGAAGATATTATTATTATTATTATTTATTATTATTATTGTTATTTTAACAAGTTTTTAAGAGTGTGAAGGAAAGGCTGAAACAAAAAAGGATGACATTTGATTGAAACAGAAGTATTTTGTTACCTCCATTCCTTAATAAAAGAAAAATGAACATTAGCATGGTTTGGGATTTCCGCCCCACTCGCAGCGTGATAGTCGTTCTCTGCATTTCCATCAAAGGTGCCACAGAGTCCCATGGTGTGTCTGTAATCTGAACTGGGTGCCCTAAGTGTTATGCTCATTCCCCATTCACTCACATCAGCACGAACGAAAGCCCCAGAAGAAAACAAAACCTGAAAAGAGATTGATGGTATCATCATCAGAAACACGGTTTTTATTTTGCCTAATAAAGCCAGGTATGCTTGTTGGCACGGAACGACGGGAAAGGGCCAGGTGTAAAAAGGCATCCCATTGACTTCTTGCTCTAACTATTCTGGATCAGACAGAGGTCATTATTTCTTCTTCCTGTGAAGCCCTGTAAATAAAAACCTGACACATCTCAATCTTAGCAGGCAGCTAGATGGTGCACTACAGGTCTATAAGCTTCATCCATCGTTAGCAGGTGTATTGTGGAAGGTCAGTGACTGCAAAACCATGGAGAATCCAAGGAGGGGCTGCTGACTCCTCACATGCCAGCATACGGGGAAAGGGATGATTCTGGTAATAGGAATAGGCTCTCTGGCAGCACTTTTCTCAGCTTTCCTTCTGTCAGCTACACGATTCCCTGTGTTAGTAGCTCAATATAGAGTAAATTTCCACCTGCAAAGCTGACCCTAAACGTTCTAAATAGCTCAGAACAGTCTCAAATATTCACAATTTAATTTCAGGCAACTTTACAATCTCTTGAAAGAAATAGTAGAATTCTCAAGAACAAAATCCATGGCAAGTTTAAATGCTGTTTCTATTAATAACTTGCTGTACAAATCTGAGCAAGTCACCTAATTTTTCTGGTTCTTATGTATCCTTTTAATTTCTCTATTGTCTAATGTCATCTTAATATATCATATCTGAGGTCTTCAGATGAAGTGCTTCAGATAAAAGTTAAATATTTAAAATAGCCTGATACCAATAGCCAAACCCAAGGTGAAAAGGCATATCTGTTTTTATTGCTTGCCTTGCAGACCAACAGAGAGATTAAAGAGCAGTTGAGGGCTTCATTCTTACATTCTGCTTTATTTGAAGTTCAGTGGAGTCCTACAGCAATTCTATCTACAAAAGAAAAGCTACAGGAAATTAGAAAAGCAAACGTGAATGTTTTATCCGAGGGCCACAGACTTGAGAGAAAGCATCTCCACTTCTAATTCTGTGGATGCCATTTGGCACACCTCATTATCTGCATGCACAGCCTCCCTGTGCTCCAGCAAAAATGGAGCACACAGAGATCTCATGCTGGAACACCAGGGCTGCTAAATAAGTGCATAATGAATCTGAAAACTGCACCTCCCACACAAGGTTTGTCTCCTGTGATTGACAGCGTGGTTTCAGAAAGGTGTGCATGTTGACACAACCTTGTTTTTGAGGAAAACATCCCTTACTTACAAGCAAAACACTGGCCAAAGGACTACAATTGTAAAATAAACATGCTATTGCTTAACTGCAGAAAATAAAACGTTTTAGTTCTGAAGTTGGTGTGAATTGGTAAAAATAATTGCTGAGATAAGCGTTACGTCTGCAAGCAATTATTTACTACTTACTGTTACTTTTCTTCCTAGGTAGGATTCAGTGATTCTGACATTGCTTCCTGTTGTGTCTCTGTTTATTACAGATAAGTGTGGCTGTGACTCGTGTAGCTGACCGCTGCACATGTCAAATGCAATTATATCACTTCCTTCTTTGGCAACAAAGCCACAGTTGCAGGATGTTGAGTAGAGAAGACTTCCACAGTCCCACTGGCGAACATGAACTTCAAAATCTCGAGACGTACTCTTGTAGAGAACAAATGTTCCTGTTTTAAAATTGTCATAGAGCCTGGAATCAAAAGGACAGTGTGTGATATCACTTTGGGTATAAAATAACTGTATTGCCACATGTCAGCAACTTTATCTTACAACAGATTTCTCATTGGAGAACTTTGAAACTGCAACTTGTTTTCCTGCATCAGAAAAACCAAACAGTACAGCCCACAAACCAACGTACAACTTTGTTCTGAACAAACACCATCCTATCTTCCTCTGTGCAGCTCTAAACCAAAAAAAACCTGGTTTACAACAGAAATATATGGAATAAAAGAAGGATCATGAGCTGAGTACATGCAGACAATGGTTGTAAATGGAAACATAACCATGAAGCCACTGCCATTCTTTGATATATTTTTTAACAGTGTTTTTGACAGGGAACAGGGGGACACTTCTCAACCTTTGTGTCTCTAGAGCAGTACATCCATGCTGCAAGAGCAATAAGGGGCATAGCAGGGGGGCAGCTGCTGAAAACTGCATAAGTACCCTTGACAAAATGATTTAGAAAGTCACATACTTTTAAAAAGGTCTGCTTTATTAAGATGGAGATGGGGAGTGCTTATTCCCAAAGATTTGAAAATTATTTAAGATGTAAACCATAAATAGCAGCTTTCTTCTTTCTGTCTTTTCCTTAGGGTTAGCCATCTGTTCCCTGAAGCAAAGTTAAAATGACCAATTTAATGATTTAGCAGTGGGAAGGGCTGGGGGCGGGGAAGAAAAGAAAGAAAAACCTCCAAACTTTTGCTGCAAGTTTAACAGCTCCTTGGCTATAAATGGCACTTGACAGTTAATTGTTGATTGCAGAATGGTGATTTGCTTTAGGTATAATGGGCCAGCAGACAAACTGCAGATGGCTGCCCCACTGGGACTGCAGAGGATTACCCATCATTCAGTAAGGACGGTTCCTTTTCTGTTTGTTTCCTCAGTTTGTAAAATAAAGTAGCAACAGACTTTAACCTTAAAAAGAAAGTTTTTTCATCACAGCATCCTGCTTCCAGCCAGCCCACATCACAGAAAACCATCGCTTCATAAAAAACCTTGATCACAATGCATCAGTGGTTAAAATGCCCAGTGAAGCCATGCCTATAATTTCTACTGAAGGAGGAACCAAAAGATTAGGATAACTCAGTGACTTTATTATTATTATTATTCCTAGTCTCAGTGCTACCAGAGAAGCAATTGTAGTTTGTCTTTTCCCTTCCATTATCAAGTTCTCAAGAGGGGTGGGGTAGTGGGGTGGAGGCAACACATCCTCTTCTTGTCACCCTGCCACTTGAAGAAAAGTGCTGCTGCTGAATATATGCCCCAGGTGTGGACCCTGTGTTCGTTTTGACACCTTCCATGAATTAGAAACGCTTTGAAAGACACAAGCACACCCAAAACATGCCAGCTGTGGCCAAGGAAGCTGTCTTCACTTCAGAAAGAAGGTCAGTGATGTGCAAGTGACAGCAGTGATTAAGTGGCTTTCAATGCTATTAATGAACTCAGCACAATGGTACACGGGCAGCAAATAGCTTCTGGCAACCCGATCCTTACAAGGATTCAGATATCGACACCCAGAAATAGGGAAACTACACTGTAGATTGGAAACACCTTTGCATTAAAGCAGTTTTGCCTCATCGATCATTTTATCACTGTTCATATTTAATAACTTTTCTATCTTTCATAGTCAACAGACAGTACAGCAACCCCTCCTCTCTTGGCATACTCCTCTAAAAAGGAAAATAGTGCATTTGCTTCACTCTCTTGCCACACCCCAAAACTTGCATTTAGAAATACAAATTTTACAAACATCATCATGACTGGCAAGCTTTTACTAACTAAAGCACGTTTATCCTTATTTTCCAAGAAAGAATGTAAACTACAGAGTGCAGTTGTGGAAAACTACAGCTAACTTGTATCACCAGCCCAGATTTAAAATGAATAAATAATTAAAAATGCCCACAAAAACCACCCACAAAAAAATCCCAACACACTTAAAATTAAGAGCAGCAATCCAGTGATTACCTTCCATCAAATGTAATTATGTGAGGGTCAGTAAATGAGTAGCAGTAGGCAGTGGGTAGATCCTTTACTGTAATCTTCAAAACAAAGCAACACACAGTAAACCGTGTTAGATTAGGAAATAAACAGACCATTATAAATAATAAACAGCACATTATTTATCTTATGATACTAGTTTACTTTCTAATAAATATATTTTACTTTTAACCAGCATATTTAGTAGTTATATTAGTATTAAAATGAAAAAAAATAATTCAAATGAAAACACGGCATTTCAATGAAAATAAAACAATGGAATATTGACCACTTAGAAATCTTGATGTGAGTCAGCAAATCACAACTGAAATAGAAGCCTCATTAACATCAGCTGTGTTTCCGGCCAGTTTACAGAGCGTAACATGAAGATTTTTGACCTGTGTGCTCTCTGGAACGTAGCCATTCCACAGGAAGCTCTCACTGGATATAGGTTCCACTGCAATCCTGGTAATTCTGTCTCCATCCTGCATAAAGTCTGTCACAGCAGTGAAATAAATTACAGCTTGACTACAGATTCCGTTACTGCAGGGTTTCTGGAGAAGATCCACATGACAAGAAGAAAGAGCCAAGTTTAAACCTAACTGCTCTTTACCTGTTTTAATGAAAGCACATCATTAGTGAGTTTTCCTCTAAGTCAGTCACAGTTTTATTACTACTGTTAATAGAGATACTAACTTATTTACAAACATTTTCATAAATTGAAATAATTACACATTTTTCTTGGGTTTGGTCATGCAAAACCCCCTCTCTACATCTTCACACACACACTCAAGAACATGGGTTTGAATTTTCCAGTTTTGATAGACAAACGGAAATCATGACAGGCTTGTTAATGTGACATAAAAATGGTTGTCTGCATAGGCAAGGCTCCTCCTGGGGCTCACAGGACTTGTGATTGAGAAACTACAGAAAACAGTCATGATGGTAAAAAATGAGAACTTCACGACTGCACACAGGATACTTGCAACGCAACAGATCAACAAAATGAACTGAATTATAAACTTTGTAAGTATTCCGTCTATCCAAGTCAAAGAATATGGCTCCAATACCCATAGCTGCCCAAAACACCTGCTACCTCCAACAAGTAATGGATTAGGGACACATTCTTCCATACTTTCAGCAGCAGTATACACGGCCCGTGAATATTTTGTTTTAATATTTTAGAAAGTATTTTACAATGTAACAGCGTCTCCAAAGAAGGTGACCAGCAGGAATATTTAGAAAAAACACATTAAATATACAAAATACAACAGAAATCAGGATGATGCTTACCTTCGTCAACAGTAGTTAATGTTAGTGAGATTTTGCAGTCTCTTTCAAGCTGGCTAAACTCGGGACAAGGAATAGGGATGCTGCTTTCTATTGCCAGTCTGTACTCCTTCCCATCTTCTGATATATCATATGTTTCTGGATGTATCTAGTGCAGAAGAAATTGGACTTAAAATGCAAGCTTTGTGAGTAAACTACAGCACCGCTTACTAAGCAGCTAGGAGTATGGTATAAAAAACTGAAGAGATGGAATAGCACAGTGCACAGCTTGCTCCACTTCATCAGGCTAATTTAGGTGGTTTGAGAAGCTTTAGGGGATCTTTAGGGGAGAAGATGGGGACACAGCAGCAAGAGTCTTGAAGAGGTGGAAATAAGTGGCAAAGATAGGGAAAAGGTAAGGGTAAAGGCTAGCTAGAAAGGTAAGGAATTAGCAAACCACATTACCACCACAAAAATGTACTCTCTGGATATCTCCTGGGAGTCAACTATAAACAGTTTGGTGTATTGTCTGGAGGAAGGGAGGGAGAAGCTACCTACACGCAACAATGTCCCAAAAGAATTTGGAAGCACCCTATTTCTCCTGGGATTTCTCTCTGTAAACTTACACCACAGCTCACTATAGATACATAAGCAAAAGTGCAACTAGAGATCAGTAACAGATGCCTAAAACTTCAACTCTTCTGCTATTTGACAAATTTAAGTTCACTACAGCCAACAACGTACTCTTTGAATTCACAATATGTATTGAGTGCCTTCTAGTCAGAGGACGGACTGCTATGGCAATACTCAGAAAGATTCCTACTAGGACAAAGTACAACATTATTTTCTTTCAAAATTACCTTAATGCCAGCAAAAAATTCCTTGCTTTCAACAGAAGCACTTTGTATATCCGGCTTCTCCATGAAAAAAGCAGAACTGCTACAGTAGACCTGTAGGGCAAAACCAGTATAATAGAGCACGTTTTCGGTATGAAGTGGTTGCGTGAAGACAAACCCCAGCCATCATGGGTTGGTTTGATGGATTCATCACACCCAGTCTTCTGTTTGCACCAGAAAGTTACCAATTGTCAATGGTGATGCTTAAGAAAAACACAGAAACAGATTGAGCATCCAAAGACCTTTTCCTGGCATATTCCACCAGAGGGGCAGAGACTTCTTGAACCAAGGGCCGCATACAAACCATCATGTTTAACAAGCACCTAAGTCTCCACAGATTTAACAAATCCCTTCCAGAGCATTTCTGCACCCCATGAAATGCTTTATTACATGTTAGTTACTTCTTTTTGTCTACTTCACCCTTTTTGCCTTTTAATTCTGCTCAGTGCCCATCAGATCTTAGGTTATGCGAAACAATCATCCCCTTCTCTTCTTACTATACTATTTTCCTGGTGTTATGGGCCTGGATAATCTTTTTCAAGCTGAAGAATTTACTGTGATTTCCCTCCACTGAACCAGTTCCATGCTACCAGACACTGTGGTTTTGCTTTGTTTTTGTATTTTTTGTTTATTTTGCTGTATCCCTTTTGAGACGTGCTGACCACACACGGGATCTTTAAGATCCTGAGAAAACCAAGGATTCAGAGCAGCAGCGGGTGGTTTATGACTGTGCCTCTCCTTTTGACTGTCGCTGAGCTAACACCATCGGGCATCTATTTACCAAGTTCCCAAAGGATTTTTGAGGATTAGCAACTGCTATTGATACCCATAAACCATCCAAGCAGCCGGGCTTTGGCTTGAACACACATCTACACGCACAGCAACCATGTGCATTTTTGTTTATTATTTTGGCCAGGAAAAAATAACCTGCATTTTGTTATAGACAAGTAAAAAGCTTATTGATTTTCCAGTTCTTAAGTTTCTCAAAGTTACCATTAGAGCCTAGATCCTGCTTCTGCTCCCACAGAAGGTAATGCAGGTACTCCCACTCCTTTTGATGGCAGAGATTAAACCATTTAAATTCAATCCTGGAGACAAAACCACCAAGCAGCAGAGCTCATTATCAATTCAGAGACCAGAAATCTGTCTGATGAATCAACAACACAGCTTCTCACAACCTCTGGCTCGCATAGCCTCTTACTTAGATGCAGTTGCATCCAAAAATCCTCTTCATTTACAGTACCAAACAAAATCACAGTAGAGAGAGAAGCAGCAGCAATTTGAATAAGCATTGATCTCCTGGAGGCACACTATACTACACTGAGACAGTCTATAAACCTTAACAGTAGTGACAGTTACTGATACATTCTGTGGTGTTTCCACATTGGTATGGGCACTGTTGGTGGAAACAACAACTAGAGGCAGTATGCTTCTGCCAAGAAAAATCACACGGTAAGGTGCTGGAATGCTGACTCTGGCAACTGTTAGCGTCTACTGAGCATTTATGAAATCATATGCCTTTAGATAAAATGGCTATAAAGGAGAAATAGCATATTTTAAAAGAGTTTTACAATTATTTTTAACATACTCTGTCTCCAAGTCTGACGTTTATCCCATCTAGTTCTAGAAGTGAGAATGCATGAACTGCTGTTTCACGTTTCAGTTCCTCTTTGGTACCTTCAGGAGAAAGCCTTGACCAGGTTACAACGAATCCCACCGAGCTGTTTGCAAAAGGGAAGCCAAAGGTACACCTTAGGTAAATGCTGCCTTTGATCAACCCTGCTACAACTTCAGGGACAGCTGGCAGCGGTGGTGACACAGATGGAGGTGACAGAGGAGCCAGGTTACCTAGTCAAACAGAAGTGCAGGTTGTGCTTTTTATTCTGTGCAAAAACCAGTATCCGATGAAATGACATCGACATAGATTTTGTCCATTAATACACTAATAATATATACCTTTTTCATATATGGAAATATTACCTAGTTGCTTAGAGAATAAGAGAAGATGTGTATGATTTTTAATTAATTATTAAAATTTTTGATCAGCCCCTGATTATATTCTAGCCCATACGAAGGATAGGAAGGTGCNNNGGGGTGGCGGGGAACCCAAACAAGGGAACAAAACATATTTAACTATTTTACCAGACAGGAGAGGGTAACATGCAAACGAATTTGCCTGACAGAATATTTTCTCGACTTATGAAGAAAGGGAAAAAGAAAAAAAAAGAAAAAGGCTATGTAACAAGGAACAGAATAAGCAACAGTTTGATTTGTAGATTCATCTGAGATTTGTCTTCTAAAGAATCACGGTAATCTCTAAATCCGCATTATTAAAACTACTTTTTAACATTTTGGTAGTTATTCTGAACATTACCCTGAGAAACCAATTTTGGAATCCAAGGTCTGAAATTACCTCCAAACTGCTCATTTGGCAAAGAGCGAGCAATACCAACAATAACATGAATATGTTTTTATTCAAGACAAAATATGACTAAATGTTGACATTATTGATCACAGATGCACAGGAAATCGTGAAAATCAAACCAAAATACTTACTGCTACAGACGCGTTGAATCTCTGTTCCCTCGGGATCACAGGTCTGTGGCTTTGCATCTGAAACAACTATAAATTGTTCTTAAATTGTATATTCACACACGTACAGAATGGGTACACCAATGCCCTTAACTTATCGCCCTCTGTTAATAATAAACCAAATATCACAAGACTCTAGTTGAAGTGTAAATTAGCAATCTTCTAATAATTCCTATACAATTATGGTCACAGTCAGTGCAAAGCCTTGCACTGGAAATCACCAGTAGATTGGCTACACCTGGGAGGAGGGGTACAGAACATTCTACCACCTCTGCATCTCTTACTGCAGATGTACCCAGCCAATACGCACAGACACCATTAGTGAATAAAAAGGAATTAAACTATTCCCATGCATATATATTTTGTCTCCCCAAATGCACATCTGAATGCTTATTTATTAACTGTAACCCTGGACAGCCAAATTCAGCACAGCCCTGCTTTGAAAAAAATCATCTTTCCTACCTAAGAAAAAGGCTATTGTTTGCTTTTTTGTATGTTACTTTTAAAAAGTGGGACTTTGATTAAACACGAAGATATCAGTGCATTTGTAACAGCAGCAGGAAGAGGTTAGTCAGTCCAGCCAAAATAAGTCAAAAGGGCAGCAGCAACACCAAAAGCCTCATTCGCCAAAAAGAATGAAGAGCAGATTTTGATGTTCCAAAGCAAACGCAAAGTCCCGTAGTGCAGCAGTTCTTCGTTGCTTCAGCCACTCATATGCTGAAATGTCCCATTTCTGGCAGTTTTTTCTGTCAATAAACCCTTGGAGAATGCCTTAAGAATTGGATGTAAAGGTATAATGATGGTCCAATAAGGCACCAGAAAACCCACTGGTTGTTTTGGTGTTAAGCTTTTGCAAACAGTCAGAAATAGAGAATGTGACTTAGAGCAATACAGTGCATGATGCATAAAAATATTGCTGGTATTTTCACAACAGTGTGTTATACAAGCTAATGAGAATCTCCTGCTACACTGATTTGCCACTATTTCACAGTATTTATAAGTGTAAGGATTTAAATATGCCTTCCTTAAGTTATCTGAAAGATCTGGCAGGAATAATGAAATACTGAAGTTTTCAGCTGCGAACACCAACACCCTTTTCCAGCACAAGGGCCCAAGACAAAACAAAACATCGCAAAAGGACTCCGGTTCTTTTTCATGGTACTAATAAAGTGTCTATCAATAGAGCATTTCTGTGCTGAATATTCTTCTAGCAACAATGTGTATACTCTCCAGAATGATAATAAAAGAGGTATAGTAAGAAAAAGATTCCTAACCATGCTTAACAGTAATTGGTATAAACGCAGTTTAGTCAAGTTCTTAAACAAAATTTACTCTGACACGTAATTCTATGCGTGTTCAGTCTTGGGTATTTGCAGAGCAGAAGTATCAGTGTAAAAATACTCCAAAATTTGACTTCCAGATGTGTCTTATATCCCCACCTCATTATACGAAAATTTCAATTCCTAAGCTTCTGTGCTTTGAAGAGTATTTGAGTGCTAAATGCAAGTTGAAAAGGGGTGGTGTGAACCCACCTTACCACACAAAATAATTTTTCTATTAATATTAATATCAATATTAAAAGTAAGGATTGCAGGAAACTTCACCGGGTATAACTATTTTCAGGTATTTCCCTTCAGCCAAATATCAGAGAAAGACAGTTACTCATCAACACATGATGAGTTGAGTTGAGTTAGACCATGCATTTTCTCACCTTCTGCACAATACCCCATGCATCCTTGGGTGGGCTGCAGCAAGTAAACAAAGAAGTCTCCACAGTTCCTCACACTGACAGGGATTCGGAAAAGGCAGCAGTCTTTTGAAGTGCTGAAGAAGAACTGCCATGTAGCACAAGCCGTCAACTGTTTGATCTCACCGGGGCGAGGCATGGATTCTGACTCCCTCAGAGACAACCAGACAGGGGCTTGAGTTCCGCAGTGATTCATCTTCCGCGCCAAAGAAAAACATCAGAAAATGGTTAATGCCATATCAAACTGTTGCTGTGCTTTAATGAGAGGTACGCGTGTATTCAATTAATTTCCTGCATGGGCTTTTAGCAAAGTTTAGACAGTGTAATTGAGGGCTTGCTTATTTTCCTCCTCAAGGTTGAATACAAATACACACAAAAGAGGCCTAAGTCTTTCTTTGAGTCTGATGCATTTGTGTTTCTAAAGACTATAATTTAGAATCATAGAATCATAGAGTTGCATAGGTTGGAAGGGACCTTTCAGATCAAGTCCAACCGTCAACCTAACACTGACAAAAACCATCACTAAACCATGTCTCTGAGCACGATGTCTACCCATCTTTTAAATCCCTCCAGGGATGGTGCCTCAACCCCTTCCCTGGGCAGCCCGTTCCAAGGCTTAATAACCCTTTCAGTGTAAACATTTTTCCAAATATCCAATCTGAACCTCCCCTGGCACAACTTGACACCATTTCCTCTTGTCCTATCACCTGTGACTTGGGAGAAGAGACCGACCCCACCTCACTACACCCTCATTTCAGGGAGTTGTAGACAGCGATAAGATTTCCCTTTTTTTAGTGCCTGAAGAACTTAATCAGGAGCCACAACTGAGTGTTTTTGCTCAAAAAAACTAGCAACTGTGTTACGGCTATTAACCTACAGTAGCTGACCATTAACCCACAGTAGCTGACTGTGTGAATGCCATCAGAGCACAGCAAATACATGGCAGAAGATACACTCATTGAATATCAACTAAAGGTGTTAAGCAGACACTTAAGACGCCCTTTGCCATGGACTGAAGGCTCAGCCAGCCTCCTGGATTTCAGCTAAGAGATGTGGCCAGCTGATGCACAGTTACTGGCTTGCAGCCCTAGCCAAAAATGCAAGACTTATTATGAGGGAGTGAGAATTGCGCTGTAGAACAGTCTCCTTCACCCCCCACCACTGTGGCAACGTGAGGTCTTCACATCAAGGAAGCTGCCATGCAGGTCACGACTTCACAGCAGCACCAATCATAGTACCCAAAGTGTAAATCTGATTTAGCAGACCCCAGAGTTTACCAGCAGAACACAGAAAAATGAATCCTGAGAAAAGGAAACAAAGGAGGAATCCGGTTTTTGGGTTACCAGAACGAGTTAAAGATCACCTCCCGTCAGTCATGTGCTTGCAGAAAGCAAACTGAAGAGAAACACCTAGAAGGACACAGTGTGTTAAAGCCAGCGTTTGGAAAATATTTACATGCAAACTATAAATCTGAGATTGTGAGATTTTGAGAACCTCTTCTCCTTTGTGCATTGCCTCAAGTATCCTTTTCTTTGACCTGGTAGTGACACAAGGTCTCCGACCATCTTGTCTTTAAACCTCTTGGTCTAAAGGCCACTGCAGACTCATTGAGCAATTATTCATCTCAAAAGTACACTTTTCTTTCTTCATCTAGAATATCTGAGGCCACCATCAATCCATCAGACAGACAGAATTAATGAGAAGTAGACAGAAATGGAATGGATAGTTTAACAGAGTCTGAATCCTTGACAAGGATTAAATATAGCTATAATAAGAGTTCTCTTAAAGGGAAAGAAAGGAGGAAACCTCCCAAACGAGACATTCATTTTAGTTCAGTTTTCACATTTTGACTTTGAGATTTCAAAATAAATGTCTTGGTTTTGTCAACAGATGCAAAGAAGCAGATGTCAATGCATAAATCTCATTTGCTGAGTAAGTTTTGAATCAATCTCTTTCCAACTGTAATCTTCTGGACTCCTCTTTATGGGGATGGTAGCCTATTTTTACCAAATATTTACTGAGCACTGTAAACTTTGGTCAAATTTCTAAGATTTTCCTAGATGATCTGAGGACCTTTTTTGCTGGTCTAACCTCTGGTCTGAAAAACACACCATTTTTTCCCCTGGTTTATCATGCTGGTTCTTTGCATAAAAGTATCCACTTTGGGAAAATACAACTAGTTAATTAATTTGTATTAAGTCTAACTGAAAGAAAGTCCTTCAGGAATGATACTTTTTTGCTAATTTTTTTTGTGGTATAAAAGCCTGGATAACAGTAGCCTCTGCAACACAGTCCTCTGAGACCCGGAGTCAGCTGCACAGTAAAGGTGCTTCAGAGGCTTTATATTGCTGTAAAGATTTAATAAAAAATAAAATAGATAAAGGAATAAATAAATTAAAATAAGAGGAGCTGCTATAAACTCAGTTTTATTTCATGAGTATTTTAAGCTGTTTTGTATTCCTATAAAAGCGTTTCGTTGTTGGGTTTTCGGATTTTTGATTTTTATTAAGAGACTGTGACCCGGCAATTTCAATTCATTAGAGAAATCACAGGTAAAATACTACAATGACATTTTAAAATTTTTTTTTTAAACAAAGAAATGTTTTAAAATAGGAATATAGTTGTTATAGTCCAAAATAAAGCCTCACAAGTCTAAAGTATTAAATATTCCAAGTAATTCTTGAGTCTTAGGGGACTTGCTGCTGATAAGGCAACTAATCCCCAGTTAGCTCTGTTAGTTCAAGTCATTTTAAGAGCAATCTCTTCTCTCTAACATGATTACCTTAAAAGCTCCACAATTACTGGATTCACGTGGCTGCAAATCTTTATCCCACATTCACATGGTCTTCCCAACAGACTGACCACCACATAACTGCAGCTTTACAACAGGATAGCCCTGCTCTGCTGCTGCTGAGAAAATCTTCAGCAGTGACCAAAAATGACCGGTTTTGAGTGCTCTAAAAGGGATGTAATTTGTCATCCCCTGCTATTCCCTACTCAGTGTAAAATTTTCAATGCTTAAGACTTAATTGTCCAGTTAACACATTTTAAATAAAGTATTTAGAGAGAATAGGTACTCTGTATTCCTCCACAGCAGTCTCCATAACCATATTCTGGTTTTGTTCCTATCCCACTGAAAAGTTCATAAGAAAAAATATGTATTTCTAATAATCTAATGAGTTGTAACAATACCTCCACGCACTTGGTCGGCATCTCAGCAGGCTTATCGAAAACCATAAAGCGATACCATCCTGGTGTTAGGGAATGGTCACATATTAAATCCTGAATAGCTGATTGCTGGAGGTGGGAGGAATCAAAGTCAACGCTTCGGTAAGGGCTCTGCAGGACCCGATGTCCACCAGGAGAGCATTCGACAACTGTGGAGCAAGAGAGTAGTTTGAGTATCAAGATGGAATGCCTAACAGGTATGTTAGAAAATATGTTAAGTATTTTTAACGGGAAAATATGGATATATTGCAATATGATGTGAAGCTACTTTTACTGAAAAACATATTGAAGTCTTAGTAACAACAACAAACAGTTATCTTAGCACTCTAAAATTGAATAGAATTCATCTTGTGGCAATTTTGCCTTCTTTAAGTGGAGAATAAATGCAAGTTAATAACCACACTAGGCATTTACCCTGGATGTAAAAACAGCAGAAAGGAGTATGTTCATACTTTCTATCTGGATTTTGACTTCCTAGTTTCACTGATGTTTATGAGCCCTAACAACCCAAATAAAAACAGGGTGTCAGATATATGAGAGGGTCAAAATCTTACTTTAAGAGGAGTAAAGATTATCCAAAGGTTTTTTGTAAATAGGCTACCACTTTATGGGGTTTCTATACATGAAATGAAGAAGTCTCTGAAAGGGATGAGAGTTAGTTGCACACAGTTTGCACACATACACGTGGATGGTAGCAGAAGTGTGTATGGAAATAGGGAGATACCCACTTACACAATTTAAGTCAATTTGCGTGGCTGACATGCTAAATTTTAATAAATTAAATACAACTATCTAACATATTATTGGATATCTAAGTGTCCTTGTGGCCTCAAAAAAGAAAATCTCAAAATTGCTGGTAGGCAACATGGTAGGCAACATGAATCTGAAGACGTTTTTATGATAGTTTGTTTTTTTTAAATGCAGATTCATTCAGAAATAAAGCAGAATGACAGAATTTCTGAGTCTGATCTGGCAACTGAGTCGACTCCTGTCAAAGACAGTGACAATAAAAGTTCTGACTAATGGCATATTTGCATGCAACATGCTGAGTGGCCATTATTGCTCAGGAATGTGCCTGGGAAGTGAAAGTAGGGGAAAATAAAGTAAGAGAATATTTACAAATAATTAGCATTTTAAATATACCTATCTATTTACCTTGCTTTTAAAAACAGATAACAACTGATGCTGCCCATGAACGGAATTTCAGGTTATACTGAATGACACAGTTAATCTTAATTCTTGCCTCTACTATGCTATTAATGAATTAAAAACATGCAGCTGCAGTAAAGCTCTATTATCTTACATTTTGAATAATAATACTCCCCCAGGCTTTTCTGTATTTGACCCATATTTTGCATGGTGTATTTATGTCACTGATTACAAACATATTTTGGTTCAAATCATGCAATAACACACTATCACCTCCCACATTTTTCACGCCATTGCCCAGACAACCACAACTATAAAACAGTTTCAAAACCAGGTAATTCCCCTCCTTTAAATGGAGAAGATGCCCCAGTGAGGGAACAGACTTCATCTCTTTCAAGCACAGTTTGAGAATCCTATAGCCTTTCAAAGACGGAAGATTTAATCTGTTATGGCTTTAGGCTACCCAGGCAGGTAACAATAGCTTTATCTTCTGTCCTCTAAGGGCAGATGGAAGTCACTGTGATTGACTGTGCCACCACTGTGCTTCTGAGTTACTCCTAGTAGCCCGTAGGCTATTCGTGTCCATACAAGTTGACCTTATTGAGAATTTATCCTTCATTGGAATTTGAAGAAAAGCCCTTGAAGAATCACAGGTCAGTCATGTGTGTTATTGAAATGTTTTCCAAGCAAGCTACAGCACAAGCAGTTTATGAACCGCGATGAAAGTTTCTTCCTGTCTTCTGGGGTTTTTTTTTTACTGGAATTCTCCCTTTCATGCAGCACCCTCATCAGATTTCTTTCCTGTAACTGAACCACTCCTGAAGCAATTAATATCTGTTACCTTTTCCATTAATAAATCAAGCTAGACATGAGACAAGTCTTTATTTTCTTTTCCTCCACAGTTTAATTAGATCATCGTTTGATAGATCTTTAAAACAGCAGACTGTACTCACTTGTAACAGGGTTATAAATCCTACTAAAGATCAAATTATACGTTTCTTATTATTATGCACATCACTTTAAAATGTCATCCAGCTCTTCCTCTATTCTTTCTTCCTTTTTAGAAGTATGCTAATATTTCCATAGTTATTGCTTGGAGATCTCATGTTCCACAACACTGGTTGATTTTTTTTCCTGCCTGTCTTCAGGATGAATACAGTGAGCTTTGCCTGGATCCATCCCAGACCTTCTTGGTTCTGCCAGGTACCGAGAAACATGACCCAAAGCCAGAAAAGAAATCAACTTTTGCAACATCTTAAACACAAGGATTGCATTGTGCCGGAGGGTGAGCCTCTTGGGAGAGGTATAGAGGAAATCTCTGCCAACACCTTGGGGTTTGTACCACGACTGCCACAAATTGGGTCAGGTAATAGGTACTCTGAGCACCACATGTTAACCAAAAGTCAAAGATGTTCTTGAAATCAACAAAGGAGATAATTTTCTACAAAAAAAAGGTATTTAAGTGGCTCACCATGGCTGCCTCTGAGGCACTCAGGTGGAGAAGTGAGCTCCACAAAGGAAGGGCTTTTCAATTCCCTGTTCCCATCTCTGTTCCAATCCTGGTGCAGGGAGGGGCTGATGATTTTCCACCTGTCCCTAATGTTTCCAGCATTATGGAGCAGTCGGGGAATGAGGAATGCTGGGTGCCAACCCAAGTAGAGATGGAAAAAGGAGCCACTCGTGGAATACAGGCAAGGCAAGGGCAGAGGGGCAGGACTGGCAATGCAATTCCTCAGGTAGGGATGGCTTATCAGTTTATATCTCCTGCTGCCCAAAGGCCAGGGTCTGGCAAATGACTATGGATAAACAGATAGTGCCATTAGTAAGTGCCTGCTCTGATCTTGAAAGTGCTTTTTCTTGCATCTACTGACTGCAAAGGATGCAGCACATCAACATCCCAAGGCAGAAATTAGAGCTGGGACCGTATGCAACAGAAGTGCTCAGACCTATTCGTGGATTTCAATTCCTTCAAAATACTAAAATAGAAAGAAGTGCACTTCTTGAAAGAAGTTATCCTGAAGTAATTACTTAGGGTAAGACTTTTAAAGCAAAATGCGAAAATGACGGTAACTACCTAAAAGATGCCATTTGCTTGGATGAGACGTACAAAAGAACAGGATCACAAGTGTTGAAGCAACGACGATCGCAATGCAATGGAACAGGAATAGACATGCTCATATTATGTCATAATATGTGCAGACACGGAACAGCAAAGAAAATAGAATCAATGTGCACACACTAATATGTCTTTATAAATAACCTTATTTTGAACGGGTGTTAAAACACTGTTCAACCACTCACATCCACACCCTAAAGAGTGCTTTGGAAAGGCAGGCAATGTAAAATACATGCTTATTGCATATTTTCAAGTAGTTCTCAATATAATACACTATTGCGTATGCTCTTTATGTGGATTTTCTGTCATAAATTTGAAAGAATATGCTATGATTTTCGCACAGGTTTTGCAAATCCCTTTGCAGAGGTCCCAGGTAGGGGTGCTCCAGCACACGGGGAGAAGAGAGCGAGGTGGAGAGAGCAGGGCAATTAACTTTCCTCCACTCCGACTGTCACTTGTTAGGTTTCCCCCGCACAGGTGCGCTGTGACAATGACAACTCCTATTTTATCGCTTCATAAAGTTAAGCCTCATTGCCACGAAACTAGTAGCCGTGGGGCTGGAACACCACCAGCGATGTGCGGGGACGGGGGAAGGACCAGACCCTGGGACAGGACAAGGCGAGCGCTCTCTGCCAGGAGGCTACCTCCAAACTTGCCGGGGGCTCAGGGCAAGCGCTTCGGTTCCCGGAACGGCCGCCTCGCCCTGCTTTCCCCCCCTTGCCCGGTCACCTGCCGGTGGCGATGCCCCCTCCTGCATCCGCTCGCCCCCTCTCGGTGCCCCTTACCTCGCCGGCGGGGTCTGGCCGCCGTCAGACACGCCAGCAGGGCGACGCAGAGCCAGAGGGATGGGGGGACAGATCCTCGCATGGCCCCGCCGCGCCGAACGACGGCCCCCCTTCCGTCGGGCTCCCGGGAACGGGCGGCGGCTCCGCGCTCTTCTGGCCGGCTCCCTGCGCCCACCCCCGCGCGTTAGCGCAGCCCCTCCCGCCGGGGGT
>JAOXNO010000013.1:28758250-28776256 GCA_028565335.1 Limnodromus scolopaceus
GGCGGCGGCGGTTCGTAGCCACCGGGCGACCCCGCTTCCCCTGGACACCTGGGCATCGCCAGCCCGGGTGCTCCCTTGGGGGGCGGTTGGGGGTATTTTCAGGAAGATAACAAGCGAAACATCCAGTGATTCCTGTCGGGGGCTTCATGAAGATACTTTTTTAATCGTACGCAGACCCAAAGCTGGTCGGGGTCACTAGTGACACGGTTTAGTGGCAGGCTGATGGTTGGACTAGGTGATCTTAAAGGGCCCTTCCAACCTGGACAATTCTATGATTCTATGGAAGAGCAATGCCCTGCTGACCTCCGACCCATAATTATTTATTTTCTGATATTCAATAAAATGCTGGAAAAGGGCCATTTTTGTTGCCATGAGTGCTTTGGTCACTTCCTTAGATCACTAAGAGTGTTTTATACTTCTGCTTTAGCACTCATTACAACCTGCTGCATTTCATACTGTTAATGCAGAATGAGTTTAGCAAATATCTAACAATTCCAAGCACCCACGTTTCAAGGCCTGCTGGGGAGATGCTCCTCGTTGGAAATGTCTAGCACAGGACAAAGAAGAGGACAAACCTCCACGTTTAAGACTGGGTAAATGCTGGTATTTTTCTTTGTAGGCTTGAGGTTGCGCAGGCATTTGAACTCCTTTGCACACACAGGGGTCTACAGCAGCCCACAGAAACATTTCACGTTCTCATTAAGGATATGCAGCCCAAAATCAAACCAAAAAATGTGGCTGACACTAAACCACAGCTCACTGCCATCCACTGCAAGGGTAAGATGTTCACTGGGACTGCTTATAGGAGGTACTCACCTGGGTGAGTGGCTCTCAGCAGAGCAGGTTTCTCTGCAGAAGGAGGTATCAGGGCCTTGGAGTCAAGGTGGAGACACAGCAGTGGTTTGGGGGTAACCTCAGTCCGCTGCCCCGCGCACACCCTGAGCCTCTCTCCTGGAAGAAGCAGTTCAGCTCCGTGACAACAGCAGTGAGTTTTTAAAAAGAAACACTGGCACAGCCCGAGAGCTGAATTCTCTGATTTCAGTCCTCTGTGGCAGATACGTTCCTCCTAAACACCCAGGGAAATTTTAATGCTGAGTTTTCTTAATTGGTTATACAACTATTCAGGTTACTCACTGCCAGATATTGTACAATTTTATCCTGAAAATCTGCATATGTCTGAAATAATTTTGGATTTTGGTTGGTTGGGTTTTATTTTTCCCAAGCTGTGTGTTTATAAAGGAGACCAAAGGAAAGAAAGAGGTATTTTACAAATCAGGTTACAAAACAACGACCTAGACAGAGAGACGTGAGAAGCTTTGACAAAATTTAAACATTGAGCTACTTCTTTGACCCCCGCTAATCATGATGGAGTGGTATTTACAGGAGAATTAACACCTTTCATCATGGATCATGCAGGAGACCGAAAGAGGTGGCAGTAACAGCTGCCGGGGGAAAGATACCTTTCATCTTTTCTGCACTGGTTTTCCTCTGCCAGCTCCCTCTGCTGCTATCAGCCTTGTAGCCTCGTACAGTGACAGCAGAGGAAGAGCATATTGTGGTTAAGAGAGCTGACAACTTGCCAAAAGTTGTACTCGGCCCTCACGGTGGCAAGAGTTGTGTCAGTGACAGTGAATTTACGAAAAAATGGAAGTAATTCTAGGGCAGCCTCATGCTTTTAATAGGAGCAAGGTCTTTCCAGGAGGCTGCAATTTCAGGAAGTTTCAGATGGTAGTTTACATAGATTTAATTTACTAAATCATAGGCCATGGAACATTGGTTTGCACTACTGAAAACACCTCTTTTCACACTTACCATGGAATATGAAGTCAAATTACAGTTTTGTATGTGCATATTATTAAGTATCAGGATGTTTGGGACTCCTCAAATGGAGGAAGAATTTAAGACGCTATAAATGATTATGTAGTCCAAGTCATCGCTGTTGTGAACAGTTTAAAGTTTGACTAAAACCACGACGCAGGGAGCATCGGTGTCAATGCTCTCGGGCATTTAGACATTGCAGCACACAGCAGCATTTCTCAGAGTGGATTTTATGAATAACAGTGAAGAAAGAGAGATGCAAGCGTGGTTTTGAAAAATATTCCAAGGCTAACTTCAAGTTTAATAATCTCGGTCTGTTCAGTAAAGCTTTTAAATACATATTTAAAATAAGGCGGATTCTTAAGTTTCATCTATGAATGAACAAAAGTCTTTTTTTTTAAATGAAGCCTAAGTAGAAGTGCTTTTGCTGACTCAGGACTGACATTAGGGAGGGAAGAGCATAGTGATAAATCGGAGAAAACAGACGTGTTGGATGACAAGGAGCAGGGACTCAGGCAGCGCTGCAAATAGAGTCATTGCAGAAGTTTAAAAATTCAGATGAAAAAGAAGGTGGCTCTGCTTATGCTAAGAGCTTGGTGCTGCAACTAGATTGGACTGGTTTTGTGGTTATCTGCGTGAGTTCATGACTGCAGCTCCGGAGTGTGAGTATGAGTAACAAGAATCCGAGAAAAATCGTGAAAGAGGAAAAAAAAGGGAACTTTCTCATAAATGCAGCCGACGTAGCAATTTCTTACTCCATCTGTTATTTCTATTGCCAACATGCCAGTGTTGTCTCTGTAACAGTGCACCTTAGGTCATGAACTTAATATATATGAAATACGCGTCTTTTGCAGAATTTAACAAGATGATGTTATCTCAAACTGCATTTGGGGGAGCAATGCAGAGCAGGCAGCAGGCAAATGGATAGCAGGCTGATTAAAGATAAAGGAGTAATAGCCTTAAGTATTATAAGTAAGTCAGGAAGAGCAATCAGCAGTGTTTGCCAGCACGTGCACATTCACAAATACCTGGGCAGAGCTGTTCAGCTATGAACTGGAAATGAGAAATCACCTTTGAGCTTTAAAAGTCTTTGGCTTCAGACAAAGCCATGAATGTTTCTTTGTAGTTGTATCCAAGCCCAAAACTCAAAAGTAAATAAGGGGATCCCCTAGAACAAAGGCAGAGCTTGTGGTAGGCTACTTGGAATAACAAGTAATTAGCGGGAATGCTGGTGCACCAGAGAGGGGAAGCAGAGATTGAGAGCTGAGGGCAGCAGCGGGGTGGGTGGATGCTGTCCTGGACAATGACTCTCCAGATCCCACATTTAAGGCTGCTTAGTGATATTTTGTAAATAAAGGTAAACGATTAGAGAAGAATCTGATTAAATTTAAGCTAAAATTGCCCACTATATCTGATTGATTATAAGCCTTTTCTTTCAAACTATCTAGCTAAGAGTATGAATGGGAGTCTTAAATGAATCCCCCCTGCTGTACCATTAAGCCTGTCTGTATTGTAGGCAAGGTAAATTCGAATAAGCCCTTTAAACCCCCGTTGCTGTATTTGTTATCTGTGCAGAGGCAGAACATGGATGACAACTCCAAATAAAGCTGTGAGCAGAACTTGGAAGCTGGGAGAGGTTTCCCTGCAAACCTTCAAAGAGTCATTGCTGAATGTTTGGAAAGAGTTGCCTTCAGCAGATAACACCCCTCCTGCAAGGAGCAGATGGCTGAGAGACAGCCCTGGGCAGATCCAAAAGCATCAGAGAGGGAGAAGTTCTCTTGCACTTGGCCTTTAATGTTTTTAATTCTTTCTGTTTGTAAAAATAATTCCTTTTAAATTATGCCAGTTCATTTATGGGAATGGTAAGTGAACATGTCCTTTCTGAAACAGTAAATTGTTAACATTCTTTGTCTAATCTAATCAATTCTGTCCTTAAAGTCAAATTCCAATCTTCCCTTCAAATTGAGGGTTGTGTGCCTTTTAACTTAGCTAAGGTTCATTAGATTTAATAACAGCTCTGAAACTAAGGTCCCAAAACATCACTAGGGAGTAGGAAGACACACGAAGACGCGTTGCTTATTCCAGTTCAGAATGAGGTAGATTCTATCCCCCATCCCTATCTTTGGCACCTAATAAACAGAAAAAGAGAATCAATAATGGCCACATGCATTTATCTATTTTGGTTATTCTGTGGCTAACATTACAGCACCACAAGAGGTTAAATTTACTCATGTTTATTCTGTTGGCGGCTTTTTCTGAAAACTGCATGGCTTTTGAGTGGCATTAGTTTTTCAAAATGCTTTTAAAATTTGTAGAGGGTATTTTTTAAACTGCCAGGTAAATGTACTCAGGGTTGACAGTCTGTTTTGCTTTCAGAAGTAATGACATCTTTAGTATGTTTTAGCTCCTAATTCTCTTTCATATTTGACCTCTTGTATATACTGTATTTGACTAATGTAGTAAAGGGCTGCAGTATAAAAATCTAATGTAATTTGGCTTAGATAAGCACTATGAGGTTTAATATAAAATGTAGGAAATCTATCTCCAGGGGTTATTAAGAGCCAAATAAAATCAGTAGCAGACTTTCCATTAACTTCAATTGTCTTTGGATCAGCCCCTTGCTCATTTATGGTTCTCGAGTATTTTATATTCTTTATTACATAACGGCTTGAAACTGAACTCAAAACACTATCAGCTGTATTTACTCAGAATGTGCCAGAATATTTTGAAGTCCCTTGGCTGGTGGAATATTAATGGAATAATCTTTGTTTTACCCATAACGAACTGTGGCACTGACATGTAATTACATTGATGAGTTGCATATGATCCAATTCTCAGCTATTATTTCTTTCTGCCTCCCATGCTGTTTGGGTTTGTGTGGGTACAGCTTGCTTAGTTGCAATTTTTAAAAAAGTAGGAAAACATAGAATTCATTCTGTAGCCTATCTATGGAATAAATGCTGCTTGAGTAAGGTCCAAAGCATTGATCTTGTAGGATTCCTCAGCAAGGAAAAGAGGAAAAGTTCACCAAAGCAGAAAAAAAGCACATTCTTTGGCTTTGTTTTATGAAAAGGTCTGGTTCCTGCCTCAAGGAGAGAGTTCATGGTGGAGGATCATAAAAGGGAAGAAGCACATGAGTACGTTTTCCTCAGCTTTGACTACACACCAAGTTAGTCTGCGTCTTTCCTTAAGGCTTTGCCTGCATTGTAGATAAAGGCAATATTTACTTATTTAATAAAGAGTAGAATGGTAAGAACAAATGCCCTCTAAAGGAGCAGAAGTGCAGATCATCGACTAGCTTTCGCTGGGTGGAGTTGCACTGATTTTTGCTGAGGATTTCACCCAGAATTTCACCCATTTTCATGCATATCTTTATACAATAAGAAGAAACTGAGAAATAAGTCCTCACAGAGAGAAGCAAGTGTGATTGCTTCTTCCCCTCACAATTTTCCATCGGGCTTTGTTGAGGCTTTAAACAAGTATTTAGAGAGATACAGATTCCCTCCGCCTCATATTAATGGAAAATATGTTTCCTGTCTGTTCCCTAGATAAAATTATTTATTTTTCTTGGATAGGAGTAAGATATCTCACTGCAGATAGCACTTTCTTGGCACGGCAAATTATGAAAATTTTTTGTATCATCTATAGTCTGAAGAAACTAGAAGGACAGTGTCTGTCTGGTACCCTGTTAACTTCCCTCTCTGATGCTCTGGGAGAGGTTCTGAAAGGGAGAGCTAAAAAAGCTCTAGAAGAGTCTTCTCAGGAATGAAGTGCAAAAGCCCCATGTAAGTAATTTAAATAGAGGTCAGAAACTGCAGTGAGGAATCTGTTTCAAATCAAATCTTATTCTGGCAAAAAAAGTAGACGATTATGTGGTTTTCTCATATGATGTAATTATTGTTAAATTTTATTAAATAAAAAAAAAGTGAAAGGTAGCTTTTCTTGATGACGTGTCAACATTTGTATGAATTAAGTGCCAGAAGGCAATCTGCTCTATAGGTAATGGAGCAAATCTTAAAGTTGTGCAGAATAGCCCAGCGGTATTGATAACTAAACAGATACGTAAGCTTCAATCACCTGCTGGTGACAATTGAAAATGGAAGGGATTAAATAATCTAATTTGATTAGATTAGTTTAAAAGATTAATTCTCATTTTATTGGTAGTATAAGCAACTGTGGTAAATTCTATGTAATTTTTGTAATTGAATGTCTTTCTGGCATAATGTTGATTTAAGCACTCTCTTCAGTTACACTGTAATTTGAAGTTTCTGTTCCATTACCTTTCTTCTTACTCCATGGTTAGGAATTTTGATATAAACTGTATGAGAAAAAGAGGTGGCTTATGGAGACCAGAATTTGAGTAGGGATAAAGAGAATTTAAGTGCTGTATTCTGACATTTAATACTGCTAACAATCCTGGGTTTGTCATATTAGAAATAGATAGTAAGTATATCTGAGAATGAAAGCCAGATGGTTAGTGGGGAAAAAAATAAATCCTTTTGGCATCTTTCTTTATGACACAAATTTTGTTCCAATGACTATGTAGGTCAAGAATGAATAAAACAATAACTTCAGCAATGAAATTCAGACAGAGGTAGTACTACTACTTAAAAAAAACCCCAACAAACCAGCTACTTTGTTTTTCCTGCCAGAACAAGGCTGTAGTGTATCAGCTTCCCCCAACTCGCCTCTCCGACATGGACTATCTGTAGACAATTGTCTCTACTTTGATCCTTTCCCAAAATCCATGATTGTAACAATTTCTTAATGTTTTTTTTTCCATTTAAGAATGCGCCCTTTCTGCATTATGGCTGGCTGGCTTCAGAGCTGCTGTGGTTACATCTATGGTCTTGACAAAGGGAAATCATGATGAACTTCTTACATTTGGTAGAATATTGTTTGTATTTGAGAAAAAAAGTGAGCAGCTGAGTTAAAAGTGAACTTCACATTCCCTAAGCAAAGACTTATTATTCCAACCTGTTGGGGCAATTTATCTCCTTTGCAGTAAAGAAGACATTATCTTTAACTTGACTTCGTAGGTGTTATTTTTATAGTGCACCAAATACATAAAAACTCTGGTTTCTTGTTATTTCAATCTAGAAATAACTAAGTATTAGTTAAATAAAATTATTAAATGTTGTCAAATGGTCAATGCTGTTCTTTAACTGTCAGAAAGCAATGTGATCTGTTTAGTTACTAACCTAAGTGATTATTGCTCAGAAATGAAGGCATTCAAAAGTAAAAGTGATCAATCCAATGAAATGTTTCCTTTCTTTCACCCTGCTGTATTTAGACTGGTCTAAGTTTGCATACATTACAAAGGAAAACACTGCTTAAAATCTGTTAATTTTGTCTATATAGACAATATAGTCTATACAGACTTGTTCATAGGAAAGGGACTGTCAATCAAGAAGAAGATAGATAATGTAGGAGAGGCAAAAAGATGTTTATTTGCCTTGTGTATAATGATAGTTTTAGAACTAAAACCATCTTTTTAAGCAAGAGATGTCCTCTGTATCATTTTTTCCCCACTCAGTCCTTGATAAACTCCTTGGCTTCTCTTTTCAGAGTACCCCTACATATGTAAAAACCAGTTGATCTGTATTTTGAGGATGAAGGGTCATTTTAAACTCCACAACCCATTAACAGCAGGTTTCCTGACGTTGAAACACTCAGTCCCCAAGCCCTCTACAAAGGCAGTATAATCAGTTAGACCTTATTTCTCATCTTCCCTCTTTGATGATACAGATTTAATGTAGAGATATTGCATTTGCTGAATTGTGAAAGGAGGAATTTCCCTTCTATAGATCTGTGACTCTCTGTGATGTGCTTACCTCTCTGTTTCCAGACTTGCTGCCACGCTAAGAGCAGGCGTCCCGCTGTTCGGCTGGAGCCTTAGCATTGTGTATCTGAAGATAATCCCTAGACCACCAGCATCTTTTCGGCATCTGTGAACATAAAGGTTATGACAGTTGCCCCTTCTGAGTGTAATCTTTGATTTTACAAGAATTCTGCTAAAAGATTTTCAAGCTGTGATTATCTCTTCCTACTTTTTGTGGTATTGCCAGGGGGGAAAAAAGAATAGTGGAAGTTTTACAAGCAATGCACTCTGCAGTGTTTTAAGACCTTCAATTTGCAACTAAATTATGTACTTAGCTTTACACACTTGACTTCTTTGGACTATTTAACAGCTTACACTGCAGCACATGTTTAAGTGTTTGCAGGATCAAGATCCACATCCTCTCTGCACCATTGAATGTTTTGCGATTGAACAGTGGTTGGATTCCCCAAGGGGTTGTCCTTTATATATAAATGGAGAACATCCATGGCTTGCATCTGGGATTTCTCATCTTGTTTGAGTGATCTGATCTCCTTAGTGTGTATGTGACTACTCATGCACTTAAATATGTAGGCATAGTAAGGACCAGAATAAGCCTGCTGGGGGAAAAAAGCAAGCAGGAGAAGGAATCGCCAAATATTCATGTCGGGGTTTAACCCCAGCCAGCAACAAAGACCATGGAGTCTCTCACTCACTTCCCATTACCCCCCCAAAGGGTAGGAAGAAGAGAGAGAAAAGGAGGGGAAAGGGAAAAAAACCCTCATGGATTGATATGAAGACAGTTTAAGAGAACAATAATGGAAAAGGAAAATAACAATAATTAATAATAGTAATGGTAAAAGAAAATACAAGACACAAATCAGTCTCACCACCCAGTGAATTGATTGCACTGCCCAGCCCAACCTAAGCAGAGATTGCAGATTCCCCCCCTCCCTGGCCAACCCCTGTTTATATACTGAGCATAATGTGTATGGTATGGAATATTCCACTGGCCATTCCATCCTTCTGTCTATGCTCCTTCTCAGCTTCTGTGAGAAGCTGGAAGAAGTCCTTGACAAGTATAAACATCCAGTTGTTGGATGAAAGACAGAAAAAAAAATTTTAAAGGGCTTTCTAGCTAAACAAAAGTATATCCTAAACTTACAGCCTTATACATTTTTATATCTGGTTTGACATATTCTTATTTATGAAAGAACAATTTTAAATTGGCCAACAAAGTTTCAAGAGAGTTCAGGATTCGTAAACAGTTACTTCTTTTTGCAATTGATTATTCTTGTATTATCTTGGTTGGGCCATTCTGTGAACGTACCACTGACTTCTCCATTACTTAAAAATACAGTTCTGTCTATGTTAGAATTACTAGTAATTTTGATATTACCTTTGATGACAGCAAGAATAGATATTTGCCTTTTGACAAGTATTAGTACTAAAGCAGACTTACGAGCATTATCACAAGAATTTATGTCCACTGCAGACCCTGAGGTCACAGTCCTCTGGTTATTGCCTCTAAGTCATGGCCATGGCCCCTCAAGGTTATTGTCTCTAAGTATTGTACCTATGAGACAGCACCTCTACCGGATCTAAGAGCAAAGCTCAAACCTTCTGATGAGTATTACTGCATCTGAAGTGCTTTGGCACCAGAAGCAACTGTCCAGTTTCCTACTGTCTCTGCTCAGTCAAAACTTCACTCCCTGATTTTGAGTTGTGCAGTAAAATAAAATATCTTTATTGAAACTTGTTTTATACCCTTGTTTGTAGATAGTGATATGCTTCTCTGTCTATGAAACCTTTTGGTTTTATTCCTTATTTGCGCTTTGGATACACATATTTTAATTCTACTTGATCATCTTAAACATGCATCTGTTGACACGTTCATTAGTAATGAATGCATATTCTCATGTGCATTTCTGTTTAAAAAGGAGCTTCATTAATTGTTACTGTGATTCATGACGAGATGCATAATATGTAGCGACCCCTTTGTTAGAACTGTTGTTGCCTTTTATATCCAGAAATGTGTGGAAGGGGAAAAATCAGACCTATATGCTCCTTCATATCCACTGCAGGCAGGAATGCTCAGGATTCTATTGGCCAAAAAGGCTGATTAAATATTTTGAGAGAATGACATAAAATTCCAGTGAGGTACAGATAACTACGCTATATTCGTTCTAAGGGTCCCCAAAATACCAACATGGACAGGTCTGCAATTATGCTGTAATGAGGTCCCCAACTGTGCCCTATTTTCAGCTCCTTCCTTTTCCTACCAGGAGGTCTGTGAATGCATGGCACAGGAAAGATCTAATCCAAATTAGAGCAGGCTGGCAAAACTTCCAACAAAACAGTTTGTTTTGATGAAAAATACCTTAATTCCTGTGAAATTTCAGTGAAGCAACAGTCTGGTTCCTTGCCTTGCAGGCTGCTTAGGAGACCAGGCTTCCTAAGTCTGTGGTCCCCGACAGCTTCATCATGACTTCTTCTGAGGCTGAGAATCTCAGACAATGAAACAGGGATGCTAGAAGTAAGGAAGAATTTTAGATAAGTGTGGTGGGTTGACCCCAGCTGGTAGCTAAACCCCCACCCAGTTGCTCACTCCATCCTCCCCCAGCAGGATGGGGGAGAGAATCAGAAGGCAAAAGTGAGAACACTTGTGGGTTGAAATAAAGACAGTTTAATAGGCAAAGGGAAAAAAGAGGGAAGAAAGCAAACGATGCAAAAGCAATCACTCACCACTAGCTGACCACTGCGTGGCCAGTCTCTGAGCAAAGACTACTTTAAGTTTTGAATCTCCAGCTAAATACAAATACCTAGCCATGCACTGGAAGTTAAACAGCTTTTGGGGATGTTAGCATCTTGTTTATTTTTGTATGTCTTAAACATCTAGTACCATGTGGCTTTCAGAATTGGGATGTTAAGATTATTGTATTCTTATCTTAAATCAGAATCAATCCCACTTGAAATGTGCTGAAGGCAGCGGAGGCTGTATAACTTGTAGTTAATTGTCCTGTAGGGTCATACCTTAAAGATTCTTTTAATTTCCTGAACTAGGGGTCATTGTATCCTTTTTAGGTATGTACTAATAACATCTCCTATTAGGAAAAAAAACATGGATTTTTTTTAAAAGATTGTCTCATTAAAGATATGAGGTTAATAAATGTGTCACAATACAGCCTGAAGGTGGAAAACTCTGTATCAGCCACAGACACAGGTGTTGCCAATTGCCCAGGTGAGCAGCCAACAACTTGAGAAGAGCTAATGGGTGGTGAAGTTAGTTTGCTTCCTCACACACCAGCTTGGCTTCTCCTTCTCTTTATAATTATATATGAGAACACATTATACAAGCCATCAGGCTCAGGAGAACTCCTCTTATTTATTATCTGAATAAAGTACATTGACATTAAATAACTATCATGAAGAAGTAAGTCATTGTCTCCCACAGGGAAGCTGTTCCTTCATCTTGTCTTGGAGATTGATAATTTCAGAGCCCACAGACAGGTCTCATCTTCTTTTCCATGTTTTTCCATTTACATATGCTAATGGCTATCCTGTCTGTAGATGGTACCAGTTTCCTAAAGCCATTGTTACAGAAAATTAAATTTCTCAGAATTGATTGATGACACAGTTAAAAATTTAACTTAATTAAAAAGTATAATTAGCAGCATGTGAGCTAACCTTGACAGAAAAAATGCAGCATGAGGAGCAGACTTAAAGAAACGCTGTCACAGAAATACACTAATACCACACATAGAAAGACATTTATTATGATCCCTCAGATCTCCTACTGGATGAACCGAACAGCTATTTTATCACTATAAACACTATCAGAGTTATTCTCCTCAAGGAAAAGAAAATTATTTCTTGATTCTCATGAGTGGAAGCATAACTGTCTGCCTCAAGTTTTATGAGTATTTTAAGCCGTCTTGTGTACTAGTCATAGATGCCAGTACAGTTTATCTTGCTGAATGAGGAGAAAAGAAACATACCACGCAGAAATACCCCCTTCACTGCTGTGTAACTTTATGTCACAACCATTTTCTGCAGTAAGGGCCATGCATTAGGGTTTCACCTTCTCACATACACACCAAAGGGTAGGGGGGGAAAAGAGGAAAGGAGCACCTCATTTGTGTGAGGAACTGATGAATCTTCTACTGAAACGTGTATTGCACCTACTTGATTTCCCAGAGTCCCAAGCACGTGTTGGCGTGGAGAAGAAACAGTGTTTTCATGGCCCCACAACTCTTCAATCTGTGAGGATTTGCTGTTTACAAAGCTCTCAAGTTGCCCGGCTCTACAGTTGAGCAGAACAAGGGTTAGGTAAAATATTCAGCAAAGTTTCCCTGGTGGATTTGCCCTAAGGGCCAACTCAGTAGCAAAACAAAATCTTATTTCACTTATTTACAAAAGCTGAGATTGCATTTTTTTTAAAAGCTACCAAATTGCAAGACACTGGGAAGAAGACAGAGTTCTTGGGAACAAGTAGATAGCACTGTGTATGACAGCTGCGATGCGGCTACAAGGAAGAGGGGACAGGTTTTAACTCATGCCTAGGGCTTCTACCAAACTACCATTACATCTACATGTAAATGGCATAAACACATTCGAATTAATCAGTCCTGAAATAGAGTCTCCCAGACAAAGTTCTTAACAGCTCAGTCTTCATGTTTCAAAAGACGCTGTCTGTAGGTTTCAAAACAATATTCCACATCCTCTCTTTGACTACATACATAAAAGTTATATTATCAGTTCTGGGTGTTTGAAGAAATATGAAAACATTTTTAATGGACATTAAATACAAAATGAAGACATTACTTCAGCTGGTACCTCAGCCAAATGCATTTGATTTCCTTTTGGTTATGACGTACTCACTTGTAGTATTTAGATCTTGTAGGTTTTACTGCTCACAGACTGGGCTCCTGTCTTTACAATAGAGTTCCCTTACAGGTCTAATTGATGCAGGGAAAGTGTTGCTTAAATACTTCATTAGGTTGCTGAACTAGAGATAAAACAATTCATTGTTTAAGTTGAAAACTCAGCACTCCCCCTAGGGATTGCAGCCTTGGGCTTGTTCTTCATTGCTAGTTTACCCTGGCTCTTCAGGAGGAAAGCGAGTCCCCAGAACTTAAGGTCACCTTCCACATCTTTAAATTAAAGACAACATTTCTAACATTTCTCCTCTGTGTCTAGGTCTGCAAGTGTATTGTGTATCTTGCTAAAAAAGTCTGTACTTTCATTTCCTGCAGGAAGAAACTAGAGACAAAAAAAATTAACCCTCAGGAGCCGAGGTTCAGTGTCCTACCTCACAAATGATGTAGAAAAGCTGCCAAATGGGACATTTGGAGGGGCCAAATTCCAACAGTACTTCTATAGAACCTGTTTTTTCTCAGCAGCTTTGCTCATGCAACCTGAGGCAATTAAAGCTCCAGCACTCCAACGCATGACAAATTTCCTTTTGTCTATAGTGAGGTAGGGACATATCTAAGAGCATTTTCTGGTTGCTGTGGTTTTTTGCCTTGATGCAGCTGTTTGGATTTCAATAATAAAGCAGTGTTCACTCAAGTTCTCATCACGGCTGTGATTTCCTTCAGAGCAAACCTAGCAAAGCAATGAATATAAACTTGGCTCTATCTAGTCTGGATCTAACTTGAGAGTGAATGTAGGTTACAGGGACAGTTAAAGGAGGAAGGAAACTCAGGGAGACCCCACTGAGTTACTGATATTCCCAGATGCTGCGTGTCAACAGGTAAAATTTGACTTAGGAACCTAAAGGCATTTTTTTCCTTGGTTATGCCTTTATCTTTCTTACTGACATATCAGCAGTTGCATGAGGGACGCTGAGGCACACTAGCTTTTAAAATAACTTTCCACAGAGGTATTTTTGTATTTTTTTCTTAAAAAAATTTCAAAAATGACTGTCAAAAGCCCTAAGGTTTTGCAGTGCAGGAGTTCAAGGGATATTGTTCAAAGAGATTGAGCAAAATCACTTGACAAAATGAGTTAAAGTTGTTAATCTACACCCTAATATACCCTGTAATAGGACAGATTACATATTGCAGGTGCATGTATGTAAGACATAGCTTTATGTCAGCATGCTAGTATGTATATTGAAATTTATACTGGTTTACAGTCTGAATTCTGCCACACACATACCAATCAGATAACCATCTTGATGTGGAACAAATAATTTCCCAGATATAAAAACTCAAAGTGGCCAAGAACTTGGTTACACCAGAGTGGGGCCACATCTTTGGTAGCCACGTTGAAAACTGTGTGAAAACTATGGCTCTTTTCACTGTTCAGCAGTCTTTCCCCCTTCTGGTGATGTTGGTACAATTAAAGTTGAGTGCCGTCACTAAAAGAAGTTTAATCCTTTTGCTGCAATGTAGTCATATGGTAAATTTTTATAGCTATAACTACTCCTGCTTTATTTGCTATCCCAGCAGGGCATGGCTGAGATATAACAATATCGCACAGCAGGGCTGTCTCTTTTCACAAAACATTTCGTTGAGGCTTTTGAGCTATCTCCTACTAATCAGATTTCTCACCGAGTTGCCCACCCACCCAAATCAAGTGTGGTCAGTGGACCTGGCAGGTTACCACGTTCCAAGCAGTTTAATGAATATCTACCCATTTAATTTTGCTAAAGAAGAACCAGCAGGGTGGCTTCATAGGGTGGGATTATTGCCTCTGCATCCTGTTGTGCTTGACTGTGGGTTTAATTCCTGCTTCTGCAATATGAGTGGGTAAATGTAATCTGAGATAGTACATTTGATCTCGCTGCTCCCGGCAATGGAATCCCATTGAGCCACCTATTCCAAAACAGTGCGTGGAGGTTTCTTACAAGCCTAAATATTGCCTGACATAAAGTAGTATATCTAACTGTAGAGCAACAGCTGGCACGCTGAGGATATATATTCATTTGCGCCCTTCTGCACTGCCTCGAGCAGATACCACTAAACATAAAAGAATTGGAAGATGACATTAAAAATATTATTTGTAAAGCTGGTATTTGTTTCCCCAGCTGTTTTCAGTCCTCTTTTCTTGTTCCTAATGTTTTGCAGTTTCATTCTTATTCCTGTTTCTCCGGTGGTACCTGTGATGCAACTTTGAAACTTTAATAAACAATATTCTTTGCAGAATCTTCCATGTAGAATTGTAATTTGTTTTATGACTATTACAACATAAATCATTAATTACTTCTCAGGCATATTATCAGACAGCTTTCTGGTCGAAAGGATTAAGAAATTAAATCAAAAGCAGATGAAAACTGAACAGCAGGTAACTTGGATAGGTTCTGAAATACCCATTATTTTGCTGCCTGGTTTATGCCTTACAGAGTACAAGGCAGCCCAGAATTCAGTCTCAGTTCTGTGTATAATTGCAATTATTTTGGATAGCCGTGTTCCAGCTTTATCATTAGCAACTTAATTCTGCAATTGCTTATGAACAGAATTCCCATTTCAGTCCCTGAACATACACTCAGATTGCCTGAGGGAAAAAGGGTCTGCATAAATATGACTGCAAATACAGATAGAAGCAAGTGAGTTGACAAAAATGTCACAAAATAATGCACTTTGCCTGCACATTTTCAACTGATCAGAAGTTCCTGTAATACAATAAGAAAGATCATAGAATCATAGAATGGTTTGGGTTGGAAGGGGCCTTAAAGATCATCCAGTTCCAACCCCCTGCCCTGGGCAGGGACACCTCCCACCACACCAGGTTGCTCAAAGCCCCATCCAGCCTGGCCTTGAACCCCTCCAGGGATGGGGCAGCCACAGCTTCTCCGGGCAACCTGGGCCAGTGTCTCAGCACTCTCACAGGAAAGAATTTCTTCCTGAGATCTAATCTAAATCTCCCCTCTTTCAGTTTTAAACCGTTACTCCTTGTCCTATTGCTCTACTCCCTGATGAATAGTCTCTCCCCATCTCTTCTGTAGCCCCCTTCAGGTACTGGAAGGGGCTATAAGGTCTCTCCGGAGCCTTCCCTTCTCCAGATTGAACAACCCCAGCTCTCTCAGCCTGTCAGATACAGCTATCTGGAAGATAGTTATGTTTTCTTTAAAATGAAGTGAAGCTCTAAAACAGGAAAATGAAACTTAGCCAGGCTTTTTGTTTGCTTGTTTCTTTCTTTTTTTTCCCCAGTCTATATGGTTCATTTACATTTCTCTCCATGCTGCCACTTTTTGTGGGATTTGCAGGATGTTACTTTGCAAGCACAGCTCGCAGGCATTCCTTAACACGTCCTCATGGAGACAACGTTTGTTTTGTTTGTGGATAAATTATTATATTAAATTCTTCAATGTGACTGTCCTGACACGGGGTCTTGGACTTTTCAGAATGGAAGAGTAGTTTCAAAAAAGAGAAGAAGGTGTTGATGGGATACTAGGTTAGAAACTTCAGAGCTGCACTAAACATTTACCTTTTTACTGCCACAAGCAACCCTGAAGCCCTCCTGCAAAAAAGACTGAAGCTGCACGGAGAATAAATCTATCGTCTACATACAAATTAGATCTGCCTGAGCTCCTTCTCCAGGCTAAACAGTCCCAGCTCTCAGCCTCTTCTCATACAAAGGATGCTCCAGTCCCTTAATCATCTTCGTGGCCCTTCACTGGGCTCGCTTTGACGTGTCCGTGTCTCTCCTGTATTGCTGGGCTCAGAATGGACACTGGACACTGTGTGTGGTTATATCTCACTAATAACTAGAAGGCAGATAAGGAGGATAATATAGCGGAAGCTCCAAAGCATCACTTCAGAATGAGTACATGTGACTACCAGAATAAATGTACCAAAGCTGTGGGTTTCAAGGGCTGCAAAACTTACACACACAAAAAAAAACCCCAACCTGTTAAAAAATGTGAAAGAACTGGTTTCTTTAAGAGAAATCAATGCAAACCATAAATCAGGATTAGACATTTTGGATCATCTTTGCAACAAAGAGGTTTAGAAATTTTATTATTCTGTTGTGGTGCTGCAAAAAAACTCCACATTTTAATCAGTCTTTTTACTCAATATTTCCCCTTTTCCAGATGCAGTGGTGGAGGGGAGAAGACAACGGCTACCCTACTGTACACCAGGAGCCAAAACCTGAGAGAGGAATTAAATGGAGTTATTGAGCTAGTTAATGAGTATGCTGAAAGCATCTGTCTTTTCATTCTGTTTATAATTTTTCAAAAGAATGCTAATATATTTTGACATGAGGGAATGAATGAATAGGAAAAACAGCAACTCTAGTGCACTGGAGAAAAAAAAAAGGCAACTAAAATCTCAAGAGGAATAGGAAATGAGAAATTTTCATGTTCTTCCATAAAGAGAATCACTCTTTATCTAAATTCCTAAAGCCCAGGTTGAAAAGCATAAAGTAATGCATTCAATTTCCTGGCTGTAGGTAGTGGCTTATGAGAGACCATCATGGGGTATATTTCCTGTTCATGTAAATGCTGAGCTTCTGGAATAAATCAGTAATATTTTGTCCCTCTTCCCAGGACCATTTTCAAAGGACACTATTGAGAGATGCTGTCAAATGTGAATGTTTGGTTTCTTAGAACTTAAAAATGAAACTCCTTATAACTGCGTGTATCATCATGGGGTTAAAAATAATGAACACTAACTTTTTTTTTTTCTTTCTGTTGCTTAGGAAGTAAGATTGAGTCTTTCCAAAGTCTGGGAGCTTTATAGCTATATGCTGAATGTTCTGCTCAGCATCAAGGCAAATCCCAAGTTAAGCTATCAGAGATGAAAAACAACAATACCATCGCCTTATCTTAAGCTTTCCTTCAGGGGATTCAAAAACATTCAGTAAACATTAGCGAATTTAAGTAATTCTCTGTGAAGCAGATAGTCAGAATTTTCAAAAGCCTGTAAGTGCCAGGAAATCCATTAACTCTCAGTTATCAAAGGGCATCCCAGAGTAAGCCAATGAAAAATAGAGTATGTTAGAAGAAAGTCAGTCACAGATTACACAGACTCTTACTGTCAAAAGAGTATAACTTGAGAAAGAGCTGATGTATGCAGTTAGTTTCCGTTCCTTTTAGGTTCTGATTAAGTGCTCATTGCTGTTGATAGGGATTCTCTCGTTCATTTTCCTGGGACTTGACTCCCACATTCAGAAAGAGTTCTGAAATTTGATCTGACTGTTACAATAAGAGGATCCGAAGGAAAGAGAGGTGGTGGGGTGGCCCTTTGTGTTAAGAACAGTATTGTATGCCTAGAACTCAGCAATATGCATGATGACAGTGTTGAGTGTCTGTGGATAAGAATCAATGGCTGTGCTGCCATCCAATGAGACCTGGACAGGCTGGAGAGCTGGGCGAGGAAGAACCTCATGAGGTTCAACAGGGAAAAGTGTAGGGTCCTGCA
>JAOXNO010000013.1:28776356-28805579 GCA_028565335.1 Limnodromus scolopaceus
CTAGCTCTGGGCAATCCTGCTCCAGCAGGGGAGTTGGACTAGATGATCTCTATGGTCCCTTCCAACTCTAAAAATTCCGTGAAATTCAGTGAAGTGGTGGCATTTTTTGAACCTAGATCTGGAATCACACCCTTGGTCATACATGGTGGAGTGATGATTATGAGGGAAGGGCGTTCCAAAATTCTGAGGTTTCTGGGTCATGCCAAGCCTCTGCTGAACTCTGGTCTTTACACCGTCATCAGACACTGGTTAAGAGAGACACTCCAAGATCAAACACCCACCAAATCTCACCATTTATATAAAGCCAATAAGCATCTTTTTAGCCTGGAAACAAAACTAAGTGTCAAGTCTTCTAACTTACTGTTCTTACTCCACACTTCCTTGGTGGGTGGCTGTTTAAGTTCAGCATCTGAAATCTTTTGGCACAGCATAAATAACCGCTCTAGTGAGCTGTCATTAGACATATTGGTTTTACTCCCCCTCTGTACCTGGTTGGTATAAAATAACACGATCAATCTTGTAAAAAAGACCCCTTGTTTTCCTCCTCCAGCCCTGTTACCACTGCTGTCTCTCCATAAGTCATGAATACTCCTAGCACAGCAGGAACACATTAATGATTTATTTTTTCTAGGGAATACCCTTATTACAAATGATTTTGTTACCTTGCTGGGTACTCTCACTGCAGGACATTGATGCTAATAGATCCCCTCGAGCATTTGCAGTCTACATTCCTCATTTAACTGGATCCCAGGTGCTATGCATGTTAAAAACCTCATCTATAATCTCTTTAAGCATGAGATTTCTATCACATTCTCTTTTGTTGGCTAGGCAATTTCTGGCAGCAACAGCAAAAACAGTGCAAGACTTTTCTAAAAATCATGGGAGAAGTTGCTAGTTGTAGTTATTCACAGTTGCACACAGTGATGGGCTCATATTTAGGGGGAATATCAGTTCCAGTACCCCTTATCTCTGCCACTCTGTATGACTTCTCAGTTTTCTGAAATTCTGGAGCACCTTCAGACCCTCCTATTATTTTCTTATATGCCTCTCAAGCTGTGGCAAAAGAAGTTTTGGCACATTAAAATCAAATAAGTTTTACCACAGTGGGAATAGGACTGAGTGCCAAGACTGAACGCTTCATAAAAATCCTAATTTTCATGCCTTCTGCAAGATTTTGTTGAAAGATCCCTATTAACAGAGGAAATCCTTAGTTATCTGAGGGAAAAGTTTCAGAGGTAAAGGGCTAAATGGATGATAGGTCTTGCACTGACACATTCCTGCTGGACTGTGCAAGGTAGAGACTGACTCTGGTGTGGAGGGGAAAGACTGAAAAATATGAGATGTCATTTGAGTTGGGGACAAAGAACAGAGCAGCTCCATGTTGTAGGAGGAGAGGCTGCTGCCTTTCAGTGAGACTTGGTAGTTGTTACAGATTTTTTGGTTACATAGCAGTTACAAAGAATCTAACCAGTGATGAAGTGGTATGGAGATGTATATGGAGCAAGTATATGGAGTGTGCAAGTCCCTTGGAGAGCACCTCATGTGGATTGCAAATCTAAAGGACAACAATGTTATGAAAGGCCTGTGCTTCATGTTGTCCTCTTTTAATAAATAAATACAGAGCAAAGTTTATTTGGAGATGCTTGAGGACTTACTTTATAATTTTTCCAGGAATATTTCTTTATTGTCCATTTTTCATGCTTTTGCACATGCTCCTTTGTAACTGTAGTTATAGCTGATGCTTGTGTGTGATCAGTCTGTCATGAAAAACCAAGTTCTACTATTTTTTTTAATGCACATCTTCAAAAATAAGATCTTACTAAATCTTGACCCTTGATAAGATCTTACTTGAACATGAACCTACCTTGTTAGATTTGTGAGATGCTTTGCACTTTTTATTCCTCTTTACAAAGTATCAGAAAATAAAAGATTAATTCAAAACACTTATGGGAGGGGAGTACGTGGAAACAAAGAAATACAGATTGACACTATTTTGGCACTGTTTATAAACACTAACTGAACAATAGGCCTTCTGTTTTTCCAATATTAATTAATCCAAGTGACCTGCTGTAATGTTTAAACTATGGTAACACATCATTCATAAGGGAGGTAAGGGGTCAAGGCTGGTTCATAAGGCAGGTAGGGGCCACTGTATTTCGATAAAAAAGAAAGAAAGGTGACCAGGTGGCAAGCAGGTACTGCAGTAAGGGTGGTGGGGAGAGACACAGGAAAGAAACCCGTGGACTTTTCTGACCCCAGAATACCAGCTAATTAGGGCCTGTTACTCCATAATGGCTTGTCTGAGTCAAGAACACCTAAACTAGAATAGTTTCCTTTAAGGTTGGATTTCTGTAGCATTAATTGTCCAGGTTTCTTTTCCAACAGACAGTATTTTCCTATAGTTAATTAATGTGCAATATATTTACTTGGTACGTGCCAATATGCAGTTTCTGAAATGCAACACATTCATACGACATCATCATCTGTAGCCGCAGAGAAGCTGTAACGTCATTTATGCACCATTTTCACAAACAACGAGCTACATTGTGGAACAAGACGTGTCACCAACTGTAGCACCTGTGGGAATCGCAGTAATTCAGAAGCAGCACTAATGTCATCAGAGACATTTGCAGCCTTCCCCCTCCAGGGATAAGAAAATACATATATTTTCCTCTCACTGGGTCCCAAGGTGTTGGGAGATTGAAAAGATGTATGGGTTTCCCCCTAGACTCACAGCACCTAATCTTTCAATCTTTGTTGGTTTGGTACTGATCCATAAATTCTCTAATGCTTCTGCAGTATTTGCCAGTTCTCCCATATTTAAGAAAAGCTGACACACAAATTGCATATATTATCTAGAAATTGAAGAGTCTCAATCGTGCCTTAGGTATGCGGCACAGCTTGGCTCCCCAGCTCCAACAGAGTTTAGTTGGAAGAATTATACTGAGATGAGATGCAGAGTAAGTTTCTTCTCTCAGATGCCAAATACACTGGCTTTATTGAAACCATCTCTGCAGTTCTGCATTTACCCTATATAAGTAATATCTAATCTTTATTTAGTGAAAACAGCCATTGACAGCAATGGCAGGAAGGAACTTGGTAGAGTAAGAATGTTTGGTTTGGATTAAGGTAGTTTTTTTCTTTTTGTACAACCTCTCTCCCGAAGAAAAGACTCATTGAATGAATCGTGTTTGCTGGGACAAAATAATTCTCTTTGCTCGAAGACGAAAGAATGAGGGATTAGCAAAGTACATGGACCCCATGGTTCTCAGATAATGGGTCTGTTTTACCAGAACACTCTACAAGAGGAATCTACATCCTGTGAGACAGACAGTGTTTGTTCCACTGAAGCAGGCTCATCCAATGCAAAATGTAAACAGTTGGAATGGAAATGGGATTTTCTAACATTTTTTTTTGAGCATTTAATAAAAACCAGCCCCTTGAAACTCTGACAATCTCTATCCCTCATCACTTCACTATGGGTTTCATGTTTCATTTAGTGTGATGCCAGCAGGAGAGCAAACTTTTTGGCTGGGAATATCTTTACTTCCATCAAAAATACTTCCCGTTCTTAATGGAATACAGGTAGAAGGTATAGGCTAAACTGCTGGAAATCAATGGAGTAACACAGAGGCAACTGTGGAATACTGCTGAGTAGTGTTACAGCACTGACTCTGGAGCTGTGCCTGAAATGCTTAAAAGCACAAAAAAAAAGAAATGTTGACTCTTCTGCATGAGGGAATGCACTGATCTTAGGGAGGGACACTGAGAAACACTGAGAATGGAACTTTGACTGAAAAAACTTATGACTCTAGGGATTAGGTCCAAGCCCGGGTTTGCTGCTCATAGTTATGTGAACGCTCACTTGAAAGCATCTAGTCCTTGTCCTAGAACTTGCGCTATTGTTTGTCCAGTGGCTTACATATAATTCACATATTCATCAAATTAAAACAAAAGTGCAAGAATATCTTCATCTCTTCCTTTGCAAAGTGGAAGCTGCTGCTGAATTTTAAAGGGAACCATGCCATAGAAGCTTATTAGGCATGTGGGAGAGTATCTAGCAAAGTCTACCAGTATCTTGGGTGTGATAGTTCTGTGCTTCTGGACTCTGATGTTGTGGTTTGGATGCCCAACTGTTAATTTCCAAAAGGACTGGGAAAATGCTGAAATAATTTTGTGGGTTTATTACTATTTGAAGTTACTCAGGCAAATAGAAGCACATGGCAACTGAAGCTGAGCATGAGGTTCTTGTGATTGACGTCCTGATCTTAGCTTCAGATGTTCCTGCAGGAATGGAGTTGTTATAGGATAATAACTGTTCAAAATACTTGAAAAAAAAATACTGGACAGAAATTAATGTTTATTATAAGAGAGAGGTTATCAATAAGGAACAGAAGTCTGCACCTGTGCTGTTCAATATGGGCATAAATGAGCTAGGGAAAAAAGTTAATAGGAAGATGACAATTTGCTGCTGATCCAAATTACTCAGGGTAGTCAAAATGGACCGTGAAGAAGTGTAGGGAATGGCTGGGTGGTAAACTGGCAGATGAGATTTTCCTTTGATAAATGCAAATAATGAATATGGGACAAGGCAATAATCTTAACTGTATATGAAGGGCTCTTACTAGATATTGCCACTCAGAAAAGAGGACGTGTTATTGTAGACATTTCACTGAAAACACACTTTTAACGCCCAGCTGCAGTTACAAAGCAGCAAGCAGAATGGTTAGCTTTATTGCAAAAGGAGCAGAAACATTTGCTATGAGCCTGCTAAGGACCATTAAAGACAGAGATTTGAAAGACATCTGCAGCACAAAACCCTCAATGTTAAGACTGACAAAACTAGGAAGATATACCAATGAAAGTCCCAGTTTAGACTCACCCCATTCTTCCACTCTTTTATTTTAATACAACTTATTCCTGCTAGAAACAAGACTTTTCTGCATATATTCCTAATTTTGCTGAGACCTCACTTTTAACTTAACCTTGGTTTGTGCTTCTAATTATATCATCTGATCAAGATATTCTGTGTCTCAGATGCTTTTCTGGAAATGTAGGTATTTGTACCCTGACTTTGGGGCACCTCATAACAGCAAGGTGTAAGACAGTCAGACACTACAGGCGGAAACACCAAAGAGTGAATGAGCTACCCCATATGGCTGATGTTATGGTTTTACGCTAATAGTGATCCAGGCTTTGCTTGAGATGAGCTTTGGTATGAAAGCTCAGATTTTAATGTCAACAACATTTGATTGTAGATGTCTTACGGAGCATTAGAAATGTCCCTGTATTGAAATATTAGAGAGAACTAATGGCTCTAGTTCAAGTGACTCTAGAACAAGTGGCACTAGTTCTAGAAACCCTGCTGTGGCATTAGTGCGATGCTCTGCTCGATCTAATTATTTGTAATTAGTAATTTGTAAGTCAGGCACCCACACCCCCTCTACAATGTGCTATTTCCTCTTAAGGGCAAACAGCTGCTTTCATATTGAAAACTAAATTTCAAATTCCAGACTTGCTACATGAATTTCTGTTACTTTAATCTATATTTTATTTACACCATTTATAAAAGAGGATACTAAGGTTTTTAAGGCAGTTACATCTGTTTTCACAGTTCTGTCACAAGGGAACTCCAATACAAAGGTCTAGTTCATAAATGTGAGAGTGCTTTCACCAAACACTCTTTTCACAAGAAAAAGAGTTGTGAATATAAGGCAGACAGATATTTAAGAGGATAAAAAGAACATTTGAATCTTGTTAGATAAATATTTTCTTTTAAAATTTGTTTTATTGCTAAATAAATAAAAGCAAGGCTTCATGCACAGTTCTACCTACACCAATCTGACTCATTATTGTTTTCGATTTATTTTGGGGGGTAAGCATGTTGAATAATGAAAGCAAACTCCATCCACCTTCATGTGAATATATTGTAAGTCCTACAATGTGACACGTTATTGTAATATGGTGGTTGAATTAATGATTTCAATTTATAAATGAATCAGTGATTTAGAGCTGTGCATATACACAATCTATTTGAGCTGATATTAAGCCTCTGGAAGCAGTGGATATTTATTAGCACCTTTGTAGTAATGCAAATTATACTTGATTTGGCTTCTGAAATGCTGAACAAAGAATCTTGGGAATTCAGAACTTTTAACTCCTTATTCTACAGTGTACAGTTGAATGTGTTAGAAAATGATTGGTCAATTTGCCTGAAAGAGTCCTGGATGTTTGAAATAATATCCAACCTCTAATGGTAGAATTTTGCATTTAGACTATAAAGCATGCAGGATTGCAGATCTTCATTACAAAGACAATGTTCATTTGGCTCTTTCATAAAACTATGCTTAGCTAAAGGAATGTAATGGCTTAAGCTTATTTAGCAGATCAAATACAATTATTCTCATCTGTTAGAGAAATATGGGGATTACCAGAAAATTAATTTGAAAGATGAAAGGACTTATATAATTAAAGAATTATCTTTATTAAGCAATTATTGAATTTAGTAAATTTTATCTGTTGTTTAAGAAATGAATTTCCTACTAGGAAAAACATTCTGCAGACAATTATTTTCATCTGTATTTAGCAAATGAGGACAAGGTAATGATTCAAAACTGTCTTTCCAAGACGATTTGCAGAGAACATTTATTAGGTCCCTACTTATTCAGTGGACAGAAGCAGTAGGCTTTCCCTTGCTCACCATCTGCCAGAAGTCTGAATGTGGTGCTGATCAAGGCTTGTCTCATGCCCATCATGTTGATGCCTATGATGCTCTCCAGGACTGTTTTGTTCCTCCTCCCTTCTCTTGCATCTCACTCTTTCCTCTCCCCACTTTACTGCCTGTTAAGGAATAGGTGAAGGGCACCTTCGCTTGTCACTGTCATAGGACTTGGTATTCAGACACTCCTCCATCAAAGCTGCATACCTTTGTGGATGTAGGAAAATACTACCATATATGTCTTATGAATTTTGAAGAGTCAGCAGGATGTATCCAAAATAATGTTTTAGGAACCACACTGCATACTGCTGTAATGCCTCCAGGTTTGGTACTTGGCTATAAAATAATTCAGAAGACTGAGACAGAGAATATTGACTGAGGAGACTTAGATACCCAGGATTCAATCTCCAACAATCCTGTGGGTTTTATGAACACCAAATTCAATAAACAGGATTAGCAATTTCTTCTGGTGTGTTGTTTCTTCTGTTTTAAAGCAAATACTATTCTTAGATATATTTCCATGAGATTATGAAATCGTTCCAGATTGCTTTTATCTGTAGAAGTCGTCCTGAGCCATGAGGCTGTGATACAGACATACACTTCTGTAAAGTTTAAAGAAAACTCTCTGTAAGGAGACGTGAGACCTTGCACTGAAGGATATTATTTCCTATCTATTATTTCCTGTTCTGAGCTCTACTTAGCTCAGGGGGTGGGAATGACATTGTAGTTTTCCCTAATATACAACCCTCATAGAATAGCAGGTGGTCAGAACATTTATCTTGTTTTACACAATAAATAAACAATAAATAAACAGTTCATATGTTAACTTGTTATGTTCATATGTTGAACTTGTTAAACTATTTGTTGTGTATGAATGTTGTGGTGAAGCTTGAATCCCCATCTCTCATCCATCAAGAGTTTTTAAATGAACAGAAATATAGAAACTGCAGGACCCCAAATCTATGGTGGCAATTAATTTATGGCAGGTATTTTCCAATGTGTGACTGAAACAGAGCATACGCTTTCTCTGGCTATCTTAATGAAAAAGTTACCTACCTGAGCTCAGTTTATGGCTTGATAGCGTTGGGCTGCGAGGAAGCCTTTTGCTGTATTTTGGAGTTACGCGATCCATTTTACTGCTAGGCTCAAGATCTGAGATTTACGTGAGTTTTTATATAAAAAGCTGTATACTGTGTGTCGGTGCCCTGGCGCCGGCAGGGGGGGCCTCAGTGCGGCCTCTGTGAGGAGAGGCCGGGGCTGCCTGGAGCCAGACACAGCCGGTTCTAGCTGGTTTTGTGACAGAGGCAACCCCCTCCTCAGCCAAGATGGCGGCACCTCAGGGGGGACATTAAAGAAAGGACAGAAAAGCCAGGCAGTCAAAAGAGTGAGAGGAAAAATGTGAGAAATGGCCGTATGGATTTTCTTAGGCCACACTACTGAGAACAAATTGCAATCTCTTACCTCTAGGACTCTCCTTTTCCTGAAAGAAACCATTTCCAGGCAGTTTTTCCTCCTATAGCTCTGTGAATCCTCCTTCCTCAGTCAAGACCTTTTCTGAAGTGAACTCTTCCAGAACTTCTTTAATGAGAAACATATATTTTCTCCAGACGGTTTCTACTAATTTGAATAATCTGACTTGGGAACTTCAGGTGAGTAACTTCAAATGTTTCAATTTCCTCCTCCTCTGCCAGGGTGAGGTAGGTATTTGCCTGTGATGTACCAGAGCATAAAAGCTGCAGTCCTGGAGCAGGGTTTTTTTGGTAGGAATTGTACAATACAGAATAAAAAGGCATGTCCTTGCTGGAAGAATTTATGCACCCCAGCTGGAAGACTGAAATACTTTAGACAAAGCAGCAATAAACAGCTAAAGATAAATATTTATTTTTAGGTATCATTTCTATAATTTTTTCCACTCCAAACTACATTATCAGTGTGATAAAATGGGATTAGAGCCGCTCAAAATTGTCACTCATGACAGAAAGAGTCTCGTACAAGTTATTTAGAAAATAATTTGTGAATCTTCTTTTTTTTTTCCCCTTGCAGACATTGGATGTGTCACTGCCTTCAACTAAGATACTTTATTCCTTGTGTATCATCTAAACAGATGTAGAGAACCTAGTTCTGGTGGTTATTATCAGCCTCTTAAGTGGATGTTTTCCAGCCTTATGGAGATCAGGGTAATTTCTGAAAAAGGCTGCTTGATTCCAGGAAAAGAAGGACTAAAACTTAAAACCTTAAAGAGTGGGACCAGGAAAACAAAATCCAAATGTATGATGATAAAGCTGGCTAGCTCATAAGAAAAATGTTGTATTATTTAACCAAACAAATGTAATCTGTATACGTTGAGCCACTGTGCCTATCATCTGTTATTGTTTCTAGATTTTGATTAATTCAAAATTCAGGGAATCCAGTCCCAGTGGACTGAAACTCAGAAAAGGGAACAACATCCTTTCAGCAGCAACTAATGTGATGACCTGAATCCACAGCAGTGTAGATTCCCTGTTTCAGTTTTGTCAGCAATTGGGGCAAATTAAATCCTGTTGGGGAGGGATTTAGAACTTGATGATAAAGGCTAAGGCTGTAACTTGGCTTAGACCAAGTCTATGGAGTGATAATTGCTTTAAGATGAAGGAATACCAAATATTTATAAGCTGATATTGTATACACACTTACCTTTGTGGTTCTTACTGGAAATAGGAGAGATATGAGGGGGAGAAAATTGCTGTCTGGCTTAATTTTGCTTTAAAAGGGCATTACAAATCTAAGCTTTTTGCTGTCATTTCTACTGCTGGCTACTCTTTGTTGTGTGTTTATCTTCACTTCTATGTGGTTTGGAAACAGCAGAATGAAAAAACACTATCAGAATGGATGAGAAAACAAAATATTTTTTTTAATGATCTTATTTTTAATCAGTCACTCTCTAAATTTTCCATTAAAAATAATTCTCACAGTAAAAACAGGTGAGGTTTTTACTTTCATGTCATACAGTATTTTAAAGCAAACTATAATGGAGATGCTTGAAGGCATAACCAGATTAAAGGAAAAATTTAGAAGGGCTCAGATTTCACAAGCGTAGGAGCTAGTTTTCAGGTTTGGGGTGGTTTTTTGTTTGTTTGTTTATTTTGCTCTTCTAGGCATCCCAACTCTTTCTCCTGGCTATTGCATTTTTAAGAAATAGAAGCTGCCCCTACCTAGCCTTTGAGACTGTTCTCTTTTTCCTTCATTTCTGGGGAAGGAGTGATGATAAGGAATTATCTTCACAACTCCTTGTGTAGTGCAGAGATGCCTAAAATAGCTCTGAGCTGGCTTGCATTTCTTAACCCCAGTGCTTGAATGCAATAGAGTTATGTTTGCCTGATGCTGAAACACAAAGGCTAATTAGCGGAGATGGATGTGTCACCTTGACCTGGACTTGTAGGCATTGATCCTGGAGTTAGCTGGGATATTTCAGAGTTGCACTGCATGGGGTAGACAGGCCTCTAATTCCTGGGCTTGATGAACAACACTCAGAATAAGGGAAATGAAGCAGTTATTTTGGTGTAAACCAGGATTTATTCTACTCAGTCTCTAATAAGATTTCAGAAGTAAGAAGTGGATTTATGAAATCTGTAGGCTTGTTCGTTACTCACATGAGTTAGAGCAAGGGAGTGCTAAGCCATCATTTGCCCTCAAACACTATCCTACATCCTAGTTGAGGAAAAATGAAATATTACCCTGTTAACACATGCTGATCAGCATTTTACACAGTAATGCAAATCTCTGTGATCTTTCTTTCCATTGCTTCAGCAGTGTTTTTAAATAGCTAATTATGATTTCACTCTGCCTTTGCACCTTCTTCAGTGGACATACTCAGATTCTGCAAGAGTATTAGAACTAAATCAGAACTGCAAATACTTAGTGACATCTTCCTGATTCTCTTGAGTTATCACTGAAGCATTGCTATGATATACCCCAGACATGGGCCCTGAACTTACTTGGTTCAGCTGCTGCAGAAATACAGGAAAAAAGTAGGTCAGTATCACAAAAAGCTGACAGCCTAAGGAAAGGAAAGATTCTATTTCTAACATAGGCTGGAGACAGGTGATAAGAATTGTTTGTCTGTTCTCAAAATCAAAAGTAAAACTGGGGGTTTTTGACTCTTGGGAATCGATACACTGTAGAACAATTTAAATTTTAAAAGTCCTAAAAACTATTGAAGAACAAAACATGCTCCAAAAGTCATGCTAATGGTCCTCCCAAGTGATGTGTTTTTCTTATAGCCTAGGTTTTGGCTGATAATACTTCTTTATGATATGGTGGTTGAACAAAATATTTTTTGTCCCATTCTCTCTCTTTTACCATTTATAAACAGTGAATGGACAGGTTTTCTTTTTCCTTTTTTTTTTTCTTTTTTTTGAAATCCCTTCTTTCAAGTTAGAAAGTATAGATACTGCTGGTTATCGTTTTCAAGGTTAAATCTGGGTATAGAATTCCATCTGTGCTTGCTTGTCCCTAAGAAGATTCTGCAGCTCAGACTTGGATCCCGACTAGCTTTACTGCTTTTTCCAGCTTGTACTCTTAAGGTCTCCTTAATCTTATTTAAGTCTACAAAGGGCTTATATTTAGCTGAAAACATGAGGTGGTTTTGTGTAGGAAAATTTCAAGCTCTCTTGCTACGCTGTGGTAGAGCAAAAAGATTAACTTCTCAGCTTTCTGGGGTTTAGGCTCCTTTCCCTTGTTCACTAAGGAACATGCTGCCATCTACTGGCAATACAACGTGATTTTATTTCTTCAAGTGATTTTAAGGCGTTTTGTCTGATGACGCTCCCCCTTGAGTAAAACTGTAGGTATCTCAGCAGCATAAACTTGCAAAGGATATCTTATAATTTGTTTTCAGGTCGTTGTGAGATCTTTGGGTATTTGAAATAATACAAAACCCCGTGGCAAATCTTGGCTACAACCTCCAACTTCCTTTTCAGCTGAAAACCTGGCGAAATGTTCATTTGCTTAAAAAGACAGAAAAGTGTATTGTATCAGTGCAAACTCTCAAAGGATTCTGAACGTCTTTCAAAAAAAAACCCAGAAAACAAAAAAACCAAAGGTATTTTCCCATATATTCTTTTTGCCCAGATTCTGATCAACTGCAACATTATAAATGCTGAAGGAACTGCATGGAAGTGCTGAGAACTTAGAAACATTTAAGGAAGAAAGGGGGTTTATTTGCTTCGTTTTTAATTTTCTTTTTTCTTTTGGAAATAGTATACTTATAATAAGTAAAAATAAATGTAGAAACTGTTCAGGTGGCTCTAGGTGATTTGTCACCAAAGAATTTTGCTTCCTCCTTCATCTCCAGTTAAATCCACTGTGTATACAGTCGTATCAGGCAGCTGAAGAATAGCTCTTTGTGATTTTATGATGAAACATCAAAAAAGGAAAACAAAACAACTGAGCCCTGTTTACTCAGCTGAGAACTGTAACTCCATTCAGACATGGCCTCCTCAGCTGGAGTGCTGGCCCAAGTTTCAGCTGAGTAATGAAGTTCCACAACCAGAGGGAACAGATTTTACAATGAAATAGCTGATTGAAGCAATGTAATTTCCAACAGCACATAATGACAGTTTGTTAAGGTGAAAGGGTGTTATAACATATATTTCTATTTTTATACATGTGCTGTGTTCTTATTTATACTTCCCTTGCACATAAGCAAATATAGAAAAGACTGTGTCTATGTGGTTAAGTAATTGCTTCTAGTTATACAAGCCATGCCATTTTAAGAATGATCATTTTCAGCAACTATTGAATTTTTCTGTTGGCAGAGTGCTTGAAAACTGAGATGTAAATTGGAAATTAATTCTGCTGGCCTGACTTGTGTCGTCACTGATAGTGCACAAGCTGAATCAGGAAATACAGGTGTAAATACTGACGTTGCTTTGTATTCACTTGTTCTAGTAAATACGAACCTGCTCAAAGCACAAGGCAGCAAAGCACCAGATCTTTCAGGTCATAAAGGTATGTTTAGTAAAAAGATAGTTCCATCCCTTAGGATAATTGGTGATACAACAGCTCTGTTTTGTTTTCAAATTACTGTTTTCTTTTCCTCAGTCATATTTTCCTTCTAATACCTTTGTTTTCTAACATGTAAGAGAATCGTGTTGAACTTGTGGCCTTGTTGCTAGGTTTCAAGCTGCATTTATGCAGTCTACTGAGACCCTATTTTCGTTTTTGAATTCTGAATCGAGTCCCAAGGCAACAGCGCTCTGTTTCTTAGCAACACAGATGGGTAGACTGTATATTCCAGCTCTTTTGTACAATGGAAGAATAAACAATTCCCTGAATAAGGATGTGCTGCAAGTTCATCCCTTTGCTTAACTTCGCTTAGGAGCGAGGGAAGAGAAGCCTTCAGTGATACAGCGTATGAAGTTTGTCAGGAAGTCCCTGTTTTTGCAGAGTGGTGAGTGGTATCTCTGTCTTTTCTGATAACCGTGTAGCTCTGGGGTCCTTATTCATCACAGTGCATATGGACCTGTAGGTACTTTGGATCCGTGAGTTTCAGTTTCTGGGATGCAAGCATATGCATGGAAAATCCATGGTAACAAAGCTGGTAGGGGTGTGACTACACACAGACTTCTTCTTTGCTGAAATTAATGGAGAATCATAGAAGTGCATAGTTTTAGAGACTTCCTCTGGATGGAAAAAACAGGGTTATAGGAAAAAGGAAACCATGGTTAAAGTTGAAGAAAACAAACAGGTGGAGGATTGAGAGGTAAGGAGGAAACAGGTATTCGTGATACTAGTAAATTACTAGTATTTTACACAGCAAATGAAACAGAGAAGAGTTGCCTTTTTGCCACAATCTCTGCAAAAGGTTACATGGCTTTGAGACTTCTTGGCCGTATAGGCAAAAAATTGAATTCTTCTGCTTCCAATGGGACTGACTTTGCCATGGGGAGGGAGGAGTGCTAGGAAGAGGGAGGGGGGCAAAGAAGGGGACACAGCCAGTATCTCTGTTTAATTGCAAAACAAGAAAAGACTGCTTTAAATGTATTTTTTTTCCCAGTTTATTAGATGATCAGATCAGCTGGCTTGCCTGTACACTTCACACACACACCCACCTGATGGGAAGCCAGGGCCACCTTAGAGGACAAAATCAGAGCCCATCCAAGGCTGCTCACCTCCTCCCAAGCAGGAACAAGGCCAGTAAGAACTAGGAAAAAGTGATTTATATTGTCTTGGGGCCTGTTGCAATACCTTCATGTTTTGCAAAACCCTATGTCTATCTTTTGGGTTTTGCAGGACGTACAAGGAGCGTAAGAAAAGTGACAGTCTGGGTGGATCTTTAAGATCAGCAAGAGACAGAACAGAGATAAATAATATCTAACTTGTGCACAGAGATAAATACTTTACTGCTATTTAGGGCGTTAGTGCTGCTCCAGTGGTTTTTCACCCTGCCCAGAGGCATCTTTGGGTATATGAAAGGGTCTCACTCTCCCTCTGGGCAAGAAGGTGAAACTCAAGTGGCACCGGCTGATGAGACACGGCAGGACATAACACCTGGGCACATATTAGGATAGTAATGGGGCAGCTCTAATTAATGTTGTGGCCTGGGTGGGCCCAGGAATGTGGAGAAATGTGAAAATGGAGACGGAGAGTGGATGGAAACTTAAGTTTCAACAGTGCCCTGATCTGAGGTTTGTTTTGTCACTCTTGCTTGTGCAAAATGAGGCTAGTGTGCATCCAAGACAACCCAGCTAACACCAAATCCCTGCCGTGCTACCCTGCATGTGCGCAGGTTTAGTGTCCCCTCAAGGATGTCCTGGTTAATGAGACAAGAACAAAAACTTGAAGGAGAAGATGTATTTGTGATCCTACTTAATGGTGGGTATTTCAGGGCAAATGAAAACCAGAAGTCCTGTTACTACAGGCTGATATGAACATGTAGGTTCCTGAACATCTGTGCTTTTAGCTTCAGTTGGGCTTTCTGTATGGTTAGGAGTTTGCTTCTTCAGAATACTTTGCAGAACTGAGAGAACGAGGGAATCGAGAAGCAGGAGTTCTTTATCTAAGCCCTGGTACAAAACAATGTTGAAGATACTAATTTATCTTCAATGCCTGTACTAGGTTATACAGACAGGGATAGCCAGACTGCAAGTAACAATGATAGAAGTTCTGTCGTATAGATGTGTGTTGCTTTTTACTTTTTCTTTTTGCCAGGATTACAGTATCTGAGAAGAAAAATCCATCATCAAGTCATTATGTTCATGCTCCGCCAAGACAAGCAAAAATTTTTATTGGAAAGTCAAGTACAATTTTCTGTGAGCCTTGATTTGCCTTTCTTCCAGCAAAAAACAGTAGTGAAGGAACATAAATCGAATTGAGATGTATGGCTAAAACAGCCTCCTGATTTTAGCTACTGGCCCTGTAGATCATCCAACCCTTCACTGAAGCCCCAAGGAAAGGGAAAAGGGGAACTGAAGCTAAAAATGACCTTTTTAGCAACAGCTTTCCAGGCTTAGGTCCAGGTTGCTCCTTCCTCTCTCAGAAAAAAAAGGGACTTGTCTCACCTTGTCACTCACTTTCCACAGATTGGCTCTTATGAGGCCAAAATACTGTTTATGAAGGATGGCAAATATAAGACTGGTGTGTATGAAGACCCCAAACGGCACGAATTTAAGCAGGTAAGGTGTCTGGCTCCTTATAATGCAAGCACTGAAATAAAGAGAGGATACTTGGAGATGCTCTGTAAATGAAACCACTAGATGTCAGTCTCGGTAGCCCCAAAAAGAAAAGAAAACCCAGCAGTTATTAGCATGGCTGGGCTCTAACTTTCATAGATAACTCTGCTGTAGTCACGAATTCTTTGCCAGAAATACTTCCACAGGAAAAGCTAATGAACCCACGTTTGGAGCTCTATCTTTTAATGTGCTTTGTAGGTGACAAGGTGGTTTTCATGTTGGCAGAGCAGACTGGAATAGGGACATCAGGGCTAATCAGTTCATCTTCCCCTCGCTCTCTGTGACACATCTGCTTCCCCCAGATGAATAGGTAGCAGTCGGATGGCTTGACACACTGGATGGAAGTATTTTATGGTAATTTTTGCATTTAGAACCCTAACTGAGACCAGCGTCTCATTGTGCTGGCTCTTGTTGATAACATACGGCAAGAAACTGTCCTTTTTTCACAACAGCTGAAAATCAAATTATTGATTTTTGATGAAAATCAAAAAAGTTGCATGGAAAATTAAAAAATCCAAGGTATAAGTTGGAGGATCAGTGCATTCGCCCCAAACCTGTACATTTAACACTAAAACTGCTAAGAAAGAGAACTCTTCAAACTAGATGAGTTTTGTTCAGATTCTTTTGATTAATATTTTTTTTTCAGAGACTCATTCTTTGGTTTCAGTTTTGGGGGTTTTTTTTGTTTGTTTTTTGTTTGGTAATATCTTTTAAAATCAGATGCCATAAAAACAGAGAGAGGAATAACATTTTTATTAAAATCCAGTATTCTATCTATATTCCATTAATGTTTAATTACAAACCTTCCTATCTCCTCTCCTCTGACCCCTTCAGAGAATCTCGCTCAAAGAGCAATTCAACAAACTTAGTATTTCTAAAATAAGAAACAAAACCAAGACAGTAAAAAAAAATCCCTTCTGTTCTCCAAAGTAAACATTTATACCTAGTTGTCTAGTTTATTGAAGAACCACGTAAGTGGGATATAACCAATGTTACATTTCCATGGAAGACAATATTTTTTTCCTCCTTCCGTCTTCATGAGAGTATAAATCACGTCTTCATGTATTTGCCAAGCTGCTAGAGCAGGAATTTAACTTCCCTGTTTATTAGTTTACCTAAGGTAATTAAAAGCAAACTTCTAGTTAGCTATTACAGCCAAAAGAAATGTGTCTAATAATATCCTGTCTCAAGGAAAATTTGCTTTATGTCAAGATGATCAAGTTTCCATAATAGTAATTAAACTCTATTTTCTCCTTAAGTAAAAGTGTTTTATTTTTTCTCAAGTCTTGACTAGTAATGTAAATTTGCAAAACCAGTGGAAGAGGCAACAAAGGATGTTTGTCCTGCAACTCTGATGTGCTTTCTAAGATCACCACTCAGAGGGCCTGACTACAGCAATATAATGTGTAGCATCTGTACTTTAGGAAGCGTCCTCAAGGTTTCAGAACCTTCCCCATTCCATATCAGGAGAAAACTAATGCTTTAATAATTTGACTAGCTCCAAAAGCTAATTCCAGAAAGACCAATAACTACATGACCGACGGTATTTAGCTGTAAGTATGAAAACAAATTTCAGGTCCTTGTTCTGAATCAGGCACTTTGGGGATTTCGGTGTCACCAGTCGGTGCTCTGATCTCAGCACTAGTGATGTTCTTTGGTGAAATTCTACCTGAGTGAAATAAGTCATTATAAATCAGTGTATCTGAAAAGAAATAAGGAAAAAGCAAGTTGCAAGCAGAAATTCACAATTAAGTTCCTGATAGCAACAAAACATTTTCAGGCTCTCTTAAAGACTTGGTCCAGAGGTAGAGGGGATCTCCACTCTGAGGTCTGGAGGAAATTAGTGCATATTGTCTAATTGCTTTGGCATATCATTAACTTTTCAACCAGCTGAAATTTCAGGCCACATAGTTCCGGAAGGCTGTAGATGCAAATTCAGTAGAACTAAGGACTTGCCTCTGCAGGGAATTTTAATCTTTTTTTTTTTTTTTCTCCACTAAAATGTCCCCTGGGGAGAACCATTAATGATGTATTGTCAGGAGTTTAAAAGGAAATGAGCTATCACAGTGCAAGATTTCTAAATAAAAAATGTACCTAAGGATTAGCTGCACTGGTCCAAAATTCTTAGGTATAGACTTGATCTTACACAGGCAAAAAGAGGCAATTTCTGTCTTCACTTAGATGCGGAGTCCCTTTTTCACCATTCAGGCCAATGGGAAGTGCTTCATCAAATGGAAACCGGATCTCAGGAAAAAATGAGAAAAAGGGCTGTATTAAGAGAAAAGCAACAAGTAAAAAATGCTAATTACTAGTGTACAGTGTTTCCTACTCCTTGTGACATTCTTTCCTAGACACATATAATCTGTGTTGCACCCGTCAATCCACAGTTAAACATTAATTACCATTAAGTTTCAACATATAACTTCATGCACCATTTATGTTCCCTCCCTGATTTCACAGGGTACCCATCCTGCTTCCTACCCCCCCCATTTTGATTTCATCTTGTTCAGTTAATCAGAGAAACATATCTTCCCATTCATGCAGATGGCACCGATTTCTCGAGAAGATCACAGTTACAGATTTTTTTTATCTTGTAATTAACAAGAAATCAACTGGGTTCTTTTATTTAAAACTGTGAAGATCAGGGAAAATTGTCAGTCAAATGTGTGTGATAATAAAAGTGATCTACATGAAGAAGCAAATTGCTTTACAGAACGGGCTGATGGAACAAACTCATTCTTTTAAGACACCCTGTCTCAAAGTTTTTAAGGCCAATGTTCTGGTTTCATATCTTGTCCCACACTTATCTGACTCTGCAAAATGTAGTTTGGTGAAGACCAGTGCTACCAGCAGCCAAACTCACAATTTCCTTTTGCAACTGGCAGAAAACATTACCAGTTATTTAAAATCCTACCCACTTTGAATGCAAAATCACTTGCTTCTAAACAATGAGAATACATATCTAAAAAACGATATGTCACTGATTTTAAATGACCCCCTTCCTTCAGCCTTGCTTTGAGGCCTCTCATAAGTTCTACGGCAACAGAAAACTCTTAAGCTTATTGTAATGCAGGGTATGTTAATGGTTAATTAAATTCACTGGAAAGGTTTGAAAAATAATGCAAGTAACTCCATGCAAATAACTCCAAAGCATGCAACATATTTATACCAAGAAATTGCATCCCCTGTGCTTTTAGTATCACAGCTCCTTTCTTGAAGGGTGTTCTGTTTCTGTTGTTATTCCTCATCTCTATTGGAATAGGAGGCCACTGGATTCATTTGGGATCGGGACCATGGTGATAGGAGTAGTGTAAATAAAGAACTTTAGGGTTGTGGGAAACCATAACTCAGCTCAACAGCTTGATTTGTTAACAAAGTAATTACCATTAATTAAATCTCCTAAATCTTGCATTTTTTGACCAGAAATGTTACAGGTATATTTTTTACCTTTACCCAAATCCAACATGTAAAGTTTACTTTACGATTAACTTCAGCGTTCTCAGTTCTACGCATGATGGTTTGTCTGATGTCCCAATGGATTTTCCTTTTCAGGTGCAGTTTGAAGCTAATTTACCAAATCTTGTGACAAGTTACTCCAGAGACCCTTTCAATCTGAAGTTAAAATCACAGCATTTCAACATAGGTAAGACCTTGGCAACATGCATTGTGTTAAAGAAATCAGGAATGAGTACGTGAACAGTAGGAAGCAGGAGTAAGAGCCTGGAACCCCTCTGCTGCCATGTGGCTGCCTTAAGTAGCCTCAGATGAAATTTAACAACCAACTGTAATGTTTTCCCATAAATGTTTTCCCCGTTTCAGTAGTGGAGAAAGTCTGCTTCCTGGATCGAACAAACAAACTCAAATCACAGAAAACACACTATTTCACTCACCCAAAGACACTCAGCTTTAAGGATACCTGATACAAGCAGGATTATTAGCTCAAAGATCTGTTTGCCAATGTAGTTTTGCTGATAAGGCTGCAATTTCAACTTTGTAACGGTGGTTTATTTCCAGGACACTGAATCAAGTCCAATGTCTGCTGTCCTCATTGTAGATAAAATAGCCCATATCTGCTTTCCTCCTGCGGCAGGTAGTCCATAATAGGATGTCTGCCCTTTAGTGTAGTTTCTACAGCTCCACCTCTTATAAGAATAGCTTAATTGAAAATAATTAACTACACATTAGTTAAAGTATACACACATACCTACTATGTAGCGTAAAGCACTACTTTCTTTGTGCCTTCATAGCAAGGCCATGGACAGAATATTTTGTTTTGCTTCTAATCTTTACCATATATGTCAGAGTGCTCCTTTTTTGGAGTCCTACCTGATTAACAATACCCATAGCTTTTGAAATCCTGGAGTCCAGACAGTTTGTTAAATAGCTGTTAAATACTGTTTGCTTAATATTTTCAGATCCTGGACTTGAAACCACTGAAAGGAAAGCAAAAGGATTCTGTTAGATTTCTTACATACAAGCCTTGTGAAAGCGAATGGGATCCACGGCTGCTACTACTAAAGAATCCCTGGCCACCAGAATCTGCTTCATTTACAGTTAGTCAGATTAAAAGACAACTTCCTGCTTTTCTCTGTATCAGAAGCTTTTAAATTATTATTATTATTACTACTAGTACTAGTAGTACTACTACTACTACTTCTTCTGAATTACATTTATTTCAGTGTTTTGGATCACACAATTACTGAATTTGAGGGGACAGCTGTCATGTCCTAAGGGAAGTGTCACCATACTGGAGATCTAGGGACACGGACCACCAATTTCCTCTAGCTTTTCAAGAACATAATTCTTTTTCCAGCCTTTATTGACTTTGGTGGCGTCTGGAAAGATAATATCTTGGGGAACACGTTCTTATTTCAGCCTTTAGCAGAAAATTATACAGCACTGCACGTGGCAATTCATTTGTAGGAACTAAGATGTCCATATTAGACTGGTCAGAGACACAGACTATTTCAGAATATGCAGGTACTAGGTGGATACTTTGATTGCTTATAAATATAAGCCAAACAGTTAAATGTAGAGATTTCCGAAAAGAGAATGTCTCTAATTTCATTCTAAAAATGCTCCTGTTAACATTACTGAAGATTAATAAATAGTGGGTGAGGGGAAAGTAAATTGTTTAGGGAATCGGTGTAGGTGATGACAGATTCCGAGTTGTGAACACAACTCTACTGAATAGTGGCAAGTTAATATGCACATTTGTAAAACACGTGAATTGGCTGAACACAAGTGTCTCTAGGCATTTTGACATGTTGTGCTCTGATTCAAGTCTGGAACATGTCTGAGAGTGAGTTCTTTGATGAACCTGTCAAAGATCGTTCTCCTGACAGCCACTCCTGTTCCGTTTTGTAGCTCTGATGTATCTGTTTCTCTGCTCTCAGAGGCGCAGGCGGCAGCGTGGTGCTCACACCGTGTTCTTGGATCGTGTGGAGGAGAAGCCACACTGGCTGCAGCAGGGAGAGACAGGCAGAGACAGGAGTGTTCATTCCGCTAGAGCAGGGACATGGATCTAATCTCATCCAGAGGGCAAACATGATTTTGTTCGCCTGTGGTTTAGATGAGAAAGGATTGATGCGTGCTGGCAGAAGTCAATTCCCTTGGTTCGGGAGAGTCAGGAGGACTCTGACAGCCAATTAAAATCAATAGGCCCAAACCTTTCTTTTAGTTCAGAGGTAAAAATGCAGATAGCTTGTATGGCCTTCCCTCGTGGTGGCTTACATTGGGGAAAGGTTGCTGTCATAGAATCATAGAATGGTTCACATTGGAAGGGACCTTAAAGATCATCGCATTCCAACCCCTCTACCATGGGCAGGGGCACCTCCCACCAGACCAGGCTCCTCAAAGCTCCATCCAGCCTGGCCTTGAACCCCTCCAGGGATGGGGCAGCCACAGCTTCTCTGGGCAATCTGTTCCGGTGCCTCACCATCCTCACAAGAAATAATTTCTTCCAAAACCAAGCTTCTGGTCCCAAGAAATGTGTTCATCTGCACATGCTATGGAAGACACTAGTGATCCTGAGTTGTGTCTTGCATCTATCCTGCGAGGTTAGGTATGAGCTCTCTGAGAGCCCTGGCCCACTGTAATGAAGCAGGCCTAGATCCTTCAAACAGTACAAAAACTGGCATAGAGAACCCCCTTTATCAAGGTTTTCAGATATTTTATCAAAATATCTGTTTCTTACTGAAATGCCAGCATGGAACAGAAAAACACTAAATGGACTTTGGTTTATTAGTGATTATTCAACCTCTTTCTCTTAGGTCCTGAATTCTGAAATATGATGGAAAACAGCATTATTATCTCTTTCTACTTAATAAATTCCTCTGAAGTCTTTCAATTCATTAATTTTTTCTCTAATCAGTCCCTCAGTCATCCAGAGGTAAAAGAAATGGCACAGCCCATCACACTCCCAAGAACTAGAGAGGCTGAGTGCCATTATGAGCTTACTTTGGAAACTCCCTGTCCTCTGCACCCAAGAGCTGGTGGTCCGCAGACTGTGCCAAAATAAGTCCTCCCATGCTTCCTCTTCCTTCAACAGGAACGGCCACTTTGCTCTTTTCTCTAATTACTGTGGGGCTGGCTGCTGAAAGCTCAACACGGTCAGGTAGTTTCAGTTCCTTTAATAAACAGTGTGGTGGAGGATGTTGAGTGTAACAGGGGGAAGAACGTTTTAGTCATAGTCTGCATTGCTGAGGGCTTTGGAGGCATGTCCAGAGGTAGATTTGAACTCGCATCTCTAGATTTAAACTTTAAGTAAGCTGTACAGTAAATGCAACCCAGATAGTGATTTAGCATAAGAAAATCGCATGTTGGATTGTTTTTCCCTTTCCAAAAGACAGTGAGCTATACACCACCGTGGAAAGCTTGGGACACTAGTAAGAATCCCTTAAGCAATGATCTCACAGCTCTGTGTGCTCTGTTGTGGGGTTTGGCATTTCTCCAGGATTTCCCAGATGCAACCCTTAGTGGAAAGAAAAAATTGTAAAAGATGTTAACGCTAAAATCGGATGTATTTTTTGTTAAAGAGAGGATCCTACCAGTCAGGGAGCAATTGCGTTGCATCTCCAGGCACTTGTTTGAAATTTGTGGTTCCCCACAAGAATGAAGTCCCTAGTCTGCCTGGAGATTCCCCATTTTCTGAATGCCAGACAAATCCAGCCCAGCAAATGGTGCTTTCTCTGTGCATTGCAAATGAAAAGCTCAGGACAAAGTCAATTTCAGAGGCTGTTAGGATCTAGACATCTCGTTGGTAGACATAATCATAGCATAATAGCATTGTACCTATGCTAATCATGGATAATGATATAATTTTAGCAGCCCTCCCCCCCAACCCCCTTAGTAATAGGGGTGACAGTGTAATGAAGCGACACACAAAGCAATCCTCAAAGGAATTGACTGTGTATTTTTACAGGTGGGAGAGATGTTTGCTGTTCGAGATGATCTCCACCTCCTCTGACACGCGCCGCAAAGCTCTTAAACTTCAGAGAAAGCAGAGTGTGCTTTTTGTATCGAGGGCAGGCTGAAGTAGTGTTCTCGCGCCTCAGCGGCTGGAGGTACATGCAAAACCTTTTCATCCTTTTTACTTTTGCCTTCTCATTGTGGGGGTGCAAATGCACTGTGAATCTTGCTGACAGCTACGTCAGCCATTTGGGCACTCAGTCAACTGCAGCGTGGACACCTCTTAGCCCAGTGTACAAGAAATGACCAGTGTCCATTACCAAAAATGTCACCGATCTAAAATCTGTTCCAGTCAGTTGGTATTTTTCCATTGACTTTGCTGTACTTTGGAACAGGCTTACGGAGGCGAGTTCTTTTGTTTTAGGCAGCACTATTGGATTGTTCCTTTAGAATCGCTTTATGAAAACCTCTGCAGCCTATATAAATGCAGGGAGTAGATTTGGATACTTTCTGAAATGCTAAAAGGAAGAAGCAGGCTTATGGGTTAATTACAAATACTCGTAAATGACTAGAAGAAGCAAGTGTCGCACAAAAGTATATTCAGATCTGCCACCTCCACATAGTAAAGACTAATCAGTAGATTCTATAAGTTAACACTAATGTTTTGTGTCTGTATAGAACTTAACCTACATAACTTTATTATAAAACAGACAGAAAGATTTCAAGGTCTCTGTCGAGGACATCCTCTGCCCCACGCTTTCCCCCCCATATACTTCAATGTTATCACTAACGCTGATGTACTTTGGGCTTGATTTAGTCATGTGTCCTGTGATTTCCTGAACTGAGATCCTACTCGTGTGTGATTACCGTGCAGATCAAATCAGTGTTTGAATTATACACAGGACTCCTAATCTAAGCTTTGTCAACATTTCTATAACTTTGTTTATTTTTTATTTGCCGTGAATTTATGCCCACGTTCAACTAAAAGACACTTCTCTATATCCTCCCTCCATCACAAACCAGCACATTTGAAAAATAAAGCACACACACATGGAGTACTCAAGTGGTCAGCAAATTTTAGGTACTTTAAATGGTCCCAGGATCATACTGGTCACGCTGAAAGTGTAAATAACCTTGTCACATTAAGCCTTTGAAATACCAAATTTTATGCCTTTCCCATGGAACAAAGTCATAAACAGACATGAAACAATCAACCTGAAAAACAATAGACTAACATTCTAAAGTTTAAAGAATTATTATTAATTTATTAAGATCTTTCCAAAATCTGATTTACAAAAGCTGGTAAAGGTAACACATTTGTTTGCTATAAAAAAAAAGAAACCAACCTCATATTGACCAAAATTAAAATTAACATACTGGAAAAAATGCAAAGATTAATTTTCTACTGGATACCTCTCTGCTCCATTAAACATTGCTTTGAGCATTGCATTATAACTTACCATGTTATGGTGATAGCAGTAGGGTGATTTTATTACCTTAATAACACAACTGCAGTTAGCTTACACTGTGCCGTTTAGTTCATATGAGGATGAAAAATATTAATTTGTTTTAAATAAGGGACTGTTATTAAAAAGGCACTAACTGCATCCACGGAGACACATAGGAGAGCTGCACAATGCTAAATAAAAGAGTGAAGGCTAAATGAAAAATGTTCTGGGATGCCTCTTTTCATTTAGATAAGACTAATACCCTCTTTTACTTCGCTACCAACTGCTGTAACAGCTCAGGAAGTGCTGGGAATGTTCTGGCTGAATTTTGCGAACGCTGTGGGGAAGGACAAGAAGCAGAGAGGAGAGGGGAGAGAAGTGGGATGGGGAGCCATGGGGAGAGAGCCTGGGAGGAGACAGCAGGATGTGTGCAGCCAGAAAGGCTGCAGGAAGCCTGCATGTGTCGCTTTTAATAAAGAGCCAGTTCAGTTTTAGTACCATGGGATTTCCTCAATGTACAGACCAACAGGCAGCGTGCAAAACACACAAGGTCTATTCTGTAAGGGTTTAAAACATCAAGCTTTATAAACATTGAAGTGTAGCTTTTCCTCCTCAGAGGCCTCTTCTCAGTTGGAAAAAATAAAACAAGGAAGCGCCTGTCATGTAAGTTGTACTAAAATTATACTTAGCACAATAAACTTATCTGTATTAGCAGGTTCCTCAGCTGACTCTTTACCTGTCATCTTTCACTTTGTAAAGAGAAACCCTTTATTTTCACTTGCTTCCTACATAGTTGAAGAAGGCAGTAGCTAAGTGGTGGTGATATTCCTTGGACGTTCATCTCAAGAGGTGGAGAGGAAAATGGCAATCACCCGGCAGCCAGTGAAAAGTCAGAACACGGAGCCATAAACAGATGCATTCCTGTACGTGTTTTCCTGAGAGGGTAATTGCTCTTGTTGATGGTTATGTACCTTTGAAAATAAATAGCAAGCAGTGTTACTAGTGAAAATAACTAGAAACAGAGAAAGTCCAAGGACACCAGAGGGATTTTTCTTTTCCCAACAGAGGAAATTTTCTGGCCTTGTGGAAAAGGCAAGGAAGGAAAGGGAATATAATGTCCTGGTGGATTTTAAAATAATGTTTCAATACGCACCCTTCTCTCTGATCACGCCTCTGAGAGCTGGCTGGGATGCCCTGTGTGAAACATGAGCCCGAGCACACAGAGGCTGCGTAATCACATAATGCTGGCTGCCTTGCATTGAGTAAAGAAGTTTCTCTCAAATCCCAGAAGAATTGGAGAACGCCTTAAGTGACTTCCAGATCTGGAATTTCAAGCACACAGTCCCTGCATGTAGTGCTGTGTTGCTGTGTCATTGAAGAAAAAAGAGCACAAAATTTATCGAATTTATTTATTGACTTTATTGATCTGGGTTTTTTGGGGGGTGAGATGGTGGGTTTTTGTTGTTTTTTTTTCTAGCACCACACAGTTTATCACAGTTTCAAAACATTGTAGGACCCAGTCTTTTGTGGTGCTGTTCAAGATTTTATTTTTAAAAGTAGAAATTAGAGAAATGTACTCCCAGAAGTCATGTATATAAAGCAAGGAAGGGAGAATGGTTGGGCTAGAGATAACATTTATGTTTCACTTCTAGACAGATCTAGTCAAGAAGGCTCAGGAGCTTGGAAACATGGGACAGGAGAGTGCCAGAGACCTCAGAGCATTGCACCAGGATGGTGGGATGGGATTTCCGTTAGCAGGATAAACTGGAAACCCAGAAAAAAAGAGGTACCTACACTACTGATTGGAGGGAGAAGCTAAAGGGTGCTTTGTAGCTGTTCAACTGTTTTATTCTGGAAGCAGCGAAGGCTGTAGTTCTTTTTGGGAGCACAAGTATGTACAGTATTATTGACATGAAGGAAATGAGGGGATGACAAATATTGGATACATTAGCTCTTTATTTTACAGCCAGAGGATTCATTTATTCTGGGAACTATGCCTAACGCTAGCTAGGATTGAGGGTGTATAAATAATCTGTGTACTTCACTGTCTCACATCAATGATGCATTTTACCTCACACTTTATTTTATCTGGTATCTGCCCTTTGTCAATGGCCAAACAAGTTGGAAGAGTAGTCAGGAGAACAGGCTCTGCAAAGATAATACACTTGTGTCCCTAAGGACATGCCTTCTCTAGAATAATGGGCTTCTGAAAACAAGACATTAAGAAAAAGTATTGATTCCCATAACATTACTTATTTCCTCAGAGTCTATGGTTGAGGGATATGTACGATTTGCTAATCAGTTCTTCAGACTTTCTCATGAAAAAAACTTGTTCCTGACCAGTGGCAAAAAACCTAAAAAAAGTATTGCTCCGTGTGTTTCTTTGTCACTTAGATTTATGAAATCAATTTTGAAATGAATGTTATGTTGACAGGACAACTTTTAATGTTGAGGCACCTCCATGCTTTTTAGTGCCAATCAGAAAACAGAGAGAGGTTGGGTCCTTTTCCCGTAAGTATGTCTCAGACTTGAAACAGGAATCAGTACCAAGCTTTGATTTAAAATAGATCTTTCTGTAGACCTCTTGAGCAACTTTGAGACCCCATCTTGAACATGAGCTACCAAAAGATAACTATTTTAGAAGCTGCCTCCAGCAGATCTGCAGATCTCAGCAGCTTTTTAGCCAATTAGTATACTTTCAATATTTCAGAGAAAAGGAAGAAATTAATTTTAGAACTCTGGAGACTCTGATGTAGAAGCAAATTTATGGATGTCTCTGTTTTCCTTCAGGCAGCTTTGCATTTACATCTGCTAAACTCAATGGGCAGATCCCCAATAAATGTCAGTGATCTTAGAAACTAGTCAGTTAATTTGGGAAGGCTGATCAAGGAAACTTTCCTGTCCTTCTCAAACTGAAGCAATGCTGAAAGTATTAACTCTAAAATGCTGTGACAGGACTCTTGTTAGTGATCCTAGTGTTTTGTGCCAGTATAATTAAACTTGATTGATACATAAAAGCTGACACAGTAACAAAATTCATAATTCTCAAATGTGTTCTTCTTGGAGAGTTTGAAGCCACTTTAGCCTTTCATTAGTTGAAGTATAACAATATACTTGTGCTTTAAGAAAGCAAGTGGGAGCCAAAAATCCTCTCCTACATGAGGCTGGTAAGAACTGGATGTTTTGAACAATCTAGAAAGTGTTGATTTTCCCAGGCTAGTGTATCAAATTCAAGAAACCTTCAAACAGACTTTTTCCAAAAGGTCAGAAAAGAGAAAATCTTCCCCTTCTTTCCCACATTTCCCTCCCCTTCTTTTCTGTTTCAGATATTTGAGTGATTTAGGTCAGTGTTTAGGGTCAGTGAATTAAACACTGAAAAAAATGTTAGAATGTGTTTCAAATTTTATGCGAAGGTCAATGAATGTTATGAAAAAAATAGTTTCAATACATGGTTTCCAAATCCAGAATAAAGTCATATGTGAGATTTGACGAGAAATGTAATTTCAAGTACTTAGCTCAATACATGCAGATATCTATTAATGAGGAGCTATTCTGTATATAAAAAGTGGCCATACCACTACTGTCATATGTGTTATTCTGGGAAGGAAAATAAGCTTAAAACTTATTTTTACTCATAGTTAAATTAATCTTGCAACTGTTTTGCCTGGAATAGAGAATCGCACCTACTCCGCGGATGTCTACCACTGAAATCAGCTCCAATGAATGAGTTTATTCCTTTTCTGAGAATTCAGAGGTGCTACTTGCTAAATGGTGGTAGGAGATGCACATACTTGGAGTATTCTGCTTTTCACACAAGCTGCCTTTAAATACATAAAGGCATTGACATATTATATTCATTCAAGAGAAAAAGCTGTCTGAGAATAACTTTATTTCAAAATAAATAGAATCTTGGCAAAAATATCTTTTCCTTAGGGTCTTTGTTTAGTGTCTCACAAAGATTGTTCCTTTTTACATTAAATTTAGTGACCCTCCGAGATTAATCAGTATCAAGGAATTAATGAAGAAAACACCACTTGAAGAATGCAATGAAATAAATGAAACCAAAATCCTACCTCAGTTTAGATAACTACCAGCAGTTTTGCTTTTTATCACTTTTCTACAGATTTGACTGGTCCCCCTTACCCCTTTTTGAGCAGATGTCTAGAAGAGCCACTGGTTTGTGCAGATGGAGAAGGCTGGTTTCCCTGGCTCCTCTCCACTTCCCTCTTGCCGTATCCAATCCTTCAAGCACTCCTTCCACAGATCTAAGGATATCTTGTTGGAGAGTTGATCGATGAGATTAATGTATGTTGCATATCTAATTAATGGGTCCAGAAGATGATTGTGCTTTCTTCACATTGCTGCTGATTTCTTGTGTTTGAGTTCTTTTCCTCAGTTTTACTTAGATGCCAGATTATTGCACTAATGGCAAATGGGAATGTGGCAATTTTCTTGTTCCTCTATTCCAAGTATTCAAAAATAACTTAATCCATCATCAAAACCTGTATGCTGCAACAAACAAATAAAAAACTTCAATTCTCACTTCTTAAGACTCAAAAGATCATTCTGAAATTATAGGCAGACCAAAATTATAGTCTTTTCAAAATGGATAAACACCACTCTTTGACACTTACAGAGTGTCAGTCAGCCTATGCAGATGTTATGGTTTGAGAAAACCCATAACAATATATTGTCGTTTAGACAATTATTCTATCACCCGATAACCCCTCCCCACCCAAAAAGGGGTATCAGGGAACACAAAGAAACACAAGGGTTGAAATATAAATAGATTTAATAGACTAAGACTAAATAATTAACAATAAAACTAAAGAAGCAGTATTAATCCTGATACTGATATGAGATACAGGAATTATACTCAGCCAATTCTCTCAGCAGGAAGCTGTGCACTCCCAGCAGGGACAGCAAATGGCGGACA
>JAOXNO010000013.1:28805679-28840558 GCA_028565335.1 Limnodromus scolopaceus
CAGACACTAGAGTCTTCTAGAAGTGCAATTTTCCCCAGTGTTAGAAGAAAAGTTAGTCCTGTGTCTCTCAACCCAGGACAGCAGACAAATTCTGTAACTACCTCCTACACAGCCCTTTTAGGCTATGTGTTTGAACTTTACACAAGAAAGAAAGTAAGAAATTGGGGTTTAATTCCCCACTGCCTTCCATCCTCTGCAACGTAAAGTGACACCGCTTCATCTTTTGCAATGGAAAAGAAGTCACAGATCTGACACATGGCCACTTCCACTTATGCAAAACAAACGGTTGAGCTGGAGCAATCAGCTGATACGGCTGTTGCGTTATGACAGTGTGTAACCGTTAGTGCACCACGTGAATGACACCAATGGAACCAACCATTTTTCACAGGACATCTTGTTTCACAAAGCAGTGTGCAGTTGCATCCCAGCAACACTGTGGAAACCAATAAAAGAGAGTGAAAGAGATTTTGTAGCAATAATCAAAGTTATCAACTGATATAAAGTAGCCTTGTTTAAATTAAACTTTCAGAATTCCTGGCGAATACCTCTGAATCTTTTTTAATAAAGAAAAGCCTTTCCATTTTTCTATTTTCAACCAAGATACACTGATCCGTTGGAAACTTGGACTTGAATTCTTTGCAAAGAGCTGGAGATTTCCCCCATCAAACTTATATCTAAATATAAGGAAGCAAACTTAAGGATTATTGGGATAATTTTGGTGAAAGTTACTGAGCCGCGTATCTGTAGAGAACGGCATGATTTATTCCATGGTAGACCAAATAAGCAAGAACTGTGGACAGGCTGGTAAATCATTGATGTGAATAATGACATTACTTCTCTGTCTAGGCAGCCAAGGTGGGTAAAATGATGAGCCTGAGAATGTTTTCCTGAATCCTTTCTACTCCCATGACCATGCAATGAAATGCCATGTCAAATAAACATAAAGGAGACCTTCCATCTCTTGGAAGATGGGGGATTGCTGTAGGAGTGCTTCAATTCCCTCTCTCTGACTCCTTGAGAAATAATATACTGTGTCTTGGGATGAACATAGAATCAGATTTTTTTGATTAAAGTTTTATGCTGCTCATTGAATATTTCAGGGGAAGAACATAAGAAAAATACAGGGAGCTGTAACATACTTAATAATTAATATTTAACTTCTCACCAGCCCAGTGTCAAAAACATTTTCCCAGTTCCTTTGACTGAAGCCAACAGATTCCTTCCTCTGCCTGCCCTACTTAGGCAGCACCATTGCTGAAGAATAAATTTGGAAAGTCTGAGCTTCTCAGCTGCTGGGGATCCTTACCTGCAGAGCTGAGACTAGTGGGTGCCACTGAAGAACCCCTCGTCGGCCTGTACAGGGAGCACAGACACGGCCATAGAGAGCGAGGGAGTGCTCACGCAAACAGAGCAGGACGTAGATAGGGACCAGCCAGTTGCCAAGTGGACCACATAACAGAGCTGTGATCCTACCTTCCCTATGCACTGGCAGCCTGGAAAGCCAACCGCATCCTGGGCTGCATCAAGAGAAGTGTGGCTGGCAGGTTGAGGGAGGCCCCTCTACTCCACTCTAGAGAGACCCCACCTGGAGTACTGTGTCCAGCTCTGGAGTCCTCAGCACAGGAAGGACATGGACTTGTTGGAACGGGTCCAGGGGAGGGCCACAAAGATGATCAGAGGCTGTAGCACTTCTCCTATGAAAACAGGCTGAGAGAGTTGGGGTTGTTCAGTCTGGAGAAGAGATGGCTCTGGAGAGACTTTATTGCAGCCTTCCAGTCCCTGAAGGGGGCTACAGGAGAGATGGGGAGGGACTCTTGATCAGGGAGTGGAGCAATGGGATGGGGTTTAATAGTTTTAAACTGAAAGAGGGGAAATTTAGATTAGATACTAGAAAGAAATTTCCTGTGAGGGTAGTGAGGCACTGGAACAGGTTGCCCAGAGAAGCTGTGGCTGCCCCATCCCTGGAGGGGTTCAAGGCCAGGCTGGATGGAGCTTTGAGCAACCTGGTCTGGTGGGAGGTGTCCCTGCCCAGGGCAGGAGCGTTGGAACTCGAGGATTGGAACTTGATGATCTTTAAGATTGATTCCAACTCTAACCATTGTATGATTCTGTGATTCTATGCCTTAGATACCTGCCTCAAAGCTACATTGTAAGGCCTTTTACTTGCTCTGAACTTGGAGGATTAAAACCAGACTCCTCTCTTGAAGGTAAAGAAGTTACTCTTGAAGTAACTTATTTACTTTTGTGTCAGGGGACTGGCTGGGATTCTGCACATCTCTCATCTAGTAGCCTCATGACTCAAACTTTGCCAGTAAGGAGGAAAGCTGGGTTTTGGTCTTTCTTCAGCATGTTCTGGCTTCGCTAAGGCATCTTCTGTTGAAGCTGAGCTGCTGAGCAGGATGGTTTGAGGGATGATGAGAGAACGGAGAGAACTGGCAACTGGTAACATAATTCTATAACCTGGTTTTGATAACCCAGCTTTTAAAGCTGTATGGTCTAACTCTCCTTCTGCACACAGAGTAACTGGATTTTTTATTTATTTTTTTAAAGAAGTATATTGGAAATAAGAATTTAGCTCAGATCTGTGAACTGTCTTACTGTATTTGAAGCAAATCTGAAATAACTATTGATTTGTAATTCAGCAACAGGACAGATGAGAACAGGGATTGACCTCTGCGACTGTTTGGAGAAGAGTGTGCTTTTGACACACATGCTCTGTGTACAGCAAACTTTGTAATGTGAAGCTGGAGGAAAAACTAAACATCTGTAATCCCATTGTTGAGGTAAGGTCACAGAGTTCAGGTGGGTGTTTGGCACATACTGTGAATAAGAAATAAGCTTTGTAGAAGGAAACACTCGTGACACTTGGAAGTATTCTCCCCTCACATTCCCTTTTTGTTCCTTCCATTGTTAGTTCCTGGAACTCTAATTCAATGCTGGGCATCAGCCTTGGAGAAGGATTTAAACCTAGACTTAAACAATCCATGCTGAAGGTTATTCCTTCTGGGAAAGATGCTGGGGCTCAGCTCCTGGAAGCCCTTTTGGGTGCCTTGTGTATATCACCTGGAAACACCACCTTGTTTTGTTGGAATCCTTATCCCCGACTGGGATGAGAATCAGAACTCGCTCCATTGCATTCTGTTTTTTCACAGCAGCTGGTTGCTGTATCCAACCTCCCCCTGAGGCACGGGGCTGAGGCGAAACTATTTCTCTTTGTTACTCCAAAGCTAAAAGAGCACTAGGCCTTTGCCATCCTTCTGAGAAAGCCCTAGTTTATCAGAAAAATATGATCTTTAGGAAATCAGAATGAAATTCTTTGAAATGTTAAGGTAGTCTGAAATTCCATTCTGGTACAATTTCTAATGAGTGTAGTGATTACAATTTGACCCAGGATTCTGAGTCACAAAACCAGTGTTGGTTTGTGGTACTTTCCACTTCGATCACTACATCAAGCAACATGCAAAACCACATAAAAAATAATTTTAAATATTCATTCTGAATATACAAATCCTGGGCTATTTCTCTTTTTTTTTTTTTCTCCAAAACTTAACCTTTGAGTAACTGCACGTTAGAAAGCTTTTGATTATTTAAAATATTATGAAAATCTGTGTGATGCTAACAATGTCAGTGCTTATTTTTGCTACAAAAAGAATGGATGGGAATGGATCAAGACAAAAAACAATTCAACTTCTATAAAATGTAACAGGAGTGGATTGCAAAAGCGAGATTTGCAAACAGACAACAATTAATGTTGAAGAGTTCAAACAAATATCCTGGCACTTACTACACAAAGTTCAACCCAAGATTTTCTTTGCTGGCAGCCAGTAAGTGATTACATAGTACGTAATCCCAGTAAGACAAACCTGGGCATGAGAAAACTCTGCTGTCAGTAGTAACATCTTTTGTGTCTGAGTCGTGCCAGAGACTCTGAGACAAAACGAACTCTTCTCCTCTCTTTGGACTTTATCTGTTGGTGTGTGATACTGGGCACGGTCGATGCTTTAACGTGCATCTCATAGCAGCAACAGGGACACAGCCGAGAGTGGTGTCTGGTCTGTGGATTGAAAATGGAAGGCTGGACTAAGGAGAGGTAAATTTGACTCAAGCAGCCTGTGCAACCTGGGCACAAACATTTGAGCTTGGCAAGACGGGCAGAACAGGTAGGAGATGTGAGGCTGCGTAACTCCGGGCTGGTTTGAGCTCGTGTACGGGCAAAACCCGGCTTACTCCAAAGTGGGTGCAACTTGCCAACTTCAGAAGAAACAGTAAATCCACGCAATTACAGAGTATGTGGTAAGTTCTACCTGCACCGACTAAAGCTACTGAACGCACAAGAGTGCAAAAAGGCATGTAATGAGAGAAAGAAAAACTGCTTGGTGCAATTAAGTGAGTAAAAGTGAAAAGAAGAACCAGTATAGACAGGAGGGTAAATCCGAGAAATCACTTAAAATATTTTGAAACATCTGATACCGTATTGAAACTGGAACTGCTGGAATGTTTTGGCTGCTGTTCCTAAAGTGTTTTTGTTTTCTTCTTCACATGGTGAATGGTCTGGAGAAAACTGTTTGATTTGGGTGGCACAGTGCTTTATCAAGCAGGCTCAGCCTCATCAGGTCCTCAACCCTGGCAGAACCGAGGGATAAAACACTTGACTGTGAAGTGGAGAAGGTGAGCTGTAACCTTCAGCTGGACCTCGGACAAAGCAGAGCTCCCACAGGTTCCTTTGTTATGCAGCGGGGACAGAGCTAGGGTGCCTGTTTGCCCCCCTCTGGCAAGCTGATGACAGGGTGCTCGCCCAAATGGGTGGTAGCCAGCACATATTGTGTAAGGGCATCTTTTCCTTCAATAAACTGTAGACCAGATGTATAAAAAGGAGGCAGGGAAGATAGTTAAAAGGATTTCTTAGATATGGTGCTTTTTTTAACTTTTTGCCAGAGAAGATTCTCTCCATCTGGTGCACTTAGCAGTGCCTCTTCCTCCTTATCGAGGCAGCCCCAATCCACCCGCAGGTGGATACTTGCACTCTGCCTGTAGCAAACTGGTGAAACAAACTAGTGGGGAAATCACGAGCCTCAAAATTAATCCAGGTGGAAAAAGTAATGGACCTAAACACGACCCTCTCTGAAACATACAGACAGCTTGAGATGTACCTGTCTGTACCCTCCCCAGATTGATCTACCTCCTACCAATATTGGACGAACGCAGTGATTTGCTATAATTTTCGTGTTGTAACGACCTGTCAGGACGACGTACCAATCATTTATGAAGGACAAGTAGGAAGTGGGATTAATTTTTTTTGGGTGGTTGTTGCATGGTGTTGGAAAAACACCAGCACAATGCTTTCTGCTTTCTGAGAAAGGAAAATTTGTATAAATCCTGGGCTTCACCTGGAATCTTCAAAAAGATAAAAGATTTTTGCCCCTACAGAAAGACTCCTGGCAATATTGGACACACAAAATGAAATTACTGGCTGGTGAATGAGAGCTGTGCTCTGCCATTCCAGTCTGGGGTACCAAAAAGAGCCCAGCAGCCAGTGCAAGCTCAAAAACCACTTTGTATTCTGATACGAGCAGCTTACAAAAGCAAGGCAGATGTGACAGTTGTATAAGCAAAATGCACAGCACAGTAACACCTGTAGCTACAGCGTTAGGCCAGTTGTGCTTTGCTTTCTTGACTTTCTTCCCCCCCTCCCTCTCATTTCAGAATAGAGAAAAACGATCCATTTGCAGCAAGGGAGGCTGTTTTTTTATAACACCACCACAACAGCTTTGGGGCAGAGAAAGAAAAGGTGTGCCAGGTGAGTTTTTTAGGCATGTCCTGGTTTGAGTGACACGGGACTAATTTCTCTTCTAGCGCTTGGGAAAACTGCACTTTTAGACGACTTCGGTGTCCGAATTTGTGAATATATTGACTTTACAGCCAGCTAGGCGGGTTTCACGATTGCAGTGTTTTCAAGCCTTGCCAGGCGCAGGGATGAGGAGGAGCGAGACTCGGGCACTTGACCCAATCTACCAACAGGGTTATTTTATACTATGGATGTCACATTCAATATAAATTAGAAAGTTTGCCGTGAAGTGCTTGCTCTCTCCCTCGATGGGGATGGTCCAGGGAGCTCCTTGCCCCCGTGCCATCCCCTGAGCCCTTCCTTTCCTCCCGAAGCCAGCATCCCACATTGTCCCCCATTGCTGGGAGTGACCAGCTTCTGCTGATGGAATGGGCTGAGTATAGTCCTTGGATGTTTTATATTGGTATCGGGATGAATACTGGTTCTTTAGTATTATTAATGCTAATTATTTAGTCCTGCCCTGTTAAATCTGTTTATATTTCAACCCTCGCGTTTCCTTGTTTTTTCCCCAATTCCCTTCCCCGGGTGGGGGGGGAAGGGGTCATGGGGTGATGGAATAATTGTCTAAATCGTCGTGGGTGTCAGACAGCGTGTTAGAAACTGAGAAATAATAAAATAAACAAAAACTCAAGCCCGCCCGGAGCGGGGCGGCCGGCGGGAACCGGGGAGGGCCGGCGCATCCCGGGGACCGGCCGCTCCCCTCGCCGGGCTCCGGCTGCCGGGCGGGGCCGGCCCCGCTCCGCCCGGGGGGCCGGGCCGAGCCCTATAAAGGCGGTGCGGGGGAGCCGGTGGGGCTGTTTTCTCCGCTGGCCACCATGGCTCCGGAGCGGCCCCCGCCGGCCTTCGCCGAAGCCGGGCAGCAGAGCGGGCTGCAGGTGTGGCGTGTCGAGCGGCTGGAGCTGGTGGCGGTGCCCCCCAGCCTCCACGGCGACTTCTTCGTGGGGGATGCCTACCTGGTGCTGCACACCGTCCGCCGCCCCTCCGCCGCCGCCTACCGGCTCCACTACTGGCTCGGTAGGCAGCCGTGGCGGGGGGCACTCGGGGCTGGGGGACAGCGCCGGCCGGCGGGGTGACCGCGGGCTCTTCCGGGAGTTTCTTGCTGGGTTCCGAGGGGATGGGGAGCTGAGTTTCTACCCGCCCACCCCCTGTGAAGCCCACGAGTTTGAGGCACTTAATAATCGAAGTAGGGCTCCCGGCAAGGGTCTGGGTGATGCCAAACCTCGCCGCTTCTGCTGCAGTGGTGCTGGGGGGCTCTGGGGATGAGAAGGTGGGCTATGGCAGAAAGGAGAACATCTTCTTGCTTTGTGGTGTTAGTTTGGAAAAGTGGTGAAGGGTTAAAGACAAGTCTTGGCTGCATCCCGCTGAGATTCATGAGTGAAATTCTGCCGTCATTCTGATGAAGAGTTTCCTTGCCTTTGCTTCCAGTACAGCCGAAATTTCATCTCTGTCTTCTCCCTGTGGCATTGGTGCACTGCTTTGTGTCCAGATGTTGCCTTTCTCAGCTAGACTAATTTGGCTTTCTGATGATACAGAGGCTGGACGCAAAGTCACCAGGTTTTCTGTAAAACCTCTTCAATACCAGCCAGACAAGCTAGTAAAGCCCTCTGAAGCAACAGGGAACGCTGGAATTGGGCTGATGTCTCTTGCCTTCGATTTTGGCTAGCACAGTGTTTACAGCAGAGTAGGAGTCTGACATAAGGATGCATTTTAGGTGACTTCCTCATTTTTTGGAGCTCTCTTGAGACTTCTTTGCCTGGTCACAGACTCATCTGACCACACTGGTTGCTGTGTAGCTGCCTGAGAACTATGTTCTTGTTTCACCATCACAAGATTTGTGTTTGTAGGTAATTATCTCGGTGAATGCACATAAAGACAGGTCAATGTGTATTAACATTAATGTGTTTGAGTTACTGTGGTTCTCATTGTACTTTTGGATGCATTGGAAAAGAATAGCAGATAAAGCTGGGATTGTTCTTGCATAATTGTTTGAAGCTTGTTTAGTTTTGCATGTGCTGTGAGTTATCCAGCTGGCATGTGGGATAGTGTCTGTCTCTGATGAGTATAATCATAGATGGCAGCGTAAATGAATTTCTGGCAGATGTTCTTATGTCAACAGCACTGCTAGTTAATAGCAGGGTTTGGCTATATAGACCTGTGTTAAAGAAGTCAGAATTATTTATATAGTAGTTAAGGTATAGTAGGCACTTCCCAGGGAAAGGCGCAAGGACTTTTTGCAACTGGAAGCGAAGTAAAAAGAGTGACTGATGTTTGCACTAATTAAAATGTCTTTGCTGTTGGCTGAAGACCTTTAGTTGTACACGCTGATGCACATCTTGTGGTGATATCCTGATATCGTAAGTAGCTTCAGGTAATCAGGGCATTGTTCTTATGCAACTGGCAGGTTGGCAGCAGAGTGGCAAACTGCTGGGAAATCCTTCCTGGATGCAAGATATCCCAATTGTGGGGTGGAGGTGCTCAAATGCTGCTGCAAGCTTCATAACAGACCAGCACTTCATACAAGGTGTATGGGGAAGGGCAGCACACTCAGAGTAGGAATTGAAATAATTTTGATATTTTTGCTGGCTGGTTCTCACCACTGTTATGTACACCAAACCTCTCTCTCATGAGCAAAGGTTTTATAACCTGTGGGCCAGGAAGACCTCAGCAGGGTCTTTCTGAAGACTTTCCATAAGTTGTCTTTGAACAGTAACAGTAGTCATTAACAGATTTTGGGATGGAAAGTACTCTTGTGGAATTAGATTGATGGAAACCCTGCAGATTTCGGACTTAGATACTTAACAAGGGCCTTGCTGTTTGGTGACACTGTCACTACTCTGACTGTCATGTGGTGTGTGTTATTGTGGTCTCATATGGTGCCTTTGAGTCTGAACAGAGTCTGACTTCAACAAAAGACCCTGAATTCAGAATAAAAGTAAAGGTTGATTTTTACCACTATTATATAGTGGTAAAAGTCCTTCTGATACCATGCTTGACCATACCCATGGAGTTAGGAGGTCTGGACCATAAGAGGATAGTCTGTGACCATGATACAGTCCTGTGCTATGACTGGGGGTTTTTTAACTATTTGTAACCCTTGTCCCCATTGATTGTGATGAGACCTATCCATGTGGTATCCAGTCTGGCAAAAATTTTGTTCTTTTTCCTATATACTCTGGCTTATTTATAATTGTTTGTGCTTCAAACTATAAGGTAAGTCTGTTTTCCCTACAGCTTGAACAACCTACACTTGGATTGGTGCTCACTTTCATTAAACAGGGTTTCACAGACTATTATACTGCACAGCAGCTGTGAGACTGAGCCTGGTAGTAGCTCTTATCTCTAGTACTGTTCCAAAACCAGTTTTCTTCAACCCTGAACCTTGTTGTGTAATTGCAAGCAATAAATCTGAAGGATCTGGTCCTAATGGACGTGAATAACCCTATGAAAAAAAATACCAAAGAAAAAGCAAACAAAACTTTGCCATCAACTTAAGAAGGTACCCAGGTCTGATAAGAATTTGCTATGTAGCAATACACTGTCACTTCAGTGATGGGGATAGTTTTTTTTCCAGAGCTTCTTGTGTTATCTCACTCTTTCAGTATTTTTTTATCTTTTTGGGGTAAGACCTCATGCTTTTCTCTTCCCCATGTCTCCGTTATCCTTTGTATCCCTTCCCTGTTTCATCCTTGCTGCTTTCTTGAGGCTTCCATTGCACCTGCGTCCCCACAGAAGCTGTGGTGGTGGCATTGCTCCTCAGAGTAGCACAGTTATTGGGGGGCAATGGGAAGCTGTGTTGTGGCACTTTCACTGTTGGGCCATGAATAGAGCACTCCTTCTCCCTAAGAGAGGAGCTAGCTCCATGATCCACTTGGGCATCCCTGCCCCTACTTTCCTAATGCCTTACCGACAGGTTTCCTGTGACAGCAATGACTCCCTACGCTGTGAGGTGACACCAACACCTCGCTACACACTTCCCCTTCTCCCACGGCCTGAAAGAGGTATCTCTGTCCAGGCAGCTTGGAGCTCTGAGCTATTTTTCCACCCTAGAAGCAAAGAAATGGTTAATGCAAGTGAGAAGCTGCTCTTGAGAACTGTTACATGTGTACAGGCTTCTTCCTCTTATTTAGAAAGAAAAATAAAAACCAAATGGCAAACCTTGCCTTTCCTCTCTCTTCAAAGGTTCTCGAGAAGCCAGGTTTTTGAGACTCAATCCTGCTTGTGTGGCTCTTGAAAGAATCAGAACTGCTGAAAGTGTTAATCAAAACTGTATGGGGCCATGCTAAAAGTTTTATTTTACTATACAGCCCACTTTGCAGCGGAATTAGGCCATCAACATAATAATTTAGGAGGCCATTTTGCCACATTCCTAAGAGGCTAATCTGAAAAAACAGTGTGACCTCATGAAGCAAATATCTGAGCCTGAAAGCTGCTTTGCTTTCTCCCAGCTGTACCAGGTGATCCAATAAAATATACTTAGGTGAAATGCCCTTTACTTGATGATGGTGTCAAGAGGACTGCTTCTGGGTTATTTTAACTTTATGCTTGGTGAGTTGCTTTTAGGGTAAATACATGGTTTACCATCTGATCAGCCCTTTGGCATGACCTTCCTTGATCTATGCACTTCAACTCAAAGTCCAAAAACGATTACTGCAGATACTTGCCCATGCTAAACTTACTGAATTAAAATATTCTCTTGTTCAAAGAGGCTGAGAGAAGACAAACTTGGCTATTTTTCACTTTTTTTTTCGGTTTGCTTATGATGGCAGTTCTAGAAACAGTTAAGAAATGCTCTGGATGGTTGTGCATTTGGTGGTGAATAAGGTTATGATGTAGTGTTTTGTTGCAATGTACCTGGGCTGTACAACCTGCTGAAGGCAGAAATTCTGCCTTTCTCCGGCAGATTTCAAAGCTACATTAGTGCTTTATAGATGTAATATTTCATCTTATTTCAGGGAAAGAATGTACGCAGGACGAAAGCGCAGCTGCAGCTATCTTTGCTGTTCAAATGGATGACTATTTAGGAGGAAAGCCTGTGCAGAGCAGAGAAATTCAAGGATATGAGTCTACTGAGTTCGTGAGCTACTTCAAAGGAGGGATTAAATACAAGGTAAAGAGCCAGCTGTCAAAATACATTCTAAAAAATATATGTAACATTGTCCCCCAAGTAAAATCAAATCTTTTCCTTTGTATCTGTTACTGAAAGTTTAAAAATGGTTTCTTAACTTTGGTTTCAGATCTGAACTACCTATCCTAAACTACAGGAGTCTCAATACTTCTTTACCAGCGTCTCTTCTGATAGCTGAAAACTTGTCCCAGTGATTTATTCCCTGTAGTCCTGTCCCGTGCCCAAATCAAGCTATCCGGAGATTTCATACTTGTGTGTCTAAGGGTGCTCACAGTAGGGACTCCCTATATTTGGAAGGCGGCAAATGTCACAGAAAACATTTTATGTTGTAGACTGAATCACTTTGTTCAAATGCAGAACTCAATGTGCTTAAGTGGTTAAAAACATGAGCAGAGTGGAAAAGACCAAAACCTCACTTTAGTCTAAAAATGGTGCTTTTGCAGTCCTACTGCAGTTTTTTTTTTGAGGTAGGTAAAAAAACCTCCCAAATACTTTTCATTAAATTTTTTAAAAAGCTGCCGTATCAGTCTCTGTTGTGCCACTTCCAGAAGCAGAGCCTTTGGAAGGAATTTTTTTGAAACACCTGTGGCTTTTAAGAATAAAGTAATGTATCTCCTGAGAATCTCCTTGTAGTAGGAGCTCTGGGAGCCATTGCTCAGTCAGCCTTTTTCCCATTATGGAGGTTTGCAACTTGTCACAGTCTACACAACCAATTTGAAGCTTTTAACTCTGCTTGCATAAGAGAGCTTGACACTGACCTGCCCACTCCTTTACATTATTTTTTCTTTGTAATTTCAAGAGATGCTCTCTATTCCAACCCAAGGTCTGGCTCTCCTGGAGGAATGAAGAGCAGAGAGCCAAGCCAGTTTACAGAAATAACTTAGGCTTGTACCTTACTCTTTATAGGTTATAAATCAATAGTTCGGTCTCACTTCCCCAGTTTGGTGCTCTTTGCTAGCTTGCTTCCTAAGCTGCAAATATTCCTTTCAGAAAATTACAGAGCTCCTGTGGAATGACTCCTCCCTCTACATGTAACCAGGCACTAAAACCACCCAGACCTATTGAACTTAAGGAAGTTGTGAAAACATGTACAGGAGCTGCATATCCCTCTGCTTTCCCTCAGTCCTTATTTGATAACCTACTGACTTTTGTCCTAGCAGTTTGGTTCAGCATTACCTTATCCTCTGGATGATGCAGGAAAGTGCAGTGAATTCTGTGCTTTCCCTTTCCCCATTCATCTGAAAACACTTTGAAGCAGGGTGACATCTTCTTCCTCAGATAAGGGCTCACATGTGAGAGTTCAGCAGCAACAGTGTCCCCAAGCCTGTCTGGTCTGTGGTCAGCACTGTTACTGTTAAACAGTATATTATTTTATCTTGCTTCTCGCTGCATAAGTTATGTTTCCCCCCTGCTAGCTAAAATGGTGAATTTGCAAAAATCAAACTGAAATAAAGCTTGCTGCTTTGTTTTGTTTTCTTCAGGCAGGTGGTGTTGCCTCTGGATTTAATCATGTTGTTACTAATGATCTGAGTGCTCAGAGGCTTCTGCATGTCAAAGGCCGGAGAGTTGTAAGAGCCACAGAAGTCCCCCTGGCTTGGAGCAGCTTCAACAGTGGAGATTGTTTCATTATCGACCTTGGATCTGTAAGTCTTTCCTAAAGCAAAACACTCAAAAGCGATGCAGCGTCCCTTCTAGGGTCTGAATCATTCCCTAAAATGCATAACTGATTTTGCCACTCACCCAAACTGACAGAGAGGATCTGCCTCAGTAAATCAGTTTTAGTGTCACAACACTTTGAAGAGTCAAAACTGCCCTAAATATTTTCTGAAGTATGCACAGATTATCCTTCAGGAAACAGTTCTCTTTCCCACTCGAGGCATTGGGATTTTTTTTACTACTCATGTTTGAACCTTAAGCTGTTCAGAGTAGGTCCTGCCTGACTTTGACACTATCTACCAGCTGAAAGGGATCAGTGTTAGGCTTCAGAGCAGAACACAGACTGGATCTTTCTCTTAAGAGCATTTCTTCATGTTCATAAAACTTTGATTGTGTAACAAGTTATAATAAACTTGTCATACTATGTGTTATAAAACTACTTTAGTATTACAAGAGATTAATTGAGAAGCCATCTGTTACTTGAGGGCTTTCTGCTGAAAACAAGTAGAGAGAATTAGTGTGGAAGTGTATGGACAGATAAGAGAAGATAATTTTGCTTGCTCCAGATGGCTTAAAGTATAATACTGTCACCTTAGTATCAAAAAGTCTTAAAATGAATTCTAAAAGTAGCAGCTGGGATGTAGTCTGTGCTAGTTAGATGCTAGTTATCAGTTTGAAATTATTCCCATGCCTGATGTGCACACACCTATAAAATTAAGAGCATATGAGAGAAGATAGTTTGTTTGCAAGGCAGCAACTGCTGTTAGTCTTCACTGTAATGCTTCACAAGGAAGTGGTCAGCTATTTCAGCAAGACTTCGGAGAAGACCTATTGAAAAAGCTCTTCTGAACGTGTTACGGGTTTGGCTCGCTCTTCAGAAAAGCATCCCCTGGTGTGATAATTGAAGATATTGGTATCAAGTAGGAATATTGATTATGTCTGTTAGGATTTTATTGTGCTTAGCATCCTTCAGACAGAACAACAACCAGTGTTTTCCTAACACCGTCCCATTTCTCCTATGGCACTGCTGTCTAATAGTCTGAAACAGCCAAGTCATCAGTATCCAAAGAGCTATCACTCAGTGTCACTTTGTATTAAGGATGCATAGAAGACTCAATCATCTGTTCCCTTTCACAGTTAACCCATAGGAAATGGGAAAGTTGGAACTGAAGATTGATAGAGAATACTACTTTTGCAGTCAGGCTGTCACAGGGCTTGAGTTTTCTAGTTTGGAGTTAACCTCTCATGGACGCCCTGTGGAACTGGGTGTACTCTGTGAATTCGTCTTGTCCTGACCGTTCTTATGCCACAGTTACCCAGTTCACCTAAAATAATTACTCGGGTCCCAGTGCAGACATGGCGATGACACTGATGAAATGCAGAAACACTGTGGGTAATAGTAGTGTTGGGGTTCATCATCCCTTATGGTGGGATTTGTTGAGCAGAGAGCACTGTCACTAAGCAATTGAAATGTAATACGACTTCAGAGTCTTGATTTCTAATAGTGAATGTACATTGTGAGTTTTTTTTTTTTGAAGTATAACATGACTCTGGTTTCTGATTTCCTGTTTGACAAGACAGAGGTTAAGCAGCAATGCAACCCTGTGTCTTTGCAGGAAGAAAGATTAGATGTGAACATCTAGATCTCTTCTTTACCACGCTATGGGAAATGTCAGTTAAATCATATGACCAACAGCAGTTCTTGGTCTTGCCGTGTCAGGGGTATAGGAGGGATGGGTTTTCTTGGGTGTATTAACAAGTTAAGGAAAAAATCTTTCAGCATCCAGACATTTGTAGTAATTTCATTGTAGGTTAGTATATAAACCAGACCTTTCTTGAGGGGGATGAAAAGCCAATGTGTGACATGCTTCAAGATGAAGATACACAAGTCTATTGAATTTCTTCAGAGAAATAGGTGTGGGGTGAAACTTGCTCAAGATTTGTACTGTGACAGTATTTTCTAAGAACTGTATTTCAAGCTGAAGTAACTTTTTCAGTCTGAAATTTTCCATGGCTCCATGACTAGAGGCCCATTGTGAATGGGTGAGTCTTTACAGGAACTCTTAATTGAATTTAGGGATCCTTTGAAAAAAAAAAAAATATTGGCTCAAGTACATTCCTTAATTGAAATAAAATTAATCTTAAATAGAGTTGCCCTTGAGCCTTGGAATTTATCGTAGGGCACTACTGAATCATTGTCTGAGAATAATGGGCAGTAATTGCATAAAATAATGAGCTTATGGTCAGTGCTTTTAATATCAAATTATTGTAGCATGTCGAATAAGATGAATTTCCAAGACTTACTTTCCCCAGTGTCTTAGCTAACCAGAAGGATGATCTCCATGGCGTTGCAAAACTGCTTAGGCATTCCATTTGCTGCTACATTTTATCAAGCCGCTTACCTAATATGATGAAGAATGATTCCAGTTTTCCCCCTGAGCTCAGTTACAGTAGTATTTGAAACCTGTGGTTTGAACAGATAAGGGGGAATTAAGAAAGGTAATAATAATCAGGAATAAAATCATTAAAGTCACTAATGTTAGCCTCCTAGTGAAAATGCCTTATGTGAAAAGTGTCTGTGTGCATTTCCAGCTAGATTCACATATTTACAGTTCAGGTTCTGATGGTTACCTCATACCTAGATATGTTACTAAACCTCATTTACAGCACTTCAAATATTCTGCCCAGGTCTTATCTTGCCTCCTTTGAATTCTCTAGTCTGGAACAGAAAATAGCTGCAGATGGCAGAGAAAACACTGTCTTTGATACGAGGGGAGTCATTACCTGTAGGTAATGTGTAAAGATCTTCTATTGAAACAATTTGCTGTAAGACCATGACATGAGAACTGTGACCACCACCAGACTGATGCTCCAGTGCAATGAGTGATCCAGGAGGGTGCTTGGAGTGCCAGGCCCTGATTTATGATTTAATTTTTTTTCTACAAGAGATTTCCATGACATCTCCTTGAGGAACCTGATAATCTCCCTGCAAGGAAGCCTCTGGGACAGGGCAGGCAAGACAAATGCAAAGCAGTTGCTGAGAAGGTTTTGTACAGGCCTGGTCTAAAACACCTTACCTTGTCAGATGCTGCTTAGTTCGTCGTGTCCTGGCATAGCTGTGCTCAAGCCATCCCAGAAGTCATGGTCTTCTGCCATGTTTCCCATTCCGTCCTTTTGGTTGGAGGGTGCTGAGCTCTTCCAGGTGTCCCACCTGAGAGGCACCAGGATGGGTTTGGCAGTTCTTGGTGGCTATAAACTGTCTGGCCTTGGTCTGTGCTGTCCTCTTTACCTCCAGATGCAGCTCTCCCTGCATCACCCCATCCTCTAACCACCTTCCCTTAGCCACATCCCGCTTTCTTGCTCCATCACCAAGACGAAGTCTCAAATCCTCAAAACAGCAAGAAGCATGAGAGGGCATGGAAAATGACCATGGAAGGAAGGAAAAAGATTAATCATTCACTTGGTGACTAACATACACATTTTTCCCAGGCTATTTTAGTATTATCCAGAGGTATATGTTAATATAGCTTTATAAGCTATATTATGTATATTTCTAGTAACATGTGCTAAAGACTTTCATTTCTTTGGTTAATTTTCTTAGTGATTGATTGGTGGGAAGAAAACTTAATAGTATTGTGAAGTTCACCCAACATACATTGGTGCACACTGGTGATGTACAAAATGTGAATGTTGAGACCTATTGATAATTTAGGTAAGTATTAAAACACAGAATCCTAGAATCAGTGGTTTGTGTTGGAAGGGACCTTAAAGATTGAGTTCCAACCCCCCTGCCCTGGGCAGGGACACCTCCCACCAGACCAGGTTGCTCAAAGCCCCATCCAGCCTGGCCTTGAACACCTCCAGGGATGGGGCGTCCACAACTTCTCCGGGCAATCAGAGTCCAGAGTTCCAGTGTCTCACCACCCTCACAAGAAAGAATTTCTTCCCAAGATCGAATCTAAATCTCCTCTGACATGAAGCAGAATGGGAGTAGCAATAGAATAAAACAGCATGAATTGATCAGCTGATTTTATTGAAAGCTTCTCAGCTCAGTTTGGGCACTCTGCTGTACGAAGGCTGTCTGAAATTGTACCCTTAGTGACCAGCAAAAATATTCTCTGCATGTTGTTCAGCTGGAGCCTTGTAAAATGTCAGACTTGGTTCTCTCTGGCTGACTTCCCTCTTGATGGGAGGAGCAGCAGCGCTGTGAGTCAAGTGACTGCAGAGGGCAGGGAGAGGGCTGTGTAACCACCTCCTGGAAGAAATTAGGAGACCCTTGGTAAAATAAGGTGCGTGAGGGGGGCATGTGTGATAAGTACCAAGAAGGTCTGACCTTGGGCCTGGTTGAGGCTGGAAAGTTTTGTCAGTACAAAGTTCTGCTAAGGAAAAGTTATCCTTCTTCGCAAAGGAAGAGTGCAGATGGTGAGGTGGTAACTGTATCTCAAATTCAGTGAAGACTGAGGGTAAACTACATGTAGGTGTCCATCCTTCCCATTCCCCTAAGGGTGCTAAACAGATGAGGTTGCTGATTTGATATTTAAAGGAGCCTGTTGTGCCATCCAGCAATCAATGTATGTACTTCTGAAGGGCTCCATGAATCACAAGTGAGTATTATGATGTTAGAACTCAAAAGTACGAGACTGAATAAAGCTGTTGTGATCATGTATCTGTCATATGCTCCTACTTGGACTCCTGACATAATAGCTATGTCAAAAGGGAAAAGATTGATGTCTTGTACGAAGACCCTAGAAAAAATACATCGAGTAAAAGTTGGGGGGGGAGGGTTTGACAGCTGCTTTTCATAAAAACTGTTAACTTGCTATAGATTAAGTTACGTTCACTAAAAGAAAACTAACTTCTGCTTTTTAATAGTAAAAGATCAAGAGGACAGATACTTGATGATTGTGACTGCAGGGTATGATTCAGCATCATGCTGCAACCTTAAACACAGTTGTAGTTCTGCTTGCTTCCGTAATCTTCCTGCCGCCTTGCCTGCACGAGCTCTTCTAGGTAGCTTTGCTTCTCCTCCTTTACAGAAACCAGTTCACAATCAGCATATTAATCACTTTATTAAAGTCACTGTTTGGGTATAAACAGGACTGAGAGCAGTTTCTTGCATGTTGGAAGTCATGGCTTTTTAGTTGCTTTCCCTGGCACCAAGAGCTGATTAATCATGTCCTTTTTCCATGTTTTTCATTCACGTTTCTCCTACAACTAACCTCTTCCCCAGTTTCCCCAGCTGAGAGTTAAACTATTGCTCTGCTGTAGCAGGGAGCTGCCAAACAAGTAGCAGAGCTTGAAGAACTAAACTGCTTTAGTTCTTTATTAACTTCATGGATTTATTAACAGTTTAAAAATGTGGTTATATCTATGCACAGTGTATCTTAGTAAGCAAGCACCTAATTTTTTCTGGAAGTCTGTAAACCAATTATTTTTACAGCTCTGGTAGTGTAAACTCCAGCATTCTGGAAACTGTTGTAGTCCCAAAGTCATTAGATGGAAAAAAATAAATATTAAGCCCTTTTTTTTTTCCCACTACAGTTAGAATATTCAGGATATGTAGTTTTCCTTCATATTCTATGGACTGGAAAGCTTCTCACCCCCACCTTGTACACAGAAAAGTGGCTGAAACAAAGACTGTCATTGAAGCTTCAGGTGAATGGGACATACAAGGATTCAGTTAGGTTACTTTTCTTCCTGATGCTGTAGGAAATCCAGATGTTTTGCTGCTTGAGCTGCTGTTATTCTAAATAACTATTCTCCTGGTACTCCTCCTTTAATGTCCTGTGGTATAGCAACAGCTATTCCCAGAATATACTGGCAAAACAGGTGTGAGAGGAAAAAATGAATGTAGTAAGTGTATGACTGTGGTACATCTGATTTATTTTTATTCTGACAATTTGTTCCAGTTGAATCAACTGGGAGACTCCAAGACCAATTACAAAGACCCTATTGTAATTATACCAGGGCCAGGCTCGTGGTGGCCTCTGCAGTGTTCTGGCTGAATGAATTCAGAGTTTGTTTTGGATTATCAAAACTCCACAACTTTCAATGGTTCAGTGTATTACAGTTCCAACAAATGTAAAAAGGCAGATTTGATGATTATGTGAAATTATATTTTTCTTTTCCCTGCCTATATCAAGAATTTAACAGTCAAGACAGGAAAAAAACATTGAATAATTTTAGGAGAAAAATGTCTCTAGAGGTCTATATTAACCTGGTTCAATCCAGACATTCTTCTCAATACGTATGTCAGTTCCTAAAAAATGGGTATCAGTGAACTGACAGAAAGTCCTGTATTCAGTTTTATTCAGTCACTTTTATTCAGTTTTCCTGTTCAGTTATTTCTGCCACTATTTGGATTTTATTTTCTTGATTTAGCACTCCTTTTTTGCTTACAAAAATAGCTACACTCTTGCTTTAGGGCTCTCCATTTAGTTTCCAAAACTTGATGTTTGAATTACAAGCTCCAAGGTAATGTGCCTTTGTGTTACAAATACTTCTACTGAGCAATGAAGGCACTGGAAGCATTTCTGGTTTTTGCAGGTCATATAAAACCTTTTTTCCAAGTCTCTTTGTATTTTGTATTGGCATATTTCCTTTAAATCTGTGAACTTTAGAGACTAGACTTTAACAAAGAACAGTTTCAGCTAGAATGAACTTGTGCCTTATCGGAACAGCTGTTTGTTAATGACCATGAAGAGAATGAATGGAGTCTCAGCTGAGTGCATGCCGATTATTCTGACACAAACATAAAATGTGATAAGATACGTATAAAAGCTTTGTCAATATTCACACATGTTCAATCTGCCTCTAGCTTTGCTAGTTGGTTGTGTTTTTTTCTACTTCCCCCTCAAGAAAAGTGGTGTCCTGGGTTCGCTCACATGTGAGCATTAGGAATACAGGCTCCTTTGGTCACTGGCACCACAGCTCCTCTCCTCCTCACCCACCTTTCTTTACAAGCCTTGTCAGCCTTTATTCTACCCACCCATTGGGAAACCACTGCGCTGGCTTTCTGTAGTGTGGTTATTTGCCCAGGCTCTGATCTGATTCTGTCTAATAAATAGAAGCAGCTAAGCCTAAGGGAAGAGGAAAAATTAAGGAAGTAATAACTTGACAAACCCTCTATTCTTGCTTTTCACCCTTTTGTATGAGTTGTGGGGGTAAGGAGAGCATGGTGTGGTGTTTCACATGGGGGAGCAGGTTTAGCTGAAGGTCTTTTTTGCGCTATTTCATATCTAACACATCTTCAGTATCTAACATTGTGGTTTAGAGGTACGGAAGACACCACCCAGACTGACATACATTAAGTCAGCATAAGCTACCTCATGTTGACATGACGCTCTCCACACTATAGATTTAGCTGACTCTTAGCTAAGAGTGGTAACTTTTTTTGTTAATTGAAGTGCAATTGCATTCTAGGAGCATGTTCTGATGTAGGTGTAGGCAAAAGTGGACAGGCCTGGGGTGCATCAGATCCTGCCAAAAAGAAGAGAGGCACACCAGCTTGTGATACGTGGCTTACAGTCTTTCCTTAATGAAAGCTGAACTTTTTATTTTAATATTTTAAGATGAGTGACAATTAATCCCTTAAACATTTCACTGCTATTTCTACCAAAATTAGTTTTGCAACAGATTTGCATCAAATAGGGTTTTGAAACCTATTTAATTTGTTTAGCTTTTTAATGTCTCTTCATGTAAGAGAATGTAAATTAGCAGTTACAGAATGGACTGGGAATTAATAGCTACTTCGACAAAGACATAGGATTAAAACACTTACATGTTCAGGATACGTTAGTAACTATAACAAAATTGTGACTTCACAGATTTAAGCCTCTTGGTTTTTGCTTTCATAGTCCTGGCCAAGATTCACAGAAAAGACACCAGGACACAGAGTATATTTTCATTTGCCTCCAAACCAAGCAGGCTGCCAGTTGAACACAGAGGTGGCTGTGTGTTGGAAAGGAAAACTTGTTTTTATGTCACTTCTGTAATAAGCAATTTTTTTGTTGTTGTTTATTTTTCCTTCTCTTGCTCGATGTGCCATTTGGGGCTGGAGCAGGAAGGCAGGAGGTGTCCTTTCCCAATCCCTCTCCACTCAGGGAAAAGAGCCAAGGTTACACAAGCCATACCTAACCATTCTGCCGCGTGCCTCTGCAGAGCAGCTAGGTGCTGGGTCATTTTTAATGTGCTGTAGAAATCTCATGGGACTTGCTCAAGGTCACTCTGCAGGCCAGAAGCTGTCAACAATAAAAGCGGTGACTCCTGCCACCGTAGAACCAGAAGACCAAACCACATCCATGAGACCTCGCTGTGACCAGGGTCTGCACATCACAGACCCCTTTTGCCTTCCTGACCTCCCTCAGGAGCTCTAGAGTAGTCATTGTGACTATTCATGATAACATTTTCTCTCCCAGAGCTGCTAATTGTCCCACTGTGATCCAACAAGCATATTGGTATCAACAACCATTAATATCAAGTAGCAGAATAGCTCTCTTCCATAGTGCGCTTCTCAAACTCTGTTAAAGAGATTATAAAAATAAGTAACTAAATACCACTAATGCAAACCTCCGAAAATAAACTAGGCTTGTCACAGGAACTACTGGTGAATGAAGTTCCTTTTCTTTTTTTTTTGAGGGGAGTGAGCACTTGAAGTCTATTTTCATTTTAATGGAAACATTTTTTTGTCAGCTGGCCAATTCAAAATAAGGTTAGCAAAAGAAGCCTAAAAATAGTGAAGGTGTAGTACAGCTAAGAAATTGTGAAAGCACTGAGTGAGCTAAAGCTAAATACCGTATTACGTCCCGAGTTGAATACTATATATGTGTGTGTCTAAAAATAAATACCTAAATAATAAAATACAAACCCAAGGCACAGTGGTCTGTTGGACGTGGTTAGATAACTAGCTGATTGTACTTCAGGGTAATCCAGGTCTAAATATTAGCCTTGTCAAGAAGTGGCTTTGACTTTTAAAAATAGCTCTTTCTGACTTTAAATGGTTAAAAACCCAATCTGCCTAAAGATTGAAATGGGTAAGTTATATCAGGAAGACGAACTTGTAAATATCCAGCTGAACTTCTACCGTGAGGCCTTGTTAGGTCCTAGTTTCTCACAGGCCTCGAAATTAGATATGTTTAAAAATAATTGAGAAGATGATTTTACTTCAGAAGAGAAAATGAACTAAATCTAAGCTCCTGAAGGCTTGCAGCACTGAATTCTTAAGATATTTGTTTAGTGCTCATAGTAAATATAGTAAAATATTACACACTTTGTGACACTTTCGTGACTTGTGGCTGCTCACTTCCTTTTATTAAATTACACAGTACGTGAAGTTTAGCTTTGGGGTTTTAATAAAGAATACTGCCTTTATTATCTAGTGCTGAAAGGACGTCAGATTCTTTTTTCACTGCCTTTTAACATCGCTGTTTTTTAAATAACCAGGGAGGCTGGAGCTTATAGGGAGGGTATGGCTCATCTATGTGAAGTCCGGATGAAAGGATGTTTTCAGATGCTGCTTGTTGATTCAAGGTTCTTTTTTAAGTGGCTGGAGAAAACCTTACCACACAAGGTTTCTCAGGATTGCAGCTAACAAAATCTCATACGTATTCATTTTATTTTAGGGCAAAAGTATTTAGGGCACGTTATTTTGTGGGAGAGTTTCTGTTGTTCAGGAAGGTGGACTCCATAAGGAAAACAATGAGGTCTGCAAATTAAAAAAAAATCTGAAATTCATTACTCTAAATTTTTAAAGATCTTTCTCCTTCCTCAGGCTGATTTGCAGCCTAGAGCCAGCGGGATGTGGGAGAACTCAGTTCAGTCACTAACTGAAGGCAAAGAGGGAGAATATGCAGGGTTGCCAGGGCCCACTGTGCAGTGGGATCTTTAGGAGATACCAAGAAAAGAAAATGTGAATTTATTGTCTGAGAAGTAAAGGTTCTTGTAATTTGCAGTGACAATTTAAGCCTCGCAACATCCTTTGTGGTCAGTGCAGTGAATACTATTAATTTTGTAGATGAGAATATTTGTTTGAGGTTGCATGGCCGCTTACCAAAAGATCAAGAGAAGGCTGACACCTACAACTGAAACTGAACTTTTAAGCTTTCTGAAGGAGTGATCTCCCTGAATTGCAGCCTGAACACTGAGATAAGGCAAGAGCTGCCTAACCTCCTCAGCAAATTCTCTATGTCTGTCTCCTTCCTCTTCCTTATTGCTTCTATAGACTCTGGGAAATAAGGAATTGCTCATTATTGCTGCTGTATCTCTAGTGACTCCTGTTTTCTCAGATCATTTCAAATAAGATCAGTGAGTAGGAAGTAGGCCAAGATAAGAACGAGTAAGTTTGCTGAAATTCTCGGAAACTGAAGGAGCCTCCCAAAGTATGGGAGAAGGTGGCTGAAGCAGTGCATGGGTATAATAACTATATTTAAAAATCTGCTGAAATTGAAATGTTTTACTTTCTACACACTCAAGGTAGTATTTCATTAATTCTTTAGAAAATTCTATTTCTCCAAGTATACACAGATAAATATATTATTTTTTTCCTGTGTAAATGTCAAAGGTCAGATTTAAGACAAGGTCCAAATCTGAAGCCAATTATGTCTTCAGATTCTGGATATTTTGTAAGCTGACAGTGTTTAAACCTGAACTTGGAAGCATTTTTGTTTGTTTGTTTTGTTTTCTTGTCTTAAGCTCACTGTCAGTTTGGGAAAGGCAAAAACATAAAGGCTGAAAACCTGACAGCTTTCACTGCCTAACACCTGCAAATTGAAAGGGATCCAGTTCTGGAAATCTGTGTAATCCTGATGTAAACTTAAAACTTTGTCTTTGAAGGATGCTTCCAAAGGGAAGGGAATTTGGCTGTGAGATCACTGAGTTTGGAGGGGGTTTTTTGTGTCCAAGCTGGTGAAAACTATCGGAAGTTCCCAGCGCTGCTTTGCAGGCAGACAGCATCAACGTTAGTGGTCTTCTAAAAGTTTGCATCTGCTAGTACTGTGAAACCGTACATCATCTCTCACTTGTCTCAAGCCACCATTTCAAGTACTATTAAATAATAATAGTGCTCAACAGAATTGGCTTAAAAAGCTTTTTTCGAATGAAAGAGGTTTTCATCTAGTCTTTTCAGTCATCTTTTCATCTAGAAATCTAAGTTTTATGCAGTTGCTTATACACCATAAGACCCCAATAATTGCTCAGTGAGGGCTCTGATTAAATCCTTGTTATTTGTGTTGTAGATGAACACAAACCTGTTCAACCTTTTTTAAGTTGAAAATGACTGTGTACCTTTATGGCTGGGCTATTTGATAGAATCATGTGAAGAAGAATCAAATGACTTACTTCGAAAAGAAGGGAGGGGGCGGGTAAAGGCAACCAGTCAAGCTGATTTATTTCCTTTGACTCGCTCCTTCCAACTCAGCCTCAAGCAGCCCTGTAGCTTATGTTCCACCTCTTAGTAATTTTCATCAAGACTGAAATCTAAATTCTTTATTCTGAAATGCTTATTCCCAGCTGCTGTGTTTCCTGAATGGAGACATCTTTTAGAGATGTGCCTCTTGTCTTTATTTTAGTTGGTTCTTGAGGCAGGAAAGGGGACCAGGTATGTGTCCATCTTCTGCTGGGGAGGAACTTGGTGGTTTAACTAACCAGAAAAACTGCGTATTCCCCATCTGTAAATATTTAGAAGTAATTTTAAAGACGTTTGTGATAACTACAGTTGAAAGGGCTTGTGTTAATGTGAGATTAATAAACTTTTATGAGCGTTGGATGAGCTGAACACGGAGGAAAAAACCTTTCAGTGAAGAAGACTTTTTATTGAAAACACCTGCATCATCTGTTTGCACTTGAGCTGCTTTTGTGGTTTGATGCAGCTGAGTGTATGACAAATATCATTATACAGCAAAAAGTCACAGAAATAAAAATTGGATTGAAATTTTAACTTTACGTTTGAGTAGTGGATACAATCAGGGTTTTCCTTGAGATTTTGAAGTTACTTTGTAATGCCTAAATAACTAAGTGACTTAACAAATCTCTTCTGGAAAGTATATCTGAAAGATATATCTTCACTGATGTTCTGGTGGTCCAGTAAGATAACTATTAATAAAATAGGAATTTCATAATTTTGCTCAGTGTTGAATCTTATTGCTAACGTATGTGTGCTTTTGATTATTTTAGGAAATCTATCAGTGGTGTGGCTCATCGTGCAATAAATACGAGCGGCTGAAGGCTACTCAAGTTGCTATTGGCATTCGGGACAACGAACGGAATGGAAGGTCTAAATTAATTACTGTGGAAGAAGGGAGTGAACCAGAACAGCTCATAAAGGTATTGTAATACGCAAACCAGTTACTGACACAGCTGTGAATAAAATGTTTTGACACCTCAGGAACTTAACTAGGGCTGGGTTCAAACACCTTATGTTCCTCAAGGACTCCAGGAAGTCAGATTTAGGTTATGGTAGGCCAGTTTCTACTTCTTTTCCTTCCTTATCTAAGCAGTATTAAGTTTATTAGGCAGTAGAGTAGTTTATCTCACTGGAGTCTGAGATAATTAATCATCTGAGAATACTTTTACGAGAACTAAATGTTTGCTTTTTTTGGATTAGCTGTGTGGTGATTGAATTAGCCGTAGGGTGACTAAATTAACAGCATAACTCAGACTTGAACCACACTCTCTGCTCAGTATGAGGAAAGAACAGCATTGAGGTGGGCCACCACCACACAAGAGGAATGACACAGAATTACTACTATGCTGAGGATGTCAACATGAGCAGCAAATTGCATGGAGATGCATGGGGCCAAGCACACTGCCTTGCATCACCACTTCTATTACAAACTCCTGTGCACCTAACCTCTACTAACCCTACTGAGCCCATTCCTCATATATTTAGAAAGCGCAACCGTTTACATAAAAACTAGAATTTAGATTTCATAACTGAGTTTGTCAAAGTAGGTTGGGAAAAAAAAATCCCAATTTATGGACTTGTCAGATCTTGAAAAAATTAATGAGCATCGATGCGTTGTTGCAGGCCATATACTGACAAAAGCATTGTCACTTGGCATTTGTGTGCTAAATTAAGCTGTTCTCATTCATTCTCTAAAAAGAAGGAGGAGGGAAGCAGCGTCATGAAGCAGTCCCTCAATTAAATGGAAAAATGTACAGTTGGAATATTATCTTGTACTTGAGATTAACTTCAGGAAGTAATGCTAATGGTGCGTGCAGGTATGCTGTTATTTTTGATGGTGCTTATGCTTGATTTTGTCACAGGGACTATAAGTAGTTACTGCCTAGGCAGCAAAACATGCTGGGTGCTGAGCTGCCAGCCCGTGGCCATGCTGGCTGTGGTGATGCCTTTGCATGATCTGTCTGTCCATCTGCTGACAAAGACTTTTTGCCTGTGGGTGTGAGCACAGATGTGACTGTGCTCACAAGTCGGGGAGGTGGCACCCAGTGCGATGGAGATTTTTGAAAAAACTAACCCCACTCCTCTGTCTGGCTTTTACTTCCTTGTACAGACTTCTCACACAGGCTCTGATGTGGCACAGATGTTACACCTAAAACTTTTATGGAAAGAGCAGAGCTTAATAATTAGACCCCAACCTTCTGCTCTTTGATTGAATGATGGTATTGGGTTGCAGCTCGCTGCTGGCCAGGGCTGGGTGGCACCGTGGGAACCTGCTGGCATGGTCCCCTGGCAGCAGCCTCCTAGTGCCAAGCCCATCCTGGGGTTACAGGTCCAGGCTCAGCATGGGGCTCCTGATAAGCTCACGTGAGAGTTGGGAACACTGATCAGAACTGCTGCCCTTTGCATCTCTTACCCAACGAAGGTGGGTATGTGGATGCAAAATCAGCCTGCTGGGATGGCCGTCACCTTCCTCCTTCCCTGGCAGGCTACCAGCCACACGGATATGCTGGCCTCGCCCCTTCATCTCTTTGCCAGATTATTTTTTTTTCCAGCTGGGTGCAACTGTTGTTTTGTAGCAACCTTGATACGTGATTAAGACCAGGAAAAAGGCCAAGGTTGCATTTTGATCCTGTAGTGCATTGTTAATTGCATCAGGGAATAAGTCTTTTCTTCACTTGCTCAGCAGCGTATGAAGAAGTTTCTGCTTTTCCTTTTGGATTGTGAATACAGAGGGAAGAAAAATGGGTAGTTCAATGCAAGTTGGTTCATGACTTTTATTGCTACCGCTGAAATGAGCCTGATTTGAGTGAGTTTGTGAGCAGCCAGGGCTGACCTTCTAGCCTGCATCATGCTAGGCAGCCTTGTTTTCAGAAGTGCTGCTCACATAACAGGGTTTGCAGCTGGGCTGTGGCTGTCCCAGTCCAAGCTCTGAAATATGCTGCTAATAAGCCAGGGGTGTAGTTTAACCTCACAAATATATAAAACCTTTTAATTTCTATTCCTGCTCAAATGGTATCCAGTTCCTGGTCCTCTTTGTTTTACTTTCTTCTTGCTCCCGCAAAATCGTCTCCAAGTTGCTGTAGCACTTACTGGGGCTGACTGCTCTGAAACTGGTATTATGCCTGTTTCTTCCCTCTGCATTAGGAAGGATAGATTTTTCAAATATCCAGCTTTCTTTAAAAAAGGTTGATTTATTTTCTAGGGAAAAGAATTACGTACTTTAAATATTCATTTTGTCATCCAGTGTGCCACTGAAATCAGAATAAGATTTCCTAAAATTATCTCCTCTGATAAAGGAGGAATGATTCTTCCTCTTGTGAGCTAGAAATCTGCTTCTGTATCGGTGGCTAAACTTGCTCATGCAGGGCTGCTAGAAAAGTGTTGACCAGGCAGGGGCTGACATACCCACCACAAATACCAACGGAAAGAGCCGACAGTGATCTTATCCCTACTCTGTAAGCAGAGACTCGTCACTCCCAGGCAGTAAAGCAAGACTGCAGGGCCTACGCCCCACCATGGAGGGAAGACATAGGCTGAATCAACAAACCCTGACAGATTGCATCAAAAGCAGCGTGGCCAGCAGGTCGAGGGAGGTGATTCTGCCCCTCTGCTCCGCTCTGGTGAGACCCCACCTGGGGTACTGTGTCCAGCGCTGGGGTCCTCAGCACAGGAAGGACATGGACCTGTTGGAACGGGTCCAGAGGAGGGTCACAAAGATGATCAGAGGGCTGGAGCACCTCTGCTGTGAGGACAGGCTGAGAGAGTTGGGGTTGTTCAGCCTGGAGAAGAGAAGGCTCCAGGGAGACCTTAGAGCCCCTTCCAGTCCCTAAAGGGGGCTACAGAAGAGATGGGGAGGGACTCTTGCTCAGGGGGTGTAGTGATAGGATGAGGGGGGAACAGTTTTAAACTGAAAGAGGGGAGATTTAGATTAGATATGAGGAAGAAATTCTTTCCTATGAGGGTGGTGAGACCCTGGAACAGGTTGCCCAGAGAAGCTGTGGATAGAGTTACTTTTTCTGCTGAATCTTAGGCCTGAATGTTCAAATTGTGTTACAGGAAGTTTTTCATCTGTGTGGGACCAATCCAAAAATAGGTCTTAGCAATGCTTGAGTCAGTTTGGTCGCTCTGGAGTGACCACGTTAGGCTTAGAGCTAACAACACTTCTTTTTTTTCCCTTAACCAAAAGGTTTCAAAGCTAAGCTAGGACCAGAACCTTCTAGGGTCAGTTTCTAGCCCTGTCAAAAACCCTCCTGGTCTGATGTCACTGACACTGGTGCTTGTCCCTCTGACCGCTTGCACAGCGGTAGGCAGAGATCTCACAGCACCGTGTCTGCGTACCCAAGAGATCACCGAGCGTGAGACTCTGAGAGTGCAGCCACAGTAAGAGGCAGCCATGCTCAGGAGGGACAATTTTCTAACTGCAGTCTCTGCTCTAATTCTGAAGAGAGGACAAAACTGGAGAAGCTAAATTTTTAACACCGTTTTCCATGATCTCATTACTCAGCACTGTGGGAAAAGCTGAATGGGGTGAGTGAATGATGCAGGGACCCTGTGTCTTTTCTCTGGGGAAGTTATTGTCCACTCTTTGGGTAGTGAATGTGTATGCTGTGATTCTGTTTTCAAAGTAGTGACAAACTAGAGAAACAAGGAATCAGAAATGTCTGGTTTTGTGAAGTTTTCTAGTCAGTCAGCAAGCTGAAGCTGCTTGCATTAATGCAGGAAACACAGAAATTCAGTTCCCTTCTATTTAACCATAAGTGTTTGGCTAACGCTTTTCAGGATGGTTCTGTTTTCTCTGCAGCCAAAATGTCTGATTCTTTGGACTGTTTTAATGTTCCCCTATAAATTATTCCCTTAAATCTGCAGCTTGTGCTGTAGTTTTTACTGCTGAGGTTTTTGGCTTTTCTTTCATTTTTGTAAAGGTTTTTGATGTTGATGGCTGAAATAATGAAACCTGAGAAATGTGACTGCTGAAGTCTAAAACCGCAAGAAAATGAAGGATCGTGTTAGTACTCATCTTTGAAATCACTCTTCTGCCTTTAAACAAAAAAAAGCCATGATTTTTGTTTACTCAGCATTTGTATTTGTCGTGTGCCTGGTTTTGCTAGAGTTCTAGTGGCCTTACAACAGGTGAGTGCAAACTCACTGCTCATAAAATACTTCTGTAAATATTCAGCTGGTTTAAATATTGAGCAACAGAGGGAACCTCTTCGCCTTTTGTGATAATGCAGCCTTTCTCCTCCCTCCTTTCTCTTTCAATCTCCTAAGAAAGGCTTCATCCTGAGAATTCCTCAATGCTATTGTGTTCAGTGGTGGTTGTTTTTGCCTGGGGTGTGAATAAATACTGTGCACAAATGGCTTGATCACGTTACAGCCAGTCACACCTTGTTACACCTTACCACCCCCGTAACTGGAAAGGGACTGGTAGCACTACACGGCCGCTAACTCAGTCATGTGGGTAAAATCTCAAGAGCGCAGAAACTAAGAAGAGCCCATTGTAAATGCAAGTTACAGAGGAGACCCAAATAATGCAAATGTCACTACAACATCAGGCTCCAATAAATCTTAAATTAGCTGGATACGTGTCTGGGCATATGGACAGAAGAGCAGGACCAGCCCCTTCTTCCTTGTTAAGTTCAAGCCCCTAAAAATGATTTGCTACAAAACAAAGATAATTTCTAAGAGCAGCATGGAGCGCAGTGAGGTAGCTGGGAAAGCGAAGGCTTGCTGTGACTTGTGACAAGCATAAATGGGTTTGACGGTGCAAGGACATGCTTCTCTGAAGGAGCTAGGCAGGTTCCTGCAGTCGCTGGTCCTGCCACACGGATCATTGCTTAAGGCTCAAAGAGCAGCACGTGCCCCACCTGTTTGGTACCTGCTCCTTTCCCAGGGCCAGCCAGAGCAGGATCTGCCATCACAACTCTGCAAAAGCAAAAATTGCGATTGCTGCTCTCAGAACATTTGCATTTCTTCTCATTCCCTTGCTTTTGGTTGTGTTAAGAGGTCAAGTCCTGCCAAGGAGAGGTTTGTTTGGCTTGTATACAGAGGGGTGGAGGAAGAGTGGGAGTGAGGGTGATGCAGGAGAAGGAGGGTTAACTTTTGTGGAATACTTCTCCTGTGCAACCTGCTCTAGGTGGACCTGCTTTGGCAGGGGGGTTGGACTAGCTGATCTCCAGAGGTCCCTTCCAACTCCATGTGATTCCGTGATTCTGTAATACAAGCTCCAGCCATTTGTTGGGGATTAAAAAAATGTTTAATCGTGTAGCTTGTGCACACTTTTACTCAAATGCTGTGAGTTCATAAGCAATGAATTGCATGTAACTGTCATGGGCCAGCCTGACCTGTTCACTAGCAAGAAAATGCCCAATATGAAAAATATCTTAATGAAGTGATATTAGGCCAGAGTATCCACGGCTTTGGGAATGTATAAGCCAAAGTAGTATCTTTCATTGTCTGAATTGAGACAGTTGGAAAAAAATACGGAATCACAGAATGATATGGGGTTGGTAGGAAGCTCTGGAGATCCTCTAGCCCAACCCCCTGCCAGAGCAGGTCCACCCAGAGCAGGTTGCACAGGAACATGTCCAGATGGGTTTGGAATGTCTCCAGAGACAGAGACTTCCCTGGGAAGCCTGTTCCAAGGCTCTGCCACCCTCACAGGAAAGAAGTTCCTCCTCATGTTCAGATGGAACTTCTTATGTTCAAGTTTGTGCCCATTACCTCTTGTCCTGTCACTGGGCACCACCGAAAGAAGACTGGCCCCTTCCTCCTGACACCCACCCTTTAAGTATTTATAGGTGTTGATCAGATCCCCCTTCAGTCTTCTCCAGACTAAAAAGACCCAGTCCCTCAGCCTTTAAAATGGATGAGCTTCCACGGAATTTTGGAAAATAAATACTAGAAATGGATTTCATTCCCAGGGCAGAGGTGGTAGTGAACAGTCGATGTACAAAGCAAAAGGATGCATTGAGAGAGGGGTGAGGACAATGGAAATGCCGAATGAACTCAAATGACCAGACAAGGTTCTCAGCCTCCCTTCAAACTGTACAGGTCACATTTCCCCCTCAGGAAGACAAATACCCTTCTTCAGCGCAATGGTTTCGGATGTATGCAGGTGTCAGCAAGAAGAGGATTTGGGTCTTGCCATTTTGAATGGTGAGAGTTTGTAGGATTCGAACTCAAAATGGTCCACGGGGAAAATACTACGCGTGTTTGTGCACCTGTCACAGCAACAGCTGTCCCGTCTGAGGAGAGACAGTTTATTAATCATTACACTGTTTAATTAAAATTTATGATGGGCTATGAATGTGGATGCAAAGTACAAACCCTTTGCCCTGCAGGGAGCCAGTTTCAAGCTGTCAAAACCAGGCGTCCCCTTTTCTTTCTAATTACTGAGTGTATCTCCTCCATTAAGGACAGTCCTTTTTCTTGATGCAAATTGCCATTTACGGGACTAATTAAGCAACCTGTGCTCAGACATAAACCCGCATGGCCTGGATTTCAGTACAGCTTTGCACCAGCTGAGCATTTGGCCCAGTGTTCTCCCCAGGCCCAGGGAGAAAACCAGCAGGGGTTTTGCCCGAGAATGGCAGAGCCTGGCGAGGAGGGATCTTCAGCGAGGTTGTGAGCTACCCGTAATGTTCTTCAGGCTTCAGTCTTGGATGCCTGAAGCCACATGCTTAAATGACAGGGAGCTGAACAGGAGCTGCAGGTGGCAAGTACATCTGAAAGTCAGGCTTTTAAATAAGTCTCTAAATGAGACTTTCAGTGCCTGCGTTAGAAATTTTACTTCAAAAAAATGTTGAGTGCTGCACAGCATCAACTACGATGTTTAAGAACAGCTCCAGTAATAAATGGTCGAAAACGTAATTTCTTGTGCTGGGAAAGATGCTTCAATGCTAGGCATTTTAGTGAATTTCTGAAATCGTAATGAATTTCTAGAAGTGCTTGCAATTAAAGTATAGCGTGTCTCGTTTGCATTCTCGTGGGTGAGAAAACCACTCGGCTTTGTTACGTTTTCTTCTTCAGCAGCTGTAGCGCTTGCAGGGTTACCGCGTTAGTCAATTATAATCTTATAATTACATGTTGGAATATTAATGGAGTTTGTAATGGCTTTTTTCCTTTCTGTGCTAGACTATCAGGAAATCTGTTGATGAAAAACCACTATAATTTTCAGTTGTTAAATGAGCACAATTAAAAAGACAAGGCCAAAGAAAAGAGTTGTTAGCAGTTATCTCCATGTGGAGTTATTTCTATGTACTTTGTAGCAACAGGGGGATTTCATGGAGAGGAACCGAAAGGGTGGAGTTTCCCTTCCCTATAAAAAGCTTGGAGATGTGCTGTCCTTGGAATCTAGCATCTCCCTAAGATAAATACACCTTGAAAGGGTTTTTCTTTTCTTTTTCTTTTTTTTTCTTTTTTCTTTTCTTTTTTCTTTTCTTTTTTCTTTTTTCTTTTCTTTTTTCTTTTTCTTTTTATTTCTTTTTCTTTTTTCTTTTTTCCTCTTTCCTCTTTTCTGTCTTTTCTTCTTTTTCATTTTTTTCTTTTTCTTTTTTTCTTTTTTCCTTTTTTTTTTTTTCTGCAGCTCTTCCTCATCCCAGCCTCTATGCAATCCAACTCTCAAGGGATCTCTGCTCAAGGTTGCCTTTGACTTTTCTTAAGTGGAAGTTCTGCAGTGCAGGAAGGGCTCAGGGAAGAAAACTTTGTAGGTTTGTTTCTTTTTTTCAGTGGAGTCTGAATATGCACAGATTGCTGTTCTCTATCCAGGCCACATAACACTGGAGTAAAAGTGTAAAGTAAAAGTCCTCTTACATCTAAGCAAGGGTGAAGAACAGCTGTATAAAAGAAAGTGTTCCATGTGTTGTGGGATCAGTTCAGTATTTCCACCACCACCACCGAGTGTGTAATGAGGTGTAAACATAATTATTGTATTTACTGCAAAGCAGGTTATTAGGGCCAGGTATCTTGCTCACATAACTGCCTATGACTTTGGTACCACCTGCCTCTGCCTGTAAAAATAAGAGGAAGATAAAATTACATTAAGATGAATTAAAAAATTAGAATAATCAGTGGTGCAACTTCTAATTTTTAAGAGCTGTAAATTAAAGCCCCTTTGAACATATTGTCTCCTTCAAATAAGTTTTGAGGAGGTGTAGGAACTTAAAAAAAAACACAGTTAGTGGAGGGCACCTAAATTAATTTCCTCCAGCTCACTCCCTGCTGCTTCAGGCTCCGCAGGGTATTTATTTGCGATACTCCTCTTTTTACCCCGCTATTGCTGTTGGCCAGCCCGCGTAGGGGCATTGCAAATGCCCTCCTGCAAAAGGGTGGGTGCTTACAAAACAAAAAACTAGGAATTTTCTGAATTTTAGCAGATAATGTCTGAGCCTCCTTGTTGGAATTTGTTACTCGATTTATTGCCATTAGTTATTTCCCAATACATGAGCAAGCACTAACTGTCATGCAGCACATAAAGGGTTTTTTTTATCTATAATGCTTTCAAACCAAGATCTGCAAAGCTCCAGAGGCTTCAGTTAGTGCCTGACTTTATGTCCCAGTAAAGCATAAAAAAGCAGAAAAGTCAAGCAGAAAAAAGCAGGCATCTCGACCATGTGTGCAAGTCTCTGCAGGATTTGGGTCTCATTTCTAATACTTCTGCTGGTGTCGGAGCAGTATGTAACAAAGGAGTAAGATTTGAAAAATGAGTCAGAAATGACTAGTATAAATGCAAAAAAGATGTAGGGATGATTACTGATTGTATTTTTAATTATGCTGCAGGTGGCTGAACAGTTCAATTCTTAATGCTCAGCGGCATTAATGTTTACAAGAAGTCTTGTGATTGCGTAGTTGCTGCCATTGACCCTCCCGGTTTCTTTAGGGTGGGATCACTGTTCATCTTGAAGGCATTTGAAGATAACACAGGCTGGGCTTTTCCTCAGCTCATTTCACGCACACCCGGTCTCAGTGTGAATCGCTGGCTTAGATACTGCCCGCTGTGCCGTCCCAGCAGGACAGAAGGGACCTTCTTTTACCTCGGAGACAAACTATTGAAAAACATTGAATTTGTACTCTCAACATTGCTATAGATACTGTTTTTGCGTGAACATGTTATCTGTGGCCTGTTGCGCAGAGCAGAAAATTAATGTTAGAATACCGTTCTCATACTAGTAAAGGCTTTGTATTCAAATTATCCCAGACAGATATGCAAAGTTGCAAATATTGTATGAAAAGCTGCCTAAGCCTAATGCCCTGTTTTTAGGAAGTTAAACATAGGGCTACGATATGATTTGCATTTGAAATTCCTGAAACGACAGAAACTGGCTAAAAATGTAGGCCATAATTTATGCATCAAAAATGCCGTGAGCAACTGATGCATTTTGCTATTTTATAGCAATCTGGATGCACAGGATCAGGTTTAGACCTTAACACCAGAAAGTCCTTTTGATAAATTACATGCTAAACCCTCAAATATTAACAGCGTGCCAGAACTATTTGTTAACATAAAACATCCTTTTGTCCGCTTCTTAGTACCTCGTGGCTGTTTCCATCTCATTTTCAATCTCTGTTGAGGCAGGTGGGAGGTTTTCTGCTCAAGGTGAGCGTGTAATGACATCTGCTGTTGCTGGAATTGCGAGTGAGAGGCAATTCCAGGCCGAAACCCTGCTGCTTACTTGGGAGCTGTTTAGTTAAAGAATTATTTTTTTTTTCCTGGTGGGAGTGTAATTTTTTAGAATTGTAGAATGGTTAGAGTTTGAAGGGAACTTAAAGATCATCCCGTTCAAACCTCCTGCCCTGGGCAGGGACACCTCCCACCAGACCAGGTTGCTCAAAGCCCCATCCAGCCTGGCCTTGAACC
>JAOXNO010000013.1:28840658-28851966 GCA_028565335.1 Limnodromus scolopaceus
TGAGGACTCCAAAGCTGGACACAGTGCTCCAGGTGGGGTCTCACAAGAGCAGAGCAGAGGGGCAGAATCACCTCCCTGGCCCTGCTGGACGCACTTCTTTTGATGCAGCCCAAGATGCAGTTGGCTTTCTGGGCTGCCAGTGCACATTGCTGGTTCATGTTGAGCTTCTCATCCACAAGCGCTCCCAAGTCCTTCTCCTCAGGGCTGCTTTCCAGCCATTCTCTTTTTCTGAGGCTATGAATTGATGGAAGGAGCTCCAGGTTGCACTAAGCAGTGAAATAAGCATATTCAGCTGTTTGTAATCTGGCCAATGTTCAAAAGTCAGTTTTGTCTGCAGCAGAATATCATCCTTGTGCTCTGGCAGGACAACCAGTAAGCTAAAATGATTACAAGCAAAACGGTGGCCAATTAAACAGCAAAGCCCAAAGACACCTTTGCCTGATGAGCCTCAGGGCGTATGTCTGCACAGGTAGCCAAGTGGCTACAAGCCCCCATCATGTTCATCCTGTCCTCTCTCTGCTGGATTTTTTCCTTTTACAGGCTACTGGAGTAGCTCTTTGAGGCAGTATTTATTTCAGAGAGACATTCCTTCTAACACTTTTCTTGGCTTTGAAGGTTGATAAAAATCTAAGCCTTTATCTGCCAACGGGTTCACGCTGTTCCAGTAGCTCAGACTTCTCAGTTGTCCTGCAGGGAAGGTTTGTCCTCTGTCACAGCCCACATGTGTCCCTCGAGTTTGCGGGAGCAGGATAGACTTGTTTATGTCAGAGCATTCAAGAAAGTAATTGATGAGCTGCTAACCCTGATTGTTTCCTAAAAGTATGGAGTAAAAAAAGGTCAGAGCCACAAGATGATTTTAAGCTGTGTAAGTGTCTTGCTCTTAGCGTATAAAGAGGGGAGTTGGAGTGTTTTTGAGGGCTGACACTCGGGATCACAGCCACAGCAAATAGTTCAGTTTCAGACCCAGAAACCTAACCCTAAGTGTTTATAGTGAGAAGAAACACAAACACAATGCCTGTGTACACAAGTTAAACTGTACAAAACTGGTTTTCTCTCTTAATTAACCTTCACCTAGTGTGTTCCTCAAGTATTGTTCTCCTAGTTGGATTTTCAGCCTCACTGAACTCTTTAAACTTCTTGCTCCCATTAAATCAATATTAACAGTATTATGCTGCAGAGCTGGCTTCTCCAGTTATGAAGACAATGTTTGCTAAATTTCTTCTTTCGATGAGTTTATTTTAAATTATTTACCATGTCACAATCCTACAGATTAGAAACCTTTTGTCTGTGATTTCTTCTATTCTTTTTTTGGGGGGGTAAAGGGGTGGAATTTCCCTTGTCAGTAAAAGGTTTGGGTCTGTTTGTTGCCCTTCTCTGAGGGAGTGCAGATATTTACAGTGAAGAGCTTGTGCACATGAGAATGTGAAAGGGGATTATGGTGGTGCAGGCAGGACAAGCTACGCTGCATTTCCCACAAGATAAGAGTGAACTTGGGCAGTGGTTGTAGAGGAACTGACGTTCTGTTGTTTCCACTACAATATTCTTGTGCGACCCCAAGAGGATTAGAACAAAGGTTTAACAGAACTTAAAAATCCAACATTTGTAAAATTAATGCGGGTTGGCTCCTTATTATCCCCCCCATAGACAAGATCTAAAGGTTAATGAAAACTTTTACTAAAACAACTCTAACTCTCCTGAGGTAGATGTTCTCCTTGAGAGATGCTCTCCTTGAGAAATAAGCTGGCATTAGGCTATAGCCATGTAAAGAAAGGTGGGCTCTGCCGTAGCCAGCTCTGGGCATGTCATATTCTGAAATAGCTGTGGAGCAGATGAAGCCCCGAGCGGTCAAACAGCCTCATGCAGACCGTGAGGTTAGAGGGGTCGCTGCAGAATAGCAGCACTGCGCCTCTGTGCGCCTTCCCTGAGGCCAAAGTTACTCATGCTTTTCTGCAGGACTCTTGAGAAACCCACAGGCAGGAAGCAATGCTGGGGAGAGGATAAGCATCTTTCTGTGGCAGAGCATCAGAGAGCAAGGGGTGGTTTGGTGCCTTAATCTGTCAGTGGCCTACAAGATGAAGTGATATGAGGAGTCTCTGTGGTTTGGAAATCAGCAGCTACAAAGAAAGATGCTAAGCCCAAAGGATGAAGAAGCTGGGGCCTGGGTATGCTCTTAGGGCCCATAATTATTCTTTAGATGATTTCTGCTGCAGTAAATAATAATAATAATTATGATTTTACAAGTGGTTTCAAAACCTGTCTGTGCACCTGTGTATTTATGAGAGGTATGGTTCGAAGTTGCCAGTACAGTTGGACGTCTGGGGAAAAGTGTGGGCAGGCTCTTCTGCGTCCCCAAGACAGCATTGCGATTTTCAGGTGTGTAGGGTGGGTTTGTGGGCCTGAATTCTTGGCAGGTTTGTGAGTCAGGGTCTGGAACCTCAGAGCAGCCCAGGAGAGCCAGCCCAGGGCTGTCAGTGCACTGGGTCGTGAGACGTAAAGACCCACTGGAGCAGCCTGACTCTGTATAGGAAGAATTACATGAGGAATTTCATGTGTATATAGCAACCACAGGATTTGTGTGAAACTAAGAATATATATAGATCAGAATCAGAAGACTCAATGTCCTTTGAACCGTCTGTTGGTTTAATTCATTTTATCAGGGAACCTTAATGAAAAGCTTCGGGGGCCTTTGACTTTAGTCTCAGCTGGCATGATTTGTTTTCTTTTTGATGCATCACATGAGAATTGTGTGTATAAAGACGAGGTGCCCTGGAGAGCTGCATCTCAGCCAGCCATATGCTCAGGTAATGATACAACCCAATTCCAGTGTAGCAGTTAGCTAGTTCAATACACACTTTGTAATCTTACTGGTAAGTTTCTCAGTTGTCATAACATCCAGGCATGTGTGTGGACTCGGCCATCGCACGGGAGTTTGCCTTAGAAGGAGGAAAGACTTCTCTGGAAGGCATTTCTTTGAGACAAAACATTTTTTTTTCAGCATAAATTGCTTTCTATTTAGGCATGGAACTTTTCCTTCCATGATCTGTCACATCCACTGGTCTGTAAGACAAACTGGCTGAAATTAATGCATGTTGGGAGTGACACAAGTCATTTCCAGAAATACAAAAGTGTGCTGACTATATGGATTTCGTACTGTTATCACTTCATATATTCCGTATCTATAGTGCACGCTGCATCTCTTCCCAACTGGTGTCTTCACAGGCCTTAGGCCATTTTAACCTTGTATCATCTGCTGGTTTTGGTGCCGACACACATGGCTATAGACACCTGTTAGTGATTCAGCTCAATGCTTATGCTAACAGCTCCGTTGGCTGCACAACCCTCCTCATGAGTCCTAGATTTTTTCACCTGGTGGGAGGAGAAGCACATCTTGTCCCTTCTTAACAAGGGTCCCCAAAATACCAGGATCTGCAAGCAACCGTGACTTCAAATGCAGGAGAAGGGAGCACCCTCAGGACCCTTCGTCATTTATTTTGGGGCTCCTCTGAGAAACTGCAGAAGAATTACCAAAATGAGTTACGTTGCTTTTCTGCTTGCCTACGCTGAAGCGCAGGGCTGGCTTTGCCCAGAGAAGCTGCTGTGCAAGCTGCTGTTGAGTGAATTGGGAATGGATTTCCCCAGAACCAGAACGTCTCTGCCCTTTCCAGGGCAGTTCTCATTCCCGTGACTGCACCTGCACAGAAGAGGTTTTGACGCCCCCTCACTTTGCCAGTACTGATGAACTGAGATTTCCTGAGATGAGACTTAGGGAGTCTGTGATTCTGAGTCTGACAGTAATTCTCTATCTAGCTCAGAAAAATACTACATGCAGTTTTAAGACACCAGGGCCAGCAATCTAAACTGGGCTGGGGCCAATTTTAACCCCCAATTTTTAAATTATAGAGGCTGCTTGGTTTAATTGCCATTGTGCTGTGAATAGAGAGGATGCTTCTGAGCCTATCTAGAGATGCTTTAGATATACAGATGCTTTCGGGAACACTAGCAGGCACTATTTAGCCTTGTTTAAAAGTAGTCAGTGACACTCGCATGGTTTTCAAAGACCTCTGGGCAAGCAGAAAATTTTAAGAGCAATTTATTTTTATATCACTTTAAGCGTCTTACAACAAAGCTGCAAAATGATTGTGGTGCCACAGGTATTCTGTATGCACAGCAAGGGAAAGCGCTGACTTTAACTGTGTCAGGAATCACAATTTTTGTGTCTTTTTTTTTTTTTTTGCTGGAAATATCTAATTAAGCAGAGAACTAGTGCCTATGGACTTCTGAAGTTTTATTAACAGGTCTCTTTATCCTCTTAAGCATCACTGAAAGTCAAATGTTATAAAAACCTCAACCCCATTCAGTGTCTGGTGGGGTAAAGAAGCATGCCTGTTAATTGGCAATTTTCTGACCCTTGCATTACAAAGACAGCATTGTTCTTGGTGCTTTACAGCTCCTGTGTGGGATGCTGGTTAGTGTGAACACCCAGTAAGGGAGCCCTCGTGCCAATATTCCACATACGCCCATTCTTTTTAGCCATTCCCCAACACTCTGCTCTGAAAATGTAGCCCTGCTTGGCCTGTACATCAGTAAATCTGCAGCCACGCAGGGTAAATTCAGGAAATGCTGACTGATCGCTACTGCAAAGCTATTGGCAACACCTTTCTTAAACACTCAGGACATTACTTTTTCTTCTTCAACAACCAAAATAGTTTAGATTAAACTGGAGTGATCACACTTAACAAGGCCAACTATTCTACTGGCTTTACCAAGTCAGGAGACTCCACAGATGGCAGATATATATTAAATATTTAGGCCATATTGTGGTGGGTTTTTTTTTTTCCAAATTGCAGCTGTATGCTTTGTCAGGCATCCCTGTTATCAAATATTTACAGTGTTTTTGCATGTGACTCCATGGCACATGCAAATGCATTGTGTCAATAGAAAGGCTGGCACTTCCCTTAGCTAATTTTTCCTCCTTCAATAGGATTAAGAATCTGTAAATTTTTAAACTCATAACTGGATATTTTATAATGTCAATTGAAATATTTTTAAAGATAATTTCAACTTGTATATATTTGACTTTGTCTGCTTTCATTTTAGTATTTTCAAACATTTTAAGAGTAATGTCATTCCAAAAATTGTAAGACTTGCTTGCTGACAGTTTAGAAGTTACTGGGAGGAAAAGGGGAAGAGAGACACGGAAACAGACAAATAGAGCAGGATGGCATAAACCTCTATTCTGTGTATTTGTCTGTGCATGTATCCTTTGAAGCTTTTTTTTCAATGTAATTTCCTATCCTAGTTTATAGACGACCAGCAAGTCGCCTTGCAGGAAAGACAGCGTGTAAATCTAATGCTGCTGGAGATCTGACACAGTTATTTAAACTCTCCCATGTATTTGTGAACAAATCATCCAGGAGTTTGGATGTAGATTGGGTTACGTGTAAAGATGATCCTGATTAATCCATTACCGGGACACCACGTTGCGGTGTTCAGGTATTTATACTGTAGCACCTACTCTCTCTCTGCATTGAATTCGTTATTCTCCTGTTGTACAGGTGTTAGGGACCAAGCCAGCGCTTCCCGAATGTGGTGATGATGATGATGAGCTGGCCGATATCACAAACAGGAGAAGCGCTAAACTATATATGGTAAGTAATTTATATTTCTTTTCCTTAGGTACACTCAACAGTATTCATGCACGTAGTGCCCTCATACACGGAGTTCTGGCTTCAGTTTCAGAACTGCGGTTGTGTGAGTTAATTTGCAGCCAATGGACAAGTTTCTCAAAGGATGTCGATCAAGACAGCCCAGGTAATTTGAGGGAAAAAAAATGGATTACAGTCCTGTTTACTCAGAAAACAAGTTAAGCATGGCCTGTGGACCACCCAGTGCAGGGCAAAGAAGAATTAACTGGTCTTAAACTGTATTTCCTATCTTCTTGATTTTAAAAATGGGAGTTTCAGTGGTCACATATGATTTAGTTATTTTTAGCAGAGTTTGAGAGATGAACAGTTTGGTTATATTTTTCTGATCAAAATCCAATAGAATTTGAATGCAAAACTTCTTTCTTTTGCAATGCCCTTTTCCTCCCCCCTCACCTGCTTATCACTGACTAGGAGAGTGCCAATGTCAGAAAAATTACCTATAAACAGAACAAATAAATTTTTTACTCCATTTAAATCAGTAGGAATTTTATTATTACATTTATGGAATGCATTATTCAAAAAACAGTCTGTGATTAACTTTAGTAGTAGTCCAAAATATTTCCTTCATTACTAATGCCAAAGCAGACTTGGGGTTTTGTATTTCATCCTTTCTCACAAAAAAAAAAAAAAAAGTTTTGAAATTAAAATGTATAGACATTTCATTCCATTGGAAGAAGCCACTGAACTGAAAAACTGAAGAACTGAAAAAAAACCCAAACTATTTCCAGCCCTGTATTTTTTCTTTTTTTTTTTTTTTTTCCCCTACCTCCCCTTTCTTTCAAATTCTCCCACTTGAGGAAAGAAGTGAGAAAGTATTTGGAAAAAGGGGGTGTTTTTAATGAAATCTAGAAAAGACTTTTATCCCAACCCCCCCAGAAAAAAAAATATATAATATTTTCTTCTGAAGGTTGCAAGAGTATTCTTTTTCCAAGCCCTAATTAGCACTGAGATCTGGGTCTCTCTCTTCAGCACATGTGGCTCATGCACTGAGGTTGCCACGTGTGACAGAAAAGAATCTTCCACCTGCAGAACGATGTGTATGTTCTTCCCTATGGTCATGTAACAAGAGCTTGGTCAGCAAGTGGCAACACTCTTGACAGCACTAAGTGCTGCTGGATCCCTGTGTGTGTGACCTTTGAGGTGCCATCTATAGCAGCTTCAAAGCTGCTGTGAAGTGTGAGAGAGGGTGAGTCACTCCCTCTGAAGCTCCTGCATCCCGCAGAGCACAGCAGGATGGAGCCACCTCTCTCCCTGCCTGTTACATGGTGCTTTCCCTACCCATGTGTGTGGCTGGGCTTTACAAGAAGCCTGTGTGAGGAGATCGTTGTTAAAAGGCCATTTTTAGTCCTGGTCTGTGTTCTGTGTTTACTTCCCATTAGTTTCCATTTTGTTCCAATTCCATTCTTGCAAAAAAAAAATCATGCATATATTAAGCATTGTAGCAGGGGTTTAGCAAAAGAGATTAAAAAAAAAAAAAAAAAGGAAGAAGAAGAAGACCTGCAGATATAGTCAGGAGCATTGTAGTAGGACAATAGAGAAAAGTGCTTCCAGAGAGTTTTGGAATCCTAAGAACTCTCAGAAAATTCTGTGGATATCTAATAAATTCCTCTAAGCACGTGGGTCCTACTAACAGAGCTTTATTAGCTAAATTGAAATGTGCTGCAATCTAACAGCAAGTGTCAAAGTCAGGAGACAAGTCTATGGTGAGCCTTCACAGTAGGTGTAATAGTTGATTTTTATTTGTTGTATGCCGTGGTAGTTTCCATCTTGTGCTTTCATAATACACAATATAAGATATAATGGTGTACTTAATACTAATATTTAATTATGACAGGAAATAAAGACAGTTAGAAAAGTTATTACAAGAGGAATAACTTGTTTTCATTAGTAATAACTGGTCTTTTCAGCCATGTAGGAGTGAATTTTAAAAGGTTTTAAAGGTCTACATGAATTTACAGCTGTGGTAAGGGATTACAAAGCAGATTCCCCAACAGCTCTTACATTACAGTTTCCAATTAAAAAACCTGTAGGTTGCATATGTAGATATTTCACTTGTTAATATCAGTGTAGGACTATGTTATTATAATTTCAAATGTTCTTGTTCAACATGTACGTGTCCCTTTGGCTTTGGTGTGGGTTGCTTGGTAGCAGAAAGTGACCCACAGGGACTCCACCAGTTCAGCTGATCGTCTAGGAGGAAATACTGAAGAAAATACAGATTTTTTTAAGTGTGGGGTGTTCACTGAATGAGCAGTTGAATTGAAAGTGGAAGAGAAACTGGTTTATTTTAAGAACTTGTGAGACAGGGATCCAACAAACTCACTAAAATTAACACTACATCTCCCTCTATTGGTTGTGAAATGAACTGAAACAAAAAAAAAATTTAATGATTAGCCTACCTTACTTTCCAGCACACACAAATTTCATGCAGCCTTTTACATAGGAATGGCGACTGATTTTTATAGCAATTTTGGGAGCAGAAATTCATTTGGTTATAAAAGCCAGAGCTGATGTAAATTTGAAATGATTGCTTTCCTAGGTGTCAGATGCAAGTGGATCCATGAAGGTGTCCGTGGTGGCAGAGGAAAACCCCTTCTCCATGGCTATGCTTCTGTCTGAGGAGTGCTTCATTTTGGACAATGGTGCTGCAAGGAAGATCTTTGTGTGGAAAGGTAAGAGATCACTCCTGTCACAAATGCAGAAGCCACAGGGGAATGTCTAGGGACTCGACATGACACGCTGGGGACACTGGCAAGAATTTAATGCTGGCTGGACACAGTACCCTGCAGAGAGTTCTTCCCTGGTGCAGTCAATGGACAAGGATGTCTCATGTGAGAGAGACATGCCTCAAAACTAAGGATCTTGGCTATTTTGGAGACATCTGTAAGCCTGGGTGCTTAAATGCTTATCTAATTGCAATTAGAGAGCAAACATAAGGAATCCTCCACGTTTTGCATATTGTGATAAAATCCCTACCTTCTGGGACAAAATTTGGACTCTGAAGGTTTGATAATGAGTAGATATTATATTTCTATACATTATTCCACAGAGGTGGGCAATCGAAAGGTGGGTGTCCCAGGCATCAACTAAAAGCATAAGGTTGCAAATACTTTGGTGCTTCTTTTTTTTCTTATGAATACTTCTCTGTGGTATCATCGGTGCTTGTGGAAGCGTCTGCAATTGCTTTGACTGACCATTTCCCAGGGGAATATGTGCATCTTCACTTTCCTGCTGTTGATAACAATAATGTATGGAAAAAACCCATTAGTCTGTGAGTCTCACCCTTGCACTGGGAGGCTGCAGTTATCATCTCTGCTGGAAACCTTCAGACCACTAAGCCGAGGAGCGTGAATTACTTCTCTAATAGTCTCATTCAAAATGGAATATGATGAATATCTTATCAGAGCATCTTATTAGACTAAGAGGTCTTTGGAGTGTAGTCGTTGACAGCCAGCTGGGAGGCAGACCTGATACAGGGTATCATCCCACAGAGGCTTCCGGATGTGTCTAACACTGAGCAAGGCTGAACAAGAAGCAGTGGGTGGGGAAGGGTGGTGGTGAATTGCACAGCCCAGCCCAGTGAAATGGGAGGTTCTTTTACTCTGTAAAAAGTACTTCTTTTACTGGGGCGCTGCCTGAATAAGTGAAGGCAATTCTGGGCAGCAGCTTAATTTACCACATTGCAGCCCAGTAAGGGAAGATTCAGAGAAAAGAAGCAGGGTGCTCTCGTACCTTGAACCAAGCAGATGTTATGAACAGCATTATTTGATAGAAACACACACAGTAAGCAAAAATCAATGCTCCCTTTTTCTCCTCTCCCTCTCCTCTTCTTTTTTTTAAATTTAATTTTATTTTAACTGTTTTCAAAGCCAAAGTGTTTTAAACTTGTGTGAATCTTATTGCTCATGCTACGTCCAGCATTTCTTCAAGGCTGAGGTGAGAGCAATGCTGAAGGGAACCTGGCTCAAGCACATCTTGTTTTTGCAGGGTCTGTGAGCTCATTGCCCTTTCCCGTGTATTGTTATCCTTTTGTTTTACCCAGGCAAAGATGCTAACCCACAAGAGAGAAAAGCTGCCATGAAGAACGCTGAAAAATTCATACAGCAGATGAATTATCCTGCCAACACACAGGTGCAATCTATTTATGAGATGATACTAGGAGAGCATGAGCTCTGTTAAAGGCTTCGTTTTTAAATCAGAAAAAAAAATATTTAAGGGCTTACAAGACGATAAGGGCAATGTCTCACTAAGAAATAATTCGGAAAGTTTTTGTTCTAATAACTTTGTCAGTTCTGTTTTCCTTCCACCTCACGCAGCTCATGTTCATTTCAGATTCAAGTCCTTCCCGAAGGAGGTGAAACGCCGATTTTCAAACAATTTTTCAAAGACTGGAAGGATAAAGATCAAAGTGATGGCTTTGGCAAAGTATACGTCACGGAGAGAGTGGCTAAAATTGAGCAAGTTGAATTTGATGCTACCAAGTTACATGAGTCTCCACAAATGGCTGCCCAGCATAACATGGTAGATGATGGCTCAGGGAAAGTAGAGGTAATTTTTGTGTTTTATTAAATTGTATCCCACCTACCCACTTCATTCTGTTACTTGTAATTGGATAAATTGCTACTCTGTGTTTTGCCATTTAAACTGCTGTGTAGAGTAACACCAGGTAGTGGCAGTGTTACTTCTACCATCAGAAAAGGTACTTTGAAGTGAAAAGTGAATCTCTCTGTCAGCTGTATGCTGGGTCATGGCTTTTTGGTGCTTATGAACCATGTTGTACCAGTCATCAGCAGAAATCGAACAGCAGAAACATCTCCCCTTTTACACAGTACCTTTTAAAGATATATTTTAAATATGATTCTTAGCCTAAAGAAAAAGTTCATATCAGCTTGAAATCTTGCCCTTGGAGTCAGAAATCAATTCTGCGTCTTTATGTATGTAGCAAGTCTGCTTCTAGAAGAACCTTCTTTGTCCCTCATGTATCTCTCAGAGAGTCTGGATTTGGGTAGAAAAAGATGACTGATGGTACAGTCTTTCTAGATCTATCCCTATCCCACTGCAGGAATATCTTTGGACTACCCAGGGCTGGTTTGGCATTGTACCACTGGAAGACAAAGGAGCGATAAATACCTACAGTCTCATTGGTGTATTTTCTGGGTTTCTAACCTCACACTTGGGATGGTCCGTAAGCTTTGGCCAAAGCAGCTTAGATCTGAAGCAATTTTTACTGTTTAAATTTTGCCGAATGTTTTTGGAGAGCGATTGTTTACTGAACTGGCCTGTGATGAATCAATTAGGAAGAAATCTGCCTAACAGAGTGTTTTCTGACTGCAGTGTGTCCATCCCAAATTATATGATAGTTCTATGATGAATCATAATGTTGTGCTGTTCATGTCATATTGTTATCTTAAGATGTTACGAAAGTAAGTTCAACATAGCATTATGAAGTGAGCACGTGGCATTAAAGCATCAAGACAAAGAAAAGTGTACTGCAATGGTTTGTTGATGGTCGTTATCCATTCATTCAGGGGTTGCAGGGTCTATCTGTCTAATTTATGAAGAATCCTTCCTGGTTTTATTCTGTCACACTTGGGAACAGAAAC
>JAOXNO010000013.1:28852066-28862446 GCA_028565335.1 Limnodromus scolopaceus
AGGGGTTGCAGGGTCTATCTGTCTAATTTATGAAGAATCCTTCCTGGTTTTATTCTGTCACACTTGGGAACAGAAACTCAAGGGATGACACAGTGATTCACTTCTTGAAGAGCCTGAGGATGAAGTTCAGCGTTTTCCAGTGATTTTTCTGTTTCCCCAGATCTGGCGTGTGGAAAGCAGTGGCAGAGTTCCTGTGGGACCCGAGACGTATGGTCAGTTCTACGGTGGGGACTGCTACATTATCCTCTACACTTACCCCAAAGGGCAGATCATCTACACCTGGTACGTTCGGTTGACTTTGCACAGACCTCCAGCAAGTGGATATTATTTTATGCTGATTTTATGTCCTTTTGAGTAGAACCATGTGTAAATGCAAGGTTGTTTACTGTGTGTTTGTCACACAGTATAAGCTCTAGATCATTTTGAAACTGGACTTAACTATGGTCTTCCTCCTCGTCTTCTCCTCAGGCAAGGAGCTCATGCTACAAAAGATGAACTGACTGCGTCTGCATTTCTGACTGTTCAGCTGGATCGGTTACTGAATGACCAGGCCGTGCAGGTTAGTGTCTTTTGGATAAAATTCAACAGAGCATGCAATGTATGCAAATTTCAATGAAAACTGAAAGGAGGAGGTAGCGTTTGAAGACCAGGAATATCAACTGCTCATGGTCTGGATCGAGCCAAGCACCGTGGGCTCCTTTTAAAGTCACCAGAGAATTCCCATTTGAATCATCCTTCCTGAATGTAGATGTCCAAAAGAACACTTCTTTTCACAGAAAGGCTGGAGCTGGAAGATGACTAAGGACAGGCAGAGATTTTTCTAAGCAGCAGGAGATAATTCCATGCTTCCCATTTCTTAATTACCAATGTAAAGGGCTTCCCCCACCCACCAAGATACAGTTAATTCAGATGGCAGACCACACTTTTAGCTATTAATCAGTTATGATTTATGATTGAAATTATATTAAGGAAGGATTAGAGCACTTCTAGGTAATGACTCCTTGAAATATTCCTAACACATGTTCTATTTTTGGACAGAGTTCAGCACGATATGGTCTTGCCTCGTACCTAAGGCCAATACTAACACTGAAGTAATAATAATATTACTACTGACAACTGCAATAATAATGTGCTTACAAAGCTTTTTTTATTAAAGCTGAAGGAGATCCACCTCACTGCGATGGACACGGTACTTAAAAGTACTTTTAGCCTGCAATGAATTTAGGAATATATATATGTATATATAAGTGCATATATACACACACTTATATATCTGTGCATTTGGATGCATGTACATAGCTACCTAGAATGTATTACCTGTGCTTAACGCCTGTACTAGCATTATTTGAAGGGTTTAAATATACTATTTTGTGGTCACTAGATGGCACTACAGTACAAACGACTATTAAAAAGTCGTTCCCTTATTTATTTTGCAGGAATATGTTTCCCTCAGCAGGTTGTGGGCTGTTTTATTTTCTGGTGGGATTTTGTGGGTTTGGGGTTTTTTGGTTTTCGGGTTTTTTTGTTTGTTTTTCATTTTTTAAATCCTGCCAAAGGTTGGCACCTACACCATACGTGTCTGAGGGTATCCTTATCAGGTCCATCCAGCAGTGAGACAAGCAAAAGCACTGGCCCCCGTGGCCCAGCACGACCACCGCTGGGCACCCTGGGCTGCCCGGCTGCAAAGGGCTGGGGCTCTCCACTTCTCCTCCTCTGCTGCCTACACAGCCTGCCTCAGTCCCTTTTTTTTGTCTTTTTTTTTCTTTTCTTTCTGGGAGTGGAAGGCCGGGAGTCACAGCCCTCCACCTTGGCACATAGTGCTGTTATAAAGGAAGAATAAATGGTTGTATGCAAATAACTTTCATCGTATATTAACCATATAATCAAAAATAGTTGTTCTTCGTAGCTCAGTGTTTTTCTGAGATTCCAATAACATCTTTGGCATCTGTAATGGAATTTTTGTCATCCATGTTATCCTCTGCGAGATAGATTTATGCTCATCTTTTTCATCTTCTTGCAGATAAAATGCACATAGAAATAATGGCCAGGATGAACTATTCTCTTCTGCTTAAATACAAGGCACCTAAACTTCCAAAATAGTTTTTCAGGGGAATTAAGTCACTCTATAAAACTCTGTGAAATGACAGTTCTTTTGAAAAAGAGTGATTTTCTTATTACAGTAGATAGCAGCCATTTTAATCAGCTAAACAGCATGTTAGAAGTTTGAATCTTGTCTTTGTGTCAGGGTGATTGACAAAAAAAATCTCACAAGTGCTCAAACTTTAATGTGTCTGGAACTGTATTTTTAGATCTTCTCAGCTTGCCACTTCTCATTCTTGCTAACATATTTAACGTTATTGGCTAACATCCCCTCTGCCGTTCAACAAAGACCAAAAATAACTACTTTTGTTTCTTTTATTGCATTTCTTTACGTCTGCACAGATCCGAGTCAGCCAAGGCAAAGAGCCTCCACATCTACTGAGCTTGTTCAAAAGCAAACCGCTTATTGTCTACAAGGATGGGACATCCAAGAAGGAAGGTCAGAAGCCTCCTCCACCCACGCGACTCTTCCAAATCCGCAGGAACCTGGGAGCCATCACCAGGATTGCAGAGGTAAAGTCACCTCCTGTGAAAACAACTATTCCCCATGGAACATGCTGTAGCTGCCATGAGCCTCTCCAGCCAATCTTGTTGGGTGGTAGGAACACAGAACTCCAAATCACTGCTCTATGTGACCAACACACCTAATAAATCAAAGAGAATATGCCATAACTGGCTACAACCAATCTACATGTTTCAGAAGAACCTGTAACAAAGTGCCTAGCAAACACTGTCAGCTGACAAAGAATAGACAAGCAATCAGCAACCCTTATGAGATAGTCTTTCCTTCTGCCAAACAATCCTAAGTTTTGTCCTTTGAGTCATTTCCCTGTTTCAAGTTAAATTCTTCTCTAACTTCTTTCATAATAAATCCAGGGAAAAATTGAAGGAAAAAGCCATAGCTGATCAACATCTATCCACACATTTTATATAAGTATAAAAAATAGTGGTCACATTACTTGAAAATATGAAGAATAAAACAATATCTTTCTGGATCTAGGTTGATGTTGATGCAATGTCACTAAACTCCAACGACGTCTTTGTTCTGAAACTGCCAAGCAACTCTGGCTACATCTGGGTAGGAAAAGGAGCAAACAGAGAAGAGGAAGAAGGGGCTCAATACATTGCCAGTGTTCTTAAGTGCCAGACTGCTAAGATTAATGAAGGCCAGGAACCAGGTTAGTATGAAGCCCCGTGGTTGCTAACAGGCAACTGAGACCACACAGCGCCGCATGGAAACACAGCCTACGTGGTTTTTGCAATCATATATTTTGTAGGCAGATGCATATGCTCACTCTCTCTTTCTGAAAATCCAACCTGATATCTTACCGTGGAGATCTATCCAGAACTGGTTGATACACAAGCAAGTGTGATGCCCTAGAAGTCTGTAGGACTAGTCAGCAGCAGAGGCTGCAGAAGAATGCGGTCCTTTCTTTACCACGAGTGACTTGGAGGGGAGAAAGATGTAGCACGTTGCTCTCTCTAGGCCTGCAAGTGATACCTTTGTTGTTATTTTGACAAAATGCAGGAAGAATTTTAAGAAAAATGCACCAATCTTTGAGATAGCAAAGAAGATACTGTTTAGGGATTCTTGAAACAGTATCTAATAAGCTAAACCATCAAATGTTAAATCCACTGCTGAATAAATTATGTATTTTGTATTTCAGAGGAATTCTGGAAAGCGCTTGGAGGTAAAAAAAAATATCAGACTTCATCACAGCTCTTGACAAAGGCTGAAGATCATCCCCCTCGCCTGTATGGGTGCTCTAATAAGACTGGCAGATTTATTGTGAGTATATTTCTGTTTAATTATGTAGTTTCTGGTATATTTTGCCTTGGGAATCAGCCGACATTAAATGAATTTGGGGATCTGGCTTAGTGAGCCGTGCTTGGCAAGAGAGAGAGAGCTGAGGTTTGGCGCTTTATATCATTCCAAATGGAAAGGATGGACAGAAGAATTCATACTGCAGAAGTTTACAGGCAGAGCCTGCTCCAGTCTCGGACTGGAGCCTTGCAGATGCAAAAAGATAAGGCGTTTGCCCAGTCAAAAGCGATTGTGTTCTTGCGGAGCGTTGCCAGACTCCTATGATTTCGCTGAGAAAGTGCAGGTCAGTGCCTTGCCCCTTACGTGTTTGATCGTGGTGGTGAGGAAAAGAAACGCCCCTTGCCAAAAATCCCCAGCAGCCTGAAATTTCCCATAGAGATTTAAGACATGTAATTATGCCTCTGAGGTACTGGCCTGCACTCAAGGAGGCAGGAAGACTTATTTCCTTAGCAGAAATACCCAGACCTGTGCACTGGGTATTAAGCCTGTGATTCAGGCTTAATTAATTACTGTATTCTGGGAGGGCAGTGCTGTGTTACTGTTTGGCAAGGATGCACGAATTTTTAGGTAGGGGACAGAGTTGGCTGCCATCTCTGCAGTCTCCTTAAGGCACAGCCCGTTCTCTTGGAGAGGGATAAAACAAATAGGATCCTTTAAAATCTTATGATAGAAGTAAATGGTATTCTTCTAACAAGCTTCTAAAACACTGCTGTGAAATACAGTAATAAGAACCAGCCTCTCTATAATAGTCTGCTGGGAGCTATACAGTAGTTTGGGGGTTGTTTTAAACTCCCTCCAAATTCTGTGAAATCTCTTTCCTTTAGCATTTCTCTGGTACCAGAATCACCCCTGTTAGAGCTCCCCAGAAGGGGTAGGTCAGATCACTCCGACCTTCTGGCCACGATAACACAGGGTGGGGACAGGGAATGTCATTTGCACCGTCTGCTTCCCGTCCTTTTGGCACTCCTACATGGCCAAGCATGGCCAAACCCTTGACAGTCCTATAAAAGCAGAGGGCTGACCACTAGGTACGTTCTCACCGCTCCTTCTCATGCAGAATAACACTAAACTGCTTTCCAATCTGCCTGCACGCCCTTGGAAGAAGCAGGCAGTCTGCCTTTCCTCTGGGGAGTGATCCTCAGTGGCTTTGTCATCTGTAATGTCCCACTGTCAAGCGACTGGAAAGCTTGTTTGGGTGTGATGAAGATGCTCTGTGGAAATTTCCCTGTCCCCTTCTTCCAGCAGACCTTGGTCCCAACTTAAAATAGTAACATTTCCAACATAAGCCTCTGCCCCTCCTGAGGATATCCCAACAGTTCTGACAAACTGAGAGCTGATTTTATAGGACATGGGATTTGTTTCCTTTCAGTGAAACACCCTTGAGGCAGTCATCAAATCAGTTTGGAGCTTGACCCTTTAGGAGCAAGAAGAATTGCACACCAGCTTCTAGACTTATCCCTTTTAAAAATACATTTGGTCTGTCCAAAGTCAGAATATCTTAAGAAACAGATTTAAAAAAAAAAAGTAAAAAACCATAATATCCCTTTTTCAGATTGAGGAGGTCCCAGGAGAATTCACTCAGGATGATTTGGCTGAAGATGACGTCATGTTGCTGGATGTTTGGGAGCAGGTAAGCTGTGTACTTGACCACTGCTTTTTGTGGTAACAAGAATAATTTATTCTTAACCACTTAGATCGTAAGATGGGAGTAAAAATCATCTTTGTGAGAATGGAAGAGGTTTCTTTTTCTTTAAATTATACCAGAGGGGAGCTATATTTTTTGAGCTCTATGATGTGCTGGTGTGAACCTACATGATTGAATTTCCAAGCATAATATGAGACAATGGCAGGCACTTCCCATTAAAGCCAATGGGGGTTGCAAGATATAAGCCCCAACAGTGTTCTGAAAGGCTCTCAATAACAGTCTTGAATTTATCACTAAAATTTATTAATTTAAAAAAAAAAAAAAAGGAAATTTATTCTCTAAAAGGTATTTGGAAGCCACAAAATCCATGAAATCCATGTAGCAGCAGCATCCATTCTTCCTAGAGAAGGGGACAAGTACTAGATTCATCCGCAGATTTGGTTGGACTAGATGATCTTAAAAGATCCCTTCCAACCTAGGTGATTCTGATTCTGTGATATTTTTTTCAGAAAAACTGGGTGGAGGGTGACAGAAACAATCTCTGCCATTCTTCCAGGTTCACTGAAAACTGAAAATGTTGAAAGCTTTTTTGGATGACAGGCAAACTCACTGCAGGTGTGGAAAGCACATCTGTTTCTCACAGAATATCTCTCTACCCTTCCTCTCCCCTTGGAGGGAAAGGAGGAGGAGGCCACAGATCCCAGTGTGGCCAGCAGATCAAGAGAGGTGATTCTGCTCCTCTACTCCGCTCTGGTGAGACCCCACCTGGGGTCCTTTGTCCAGCTCTGGAGTCCTCAGCACAGGAAGGACATGGACCTGTTGGAACGGGTCCAGAGGAGGGTCACAAAGATGATCAGAGGGCTGGAGCACCTCTGCTGTGAGGACAGGCTGAGAGAGTTGGGGTTGTTCAGCCTGGAGAAGAGAAGGCTTCATGGAGACCTTAGAGCCTCTTCCTGTCCCTAAAGGGGGCTACAGGAGAGATGGGGAGGGACTCTTGATCAGGAGGTGTAGTGATAGGATGAGGGGGAACAGTTTTAAATTGGAAGAGGGGAGATTTAGATTAGATATGAGGAAGAAATTCTTTCCTGTGAAGGTGGTGAGACCCTGGAACAGGTTGCTCAGAGAAGCTGTGGGTGCCCCATCCCTGAAGGGTTCAAGGCCAGGCTGGATGGGGCTTTGAGCAACCTGGTCTGGTGGGAGGTGTCCCTGCCCAGGGCAGGGGGTTGGGACTGGATGATCTTTAAGGCCCCTTCTGACCCGAATCATTCTATGATGCTACGATTCTATGTTTTATTTGTCTTCTTCAGCCTAACTCTAAATGAAAGAAGGCTGAGGTTTTTGGAAATTAGAAGGAATGTCCAAGGCCTGTGTGGGAAGGAATGATGGGGGAAGGTGGATGGGACACAGGGACTCGAGTAAGAAGGAAGGAAGTCTGGGAAATGTAGCTGGTTTCCAGAAAGGTCCTTGAGAGAAAAGAACTAGTGTGGGTCGCAGATCAAGGCTCTGGCTGTGGGGTTATTCAGTGATTTACCTGGCACTTACCCAGGGGAGTGTCAGTCACAGAGCACGAGTGTTGATGTGCACACACAGCTCAAACCAGAGACAGCTGCTCATCAGTGGTTTTACCTGCACCTAAAAAGCAATTTCCAGCTACCCTGTAAAAGATATCCCTGCGAAAGGTAAGCAGAATTCCTTTCATCCGAGAGTGTAAAGGTTTGCCCTTCCAGTGTCACAATAGCAATGAGATTTCAGAACTACAGAACTACAGTCTCTCGCGGGGGAAAACACAAATCATCAGTTGTGGTTTGTGAGAGCTGTGTGTCTCTGCTGTCTTCTCAGAGTGGGTATTCCTTCTCCTAGTGCAATTTAACTATTTTGTCCTTTACCTGCTGCACGCAACATCCTTATAGCAACAGGGAGCTAAATCTTTCTCTCCTCTCTTTGCAGGTTTTTGTCTGGATTGGGAAGGATGCTAATGAAACTGAGCGACAGGAATCCGTTAAATCTGGTAAATCAAATCAATTTGGCAGAATTCTGAGAGGAGTCGCATCAATAGTACTTAAAGAAGTAAAAAAGATGATGTAGAAATATAGTTATGTTTACAGGGTCTAAAAGGGTTATTTAGCTTATTGGGATTTAATCCTGGAGATTATTTTCTCCTTTAAGTGTCATTTAAAATTCATTGTATTTTTCTTATCTCTAAGTTTATGAAGAGTAAAATTCCTCAATAGGCTGCAGAGCTTTTGAAGGAGCGTATAGGAGAGCTCCATTAAAAAATAAAACTGCACTCAAAGAATTTAAAAGCAGATACCTGCTGAGCTGCGCGCTACGCTAATGTATATAGTCAAAGGAACACCAACAAATCCCCCAGTCCAGTACAGATGTCACATTGCGGTGTCAGGGGAAACTCTGCTGGCTTTTACGTGGGGAAAATGGGAATGAAGCTTGTGCATTTGCACAGCACCAGTAAACGCTTCCTCCTCTTCAAGGGCCAAACCCAGCTGGGTGGAACAAACCCATCAGAGGAACCACCCCTCTGTTTTGACCTCCTGGAAAATTCTTCCACTGGCAGCTGGGAGAAATCAGCAACTACCTGATCATTTCATTGCCTTTGAAATCATTTAATTGAATGCTGTATTATAGTTGCCCCGGGCTCTTTCACTAGGGCTTTTAATGTATTTTTTATACAAAAGCAATGAACTAATATATTACATGTTTTATTTCCTTTCTGGTTTCAGCCAAACGCTATATTGAAACGGATCCTTCTGGCAGGGATAAGGGGACCCCCATTGTAATCGTGAAGCAGGGGCACGAACCCCCCACCTTCACCGGCTGGTTCCTGGCTTGGGACTCCAACAAATGGAAGAACTGATCTGTCCAAGGAGGCTTCAGCTTCAAGCCAAAGAGCGATCAGTGCCCAGCTACTTTCTAGTATTTTTTAAGCATAAGCTTATGGAGCAATATGATGCATCTGCTGTTTCGCTTTCCCGAGCTTTGATACGTCTGTGATATGTTCATATGTCTGTGAATAACCGAGAAATTCTTCGCACTGGAAAGGATAAATTGATAATCATAAAGTGGTCAAATGGGGCAAGTGGGGCTTTTCACCTAGTAAATACGGGAAGTGCTGCCAATACTTTGCTTAATCTATTGATTCTTTAAAGAGAAGCTGTGGATCCATTTATTTTAATGTGCTAAAATGGGCCAAATTCTGCCTTCACTTAAAAATCCAAGCTAATGCCAAAGAAATTCCTTTAGATTAAGCTCAGCAGAATATTGTGCGGTATTTGGCCTGATAAAGGACTAGTTCTACATCTGTTGCAAGGGCAGGGCTGGATATGATTTCCTCACCAGGCCCAAAATATTGCCACACTCACTCACGCACAGTTTCAGCTGATCCCTGATCCGGAGTGGGATCTGTGTCTTGCAGGGGGTGAATAAGGGATGGGTATTTTGAGAAAGCTGCGCTTAACGTGTGTGTTTGTCCTGTTAGTACCTACATTTGGAGCTTAGGACTGTGTGATTTTAAGAATACAAAGTTGGTAATGGGTTTTTTTGAGGCACTGTCTAGCTCATCGCAATGAATTTCTTTGGATTTATCCCTGCGAACCAGCCTCCAGATCCAGGTCTTTTTAACCAAAGCTCTTAAACACATTCCAGCGCACGAGTGCTTTTAAGTGGAAGCAGAAGAATTAACGGCTTCAAAAATACTTATTCTGCCTTAAGCACATTGCTCTTAAGCCATACTTTGTCTCAGATGCCTTACTCAGCAGTACTCAGTTCCTCTCCAGCGTGCACACTGCTCACCCTGGCAGGGGCAGGACGTGTTTCTACTCATTTTTTATCCAGGTCTTTGTCAAATATCAAAGTACACCGAGCACGAGGAAACCCCTTGTTTCAGTTCCACATCCTGGGAGTTTGGAGTGTGAGTACGCACCAGAGAATATGGCCTTTTCTTTTCTCTCAGTTATTTTGGATTATGGTTTTTATTCTGATGAATTTAAGAGTACATTTTGAAAGTGTGTTTTATTTGTAGTTTAGCCGGAAAAGACTACATAAGGGCAATGGGAAAATCTGCTTCAAATCTTTAGCGCTGCTTTGAACACTTCTCCTATAATGTCTCTTTTAAAGAACAATTTGTACAGCTGTAAATCATGTCAACGCGGCTTTTTAATGAAAGCATTTCAACTGTTTTATTATTCTTAGAAGCTAGGTTGGAAAGCGAAATTTTAGACATTTTTGTATTTTTTTAACACGATCGTGATTTTGAATCTGAGTAATGCAAAAGAGTGAATTTAGTCTGAGCTCATAATTATAAGAATTGTGAAGCCAAAAGATTAATTATGGGGGTCTGATAGCTTGAAATATTTGTTTAAATCTCTGCTAATATAACTGGGCTGTAACTGGATGTAATTTCATTTAAAATAAAATTACAAAACCCAGTACTTGCTATGCCGAGCTCATCTTCCTCTCTCTGACATATTGGTGCTCGGTGCTTCCACTTGCCAAACTTCCCAGACCCACTGTGTACCTTCCTTTCCAGGTGGACAATGCAAGGAGAAGTTTGGGTTTTTTTTTTTTACTTTGATGCCATTTTAACCAAAGGAGAGTGAACTCTTCCCAAAAAATTCAAAGTCACAAGCCTAAGTGAAAATCAAAGAACTGGGTGCTTGGTAGCGTACGGTTTCATAGAATCATAGAATTATTTGAGTTGGAAGGGACCTTAAGGTTCGTCGAGTTCCAACCCCCTGCCCTGGGCAGGGACACCTCCCACCAGACCAGGTTGCTCAAAGCCCCATCCAGCCTGGCC
>JAOXNO010000013.1:28867502-28878223 GCA_028565335.1 Limnodromus scolopaceus
GGCCTTGAACCCCTCCAGGGATGGGGCAGCCACAGCTTCTCCGGGCAACCTGTTCCAGTGTCTCACCACCCTCACAGTCAAGAATTTCTTCCTCATATCTTGTCTAAATCTCCCCTCTTTCAGTTTAAAACTGTTACCCCTTGTCCTATGCCTGATGGTTGCACATAAAAGGAAGAATTTCCTAGTTCTGTATCGGTGAAAGCCTGGAGTTAGGGACTCCGTGGTGACCGCTAATGGCTATTGTTTTAGCCAGAACAGGGGAAACCTATAGTCTGATAAAAAGCTCCGATGTCAACATAAGGCTTAAAAATGTACGTATTTAAAAATTAATATTTTGGCAGGTTTTCACGACAGTAGATTTTACACCTCTGGTGGCAACAGCTGTGGGGCGCCAGACTCCCCGAAAGACTTCTCCGCTTTTTCAGTATCGTGAAACGGGGATGTCTAATGTGGTTTGTTTGAATCCTATGCTCCGTGAGATGAGAGCAAAAAGGCTTTTCCAGAGACAGCTTTTACAAGGTCTTCAAAGTGAGTTTACTGTTGTTTCCATCCAAGAGCTGAAACCTAGGAGTGCGGAGGAAAGCTTTCTGCCTCGCACGCTCGCCATCAGCTTCCCAATCAGTTTTCAATTGATTTAGCTTTTAAACTTCAGCAAACTGTGGGCCAAATTGTGCATTCATTGGAGTAACTTAGAGATTTACCGTTAATTTAAAGACAGGGTGAGCTGATAAGACTTAAAAATTCTAGACTATAGCCGAGCAAGGAGCTGAAATCACCGCTCCCCACCCACACAGTATTTGTCTTCCCTGAAACCTTGTTCTTTCATCCTTCTCTTTTCTTTGGTTTCTTTCTTCCTCCTTTTTTCACCTAACCATAATATGAGCTTGTGAGCTCCCCAGGATAAGGGCTGGCTTTCCTTTTGTGGTGTGCATATAGCAAACAGTAACAGGCTTGGATTTCTCACTGAAACTCCTGATAATTGTGATTGAGAAAACCAGTTACTCTTTTTTTTTCCTGTAGTTTTAGAAACTGCAAGGAATATCCAGTACTTAACTCAAGTATCTGGTTCATACTCTGCTGACTGAAGTCTTCTCATACTAGAACTCAAAGCAAGGGAGTATATGCTCCTTCCACTCCCTCCTGTAAAGCTGATTTTAACACTCTTCTGTTTCGAAGCAGAATTTGACGTATTGGTCAAAATCCAAACATGCCCCACTCCTGGAAAGGCTGCAAAGCTGCACAGCACGGGGGGGGTGTGCTACACCTTGGGGTGCTGCGGGCTTGGTAGAAGAGAAAATGTAAATAAGTCTTAGCTCAAAACTAGTCCCCAGTAAACCTGCAAATGACAAGCCATCCTTCTGTGCAAGCGATGAATTGGGCCATGTATCTCTCAGAGTTCGAATTTATGCTTTATTTTGCAGGGCCAAATGCAGTATTTCTCCCCACACACTTCAGGTGCCTATTGACTAAAAGAATCATAGAATTATAGAATCATAGAATTGTCCAGGTCGGAAGGAACCTTTAAGGTCATCTAGTCCAACCATCAACTAAAAATAGTCCAACACTCCAGTGATGGATAAATACCATCACTAAACCACGTCTCTAAGCACTATGTCAATCTGTTTTTTAAATCCCTCCAGGGATGGTGACTCTAACACTTCCCTGGACAGCCCATTCCAAGGCTTGATAACCCTTTCAGGGTAAAAATTTCTCCTAGTCTCCAACCTGAACCTCCCCTGGCACAACTTGAGGCCATTTCCTCTTGTCCCATTGCCTGTTCCTTGGGAGGAGAGACCGACCCCCCCTGGCTACACCCTCCTTTCAGGGAGTTGGAGAGAGCGATAAGGTCTCCCCTCAGCCTCCTTTTCTCCAGGCTGAACACCCCCAGCTCCCTCAGCCGCTCCTCATAAGGCTTGTTCTCCAGACCCCTCACCAGCTCCATTGCCCTTCTCTGGACCCGCTCCAGCCCCTCAATGTCTTTTTTGTGGGAAGGGCCCCAAAACTGGACACAGCACTCGATGTGGGGCCTCACCAGTGCCCAGCACAGGGGAAGTTAAGCATTGCAATAACTGCACCCGAAGAATTACTCTGTGACCCACGTGCCATAATACGCATCTTCCTGCCCTTACGCTCCCTTTTGGGTCCGTGCAGCACCCGAAGCACAAAGTACAGCTTTCAAACCAGTACCTGGTGCAAGCGGATGGGTCACTATGAAATAATGGGCCTAAACCAAAGTTCCATCCCACAAACGCTTTATCAGAAGTCTCCATGGGCACTTGCATCGCTGTTTCCGCTACAGTCAGTCAGCCGAGACACAAATTCACGAAAAAAATAAGCTTCTTAGTTCTGATGTTCAAGGTGTTTTGTTTCTCTGATCTTTTCTAATCCCAGAAAATCTTGGCACCCTTATAAATGTTAAATACTTATACAACATTTAGATAGTTCTTCGGAAAAGCAAAAATTGAGTTGTATTTTTCTCTTGTCTTCATTGTTCCTCTGCTAACAATACTGCAGAGCAAACACCAGTATTTGACGTGCTACTACTATTTCCATTTTCATTCCGGAGTGGGGAAAATCCCTTCACATATTAAATCTAGCCATGCGGGGACAGAATAGAAGAGATTCTGCTCTTGTATTTGGAATTGGAGTACTTGGAACCTGCTGGCCAACTGCTTCCACTGTGTTAACCCCCCTTCCACCAGGGCAGGGGGGTTGGAACTCAATGATCTTTAAGGTCCCTTCCGACCCAAACCATTCTACGGTTCTATGAAACTCGGAGTCACTGCCATCGCGACCATCCCATTGGGGGATGAACAACCCAAATCCACAGGACTTGGAAAGCAGAGATCATCATTTCAGTCACCCCGAGACCACACTCGCTCAGTGTGACTGAGAGAATTCACCCTCTCGTACCCCTTTTTCCAGCTAACACACCGCGCAGCATTCGAGAAGCACCTCGGTGAGACTGTCAGGGCCAAAGGACACGGCTTTTTGTTTGTCAGCCCCGCTACACGGCATAATGTTTATTTATGAAAATAAAAGCAGTAAAATGTAAATGTTGGACATCATCTGAAGGTACGTATGAAAGGAGAACAGGTTTAATTAACTGTTCTAATAACTAGTCTCATCAGAGCGGTAACCTAAAGTCTAACACGCAGCGACTCCAGCTCCTACTGCTCTAAGCATTGTTATTTATTGTGAGGAAATAAATTAGATTTTCTACCACTGACTATTTTTTAATAATCAAAGCAAAATAATTCATGCAGCGTGTAAGTTATCATGAGAGAATTCAGCAGCCCCAGCAAAGGCAATAAAAGGCCGCTTTGTGCCAAACATTTTGTATGTCAATTTAAGAGACAGTCCTAAGAGCAAAGCTTCCTGTGTTGCCATTTGTCAGCAATTTCCCTGTTACTGCTCATTTTCGAGGGGGTTCTCCAAGCCCACGGTGAACCTGCCGGCGCATTTTATGTAGGAACTCCATCTTCTTTTAGAACCATGGAACGTCACCTCAAAGCAATACTTTTTTAGTTTAGATCTTAGAGGAGTAACTTCAATTTTTACATGTACAACCAAGCTACAGTTGGTTACTGTAATAATAATACATATTGTTATTACATATACATTAATCCATATTGCCCTACCCAGGGACTGCCACGTCACTGTACTGAAATGCAACTGATTTTCTTTTTTACACACATGGAGGAATCGGCTCGGTTTCTGCTCGGAGGGGAAGGAGTTGGTGGTGTGAGGTTGCCAACACAGCTCTTCCCTGAAGCTGGAGGTGCTGGGATCCCATCACTACGTAGCAGCCACCTGGGGCTGGCAGGGCAGCATCCTTGTCCTTGCGATAGCTCTCTTCTCCTCGTGACTCCATTCCTTTGTGGTTTACAACTAATCCAGCCCCACGATGCAGTTGATCTCTTCCTCTCCCTCCTTCTGCATTTGCTGTTGGCTCCTACTCACAACACATGGTGCTAGTAAAGAATAGCTGCTAAGGTGATTAGGTATTGAATTGGGTAATAAACATCCGTAGCCTGTTCTACAGAATGATGGTTTTGAGCCAAAACAGAAGGAATGTTGTGCTTATCTGGCCAAGGAAATTCAAGCCCACTGGGCTTGGCTTTGGGAAGAATTTCTCACCTGCTGCGTCACTAGATGTGCCCGTGTGACAACTGTCATATCTCCCTGAATAGAATTTACCTTTAAAAGAAGCAGCACCAAGTGAAAGCTCTGATTTAATGTCCTGCTAGAGTGAAATTCTCATCAACTGCCAGCTTTTAATTTCCAGGAATTGCTACTTCCATATGAAGGACCGTTTCTTGCCAAGGCCACGTGCAGCCTCGCAAGTGAGCATCTGATGGTCCTTCGTGTTACTGTGAGATGGCTCCTGCAGCACACCGGGTGACATGGCATGCATAAAGACATGTATAAAGACCCAAGTCTCTGTTGGGTAACAGGATTAAAATTTCCAAGAGTCTTCTCTTTCCACTCTGCACCAATTCTTTCAAGGCAACATTTACAACCTCTCACCACTATGCGTTTCGTATCTAATAAGGACACTCTTTGTCACATGGAGGTAGTCAACAGCTGCAGCTTTAACCTGCCCTGAACCAATATTATTCCTGGACCATTTAGGAATAAAAAAAAAAAATAAAATCCTATTTTACTATCATGAAGAAGCCACATGTTATGCAGGTGCTGCTGCTTCTTCTTGAAGGTTTGTCCCAGGCTACCTTTTCTGTGTGGAAAAATATATGTAGACTATACGTATGAAACATATGTAGAAAATAATATATTACCATTTAGCCTGGTAAACTGGTATCAAAGAGATCACCCAGAGAAGGTGAAGTTGCAGTTGTTTTCCCGAGGTAAGGAATGCTGAGCCAGAAAGAACTTGGCGCCACAGAGAAGTGAGATGGGGATTGAAGAAAGTATCTCCCCCTATTTCTCGCCGTCCACCTCCTTCATTCAAGACTTCTACAGGACAATCAAAGCCTTGCTTCATCCTCACCTTCAATTACCAGAGGTTGAATGTGTCAGCTTCCTGACCCTCCTACTCCTTCAGGTACCGTTCCTCCCTCTGGAACACCTGCCCACTCTGCACTTCTGACTTCTAAAGTAGCACTAAGTGCATGGGAGGAGTTGATCAACTTGGATTGTTATTTAATAGCTGTTTTGCAGAAATGCCTACGGGCATTAATTAAGATCAAGGCGCTAAGCACTAAGAAGACTTACAATGAGAAATAGTCCCTGCCCCAGAGAGCTCATAATTCAGTTCCTAACAAGTTCCAACAGGTGGATGAGATAAATAATTAACTGTAGGGAGGGAAAGAGAAGTACAACAATCTCCTTCTCCAAGCATGTTCTTCACAGTGTGAATCATTTTTCATGTATGTATTTACAAATACAGATATGCTGATTTTGCTGAAAATGTTCGCTTCTCTCTAATCTTAAAATGACCTCCATCATGCCACAAAACTCTTCTTCCAAAGAAACACAAGATTTCTTCTACACCTAGTGTGCTGGATACGCTACATCCAGGAAATCATTGGTTCTGCACCTCTCCCTTTTCAAGGGCACCAAAATCTGTTATTATGTACTGACTGCTTTTCAGCAGAGCAAGGGATAAAGGCATTTATCTTCCTGTATTTCATGTTTAAAATTAAAATACCTCCCATAAAAGTAGGAGCTGGCCCGTATCACCCCTTGTGGAATTAATTGTAAAATATGTTATTATAAAGCTGTGTTAAAGCGTGAACAGATCTTGGTAACAATCAGACATGAAAGTTAAGGAGACTTCAATATCCAATAGACTTATTTTTCCATTAAAAATAGGGAACACATAATTTTGTAGGTGGAGATAAAGGTCAATTTGATTTATTTCAGCTTGTCAAATTTTATGAATAAATCTATTATCTCTAGTAATATTCCTTAAGATATTTCTATCTGGTTTCTGCCAATTTTACATTACTGAAAACCATCCATGAAATAATTAAGGCCCGCTTCTACTGTAACTATAAATGCCTTTCTATTACATTGGGTGCTCTGCTGTTCTTTGTACTATCCAAAAGTAGCATAAAACGCTGCCAAATCAGAAACCTTACCAGGTGGCCTCAGGGGTTGTAACTTACTCCTCCTTTTCCATAGGTGTAAAATCACTTTCCTATACAAACAGGCTACTTCCTCCAAAGTGAGTCATCTGCAAGATCAGGATGTAAGTAACTAACACAGATAAAAGCAGTGAAACATTAATCTCAGAGGTAAGCAAATGAGAATTTTGCTATTTTTAGTAGGACTATAATGAGTATCTTAACAGCTTAATAACATGAAACCTTGCCTACAGCACACCGTGGAATTTTCATTGATATACAATGTCCTTTTACTATTAAATCACCTCTCTTGTATGCATCATAATTCTTTGTGATTTAACACATAAAGTCCAATGCTTCCAAAGCAAAAAAAAAAATCAGACCTGATTGCCAGAATATTCTTTAAAAATTCAACCCTTTTCAGCAGTCACACCAAGGAATCTGAAAGTCCTCTAGAAAAAAAAGCGTGGTTAATATTAAAAATGCCACCTTTTCTCTTTTACTGGGGCTAGCTGCTCAAAGATGTGGCCGACTGTGGTTCACAGCAGAAGAAACACACACATGGAACGTCAGATTTCAGTAGCACAATAGCTTCACTTTGCAGTTAAACACAGACTTTTATCAAAAACATTGATTTACTTAATACGTATCTAACTGAGATGTAGATGAAAACTCCTCTAGTATGCCCTGCTCTGCAGTCAACAAATATGATCCTTTTGTGTGCTACTGGTATTTTACACCGGGCTGGTGTGCATCCAACACGGGCAGAAGTAGCCATCTGAATTGCCACAGCTGTACAAAACCTATGGGGGCAAACACAGAACTGGAGAGACCTGTGGGAAGGAACAGAATGATGGAGAGACAGCAAGAGTATCTGAGACAAAATACTCCTCCAGGCCTCCTCTAAAACGGGTACGCTCTGGGAACAGTAACATACTAAAATGTCTTACTAGACACTAGTAATTAGTTCCGAGTTTAAAAGACTTCACTGCTCCAATCAGGCTTACGTATCAAAATGCAGAACTACTTAACATACCCTTGTGCTGTGGGAAACCTTCCTAGTAACTAAGCTAAGTGACATTTATATTCATTCAGCCCCGAGAACTGCTGCTATCTCTGTACGTCAGACGTTTAACAGCCCTGCTTCAGCCACTCGCTTATCCCCAGCTCCTCCCGCAGTGTTTTGTCTCCTGTTTTGCGGGGACAAGGGAAAGGCACGGACAGTACGGTAAGAGCCAGCCAGCCGGGCCTGGGACTGCTCACTCCCATTTATGCACCAGCAGCAAGAAACCCCGCTCTCGGCACTTCCCTCCCCTCTAACTTGGCCCATATCAGTATCCGCGGGGGTCCCTGGAGGCGAGGGCAGGGCAGCCAAGTGGCTTCTCCACAGCCCAAGGGCTTCTCCACAGCGGCGGAGGCAGGACGGCGGCCTAGCACTCGGGCTCCTTGCTGCGTCACTGCGAGAGACCGGGAGCTGTGCGGCCCCACACGGAGGAGGCTCTGACAGCAGCACCCTCCCGGCTTCCCGGGGCACGGCTCTTCTCCCGGGGGCCTTCCCAGACCCCCTCTCCATTGTGGCCGACAGAAGGTAAACGCAACCCCGGCCATGGCGGCACCTCCTCAGGGCGGGGGGCGGACGCGGCGGGTCACGTGGGAAGGCGGCCCGCGAGCCACTGCCGGGTTGGGGCCCGTTGCTAGGCGACGGGAGGGCGCGCGGCGCCAACGGCAGCGGCCGGGCCAGCGGAGCGGCCTCAGCGGCGGCCCCTTATCGTACCGGGGCAGGCGGCGTCCGTCCCCGCACCGGGAGGCTTTCCCCAGGGGAGGATTCCAGCAGGAACGGGCAGTCGGAGAAGGGCGTTGCCGCCTCTTCCCCCCTCTCCCCACGGGCGCAGGTGCGCTGCAAGGCCTCTCCCGGGCCGCTAGGGGGCGGGGTTAGAGTGACAGCACCCACAGCCAATGAGCGCACGAGTCTTGGGCGACGGGGCGGGGCGCTGCCGCAGTAGGGGAAAGGCTGCCGGCGCCGCCCGCCCGTTGGGCCGTAGGCGGAGGGCGGGGCCACAGCGGCTTTCCCCGAGGTGGGGGCTGTGTGAGGCAGCGGCTCCGCCCCGCCGAGGGAGGAGCGGGGTCGCTCGGGCAGGGCGCGGGCGGAGAGGGCAGCGCGTCCCCGGGCGCTGCGGAGGAGGCGGCGGCGCCAGGACCCAGCGCCCGGCGGAGGGCGGTAGGGAAAAAAAAAAAAAAAAAAATCGGGTTTTGCGGTGAGTGGCCGGTACCGGCGGCCAATCGGCGAGGCGGAGCGGGCCCTTCACCCCGCCCCCGCCGCCCGGTGGGACCAATGGGAGCGCGCGGGGTGGGGCGCTGGGGGCTAGGCGCGGGCTGGGAGGCGTCGCGCGGCCAGATGCAGGGGAGTTGCGGCAGCAGCAGCGGCGGCAGCAGGAGCGGCGGCGGCAGCAGCAGCGTGCGGACATGGGGGCGCGGGCTACTCTCGCCTCCCCGCGCTGAGGGACGCGGCCCAGTGGTAGGTGAGGGGCGGCGGTGAGGGGGGGCGCAGGTGGCCGGGCAGCCGCAGTGTGGGCAGCGGCGGGGCCCACCGTGCTGAGGGGACGTGCGTCGTTCCGCCGCGTTCGCAGTCAGAGGGGCGGCGGCGGCGCTGGGCCGGCGCCTTGTGGCCGGTAAAGCTCAGCCGAGGCCCCGGAGAGGAGATGGAGGAGGAGGAGGAGGGGGGTCCGCCGTGGGGTAACAGCGCTGGTGTCGTTGGCAGGACCGGAACGCAGCGCGGCGGCGAGCCCCAGCGGCGGGAGCCGGCCCCTGCTCGTGTCAGGCGGCGGTCACCTCACCCCCCGGCGATGGGGAATGGACTCTCGGATCAGGCGCCGATCTTCTCCAGCCTGCCTTCCTTCCAGAGCTTCCACATCGTCATCTTGGGCTTGGACTCCGCCGGAAAGACGACGGTGCTCTACAGGCTGCAGTTCAATGAGTTCGTCAACACCGTCCCCACGAAAGGATTTAACACGGAGAAAATCAAAGTGACGCTGGGCAACTCCAAAACGGTCACCTTCCACTTCTGGGATGTGGGCGGCCAGGAGAAGCTGAGGCCGCTGTGGAAGTCCTACACGAGGTGCACCGATGGCATCGTGTTTGTGGTGGACTCCGTCGATGTGGAGAGAATGGAGGAGGCCAAAACAGAACTTCACAAAATCACTAGGATATCTGAAAATCAAGGAGTGCCTGTCCTTATCATTGCTAACAAGCAGGACTTGAGGAACTCTCTGTCCCTTTCTGAAATTGAGAAGATGTTAGCGATGAGCGAGCTGAGTTCTTCCACTCCCTGGCATTTGCAGCCTACCTGTGCGATCATCGGCGATGGACTCAAAGAGGGACTGGAGAAACTACACGATATGATAATTAAGCGAAGGAAAATGTTGAGGCAGCAGAAAAAGAAGAGATGAGTTCTATTTCCACCTTCCTATTTTAGAGTAGTTAACAGTGGTCAAAATTTGACAGGAGACAGCTTCCAAACCCGGGCCTGCTCGTTTGGATGCCGTTAAGCTTAGTTACGTTAAACAATCAGTTGCACAACCTTGCTGTGTGGAAGGCTGTGCAGTTATGGATTTTTTTATTTTATTTTATTTTTCTTTTTTAACTAGTCTCTTCTGAGTTTTATGGCTCTGCATTATTTCAGAAGCCCCGATAGATGATGTAATACTATCAGGAAAAGGATGGGTGGGTATATGTGACATGGATGTCTAAATAGCCAAATAAAATGAGGGTTTTCTGCTTAGTGTTGTATTCCTATGTTTGAGGGTGCCCTTTGCAAGCAATTTGCATTGAAGGTGTTCTGTGTTTTTCAACTTCTAATGCTCGTAAGTGGAGTGTTTAGGTGAACATTATACAGCTTTAAAAACATGTATGAAGCTAGTAACCCATTATTTCCAGAGGCTGTTTTTTTACCTTGTTTGGGGATTTCTATGAGAGCTTGACTACATGTGTAGGTTTGGTTTTTTTTTAATTTGGCACTTTTTTGAAATTGAATCATGTTCAGTTGAAATACTTGACATTTAAGCGCTGTGGATTCTTCAACTCATAAAAAGACTTTTTGACGAGTAAAAAATGTAAACAACACGCTGGAGCATGGAAAAGTGGTTTCCCAGCATATAGCATGTTTCTTGGTATGTAAGGGGTTTTATTTTTTAGAAGTAGTCATTCATCGTTCTACAGTGCTAATCAGGTTCAAACTATTACTCAGAATTAGTAATTTATTTCTGAATGGTGAGTATTATGTCCTCCTACTATCAAGTTAAAAGTAAATTAATTGCAGTAAAGGAGCTATAAAGAACAACTCTGGCTGTTGTGGTTCAAACCAGTGCAGCGTTCTTCGCTCTACTGGCGACTTTTCCTGGCAATAAAACAAAATTATAATGAAGTAAAGATGGAGTTAAAATTAGCAGAGCACATCTTGTATCTCCCCCAAACACCCCGTTTTATTAAAGTGGTATTGCTATGTCACTTTTCAAAGTATGCTTTTTTTTTTTTTTAATCGTGACTCTTAAAGTATTTTGTGGTTAGGAATGTAATAACGCATTAGACACTCAAAACATTTGACACTACCGGGGGCGGGGGGGGGGGGGGGGGGGG
>JAOXNO010000013.1:28892221-28906042 GCA_028565335.1 Limnodromus scolopaceus
GGCTTTGAGCAACCTGGTCTGGTGGGAGGTGTCCCTGCCCATGGCAGGGGGGTTGGAACTGGGTGGTCTTTAAGGTCTCTTCCAACCCAAATGATTCTATGAAGTTGGCATGGAAAAAAAGCAGTGAGTATCTCTTACATCTCCTATTTGGAGTGTTTCCCATTGCAGCTTATGGCTGCGTAACACTTCCGTGGCCTCTTTGATGAGGGGACTAGAACACTTCTCTTATGAGGAAAGGCTGAGGGACTTGGGTCTTTAGTCTGGAGAAGGAAGAATTGTTCCATTTAGATGGAACATAGGAAGTTCCACCTAAACATGAGGAGGAACTTCTTTCCTGTGAGGGTGGCAGAGTCCTGAAAGAGGCTGCCCAGAGAGGTGGTGGAGTCTCTGTCTCTGGAAACATTCACAACCCGCCTGGACACGTTCCTGTGCAACCTGCTCTGGGTGGACCTGCTCTGGCAGAGGGTTGGACTGGATGATCTCCAGAGGTCCCTTCCAACCCCTGTGATTCTGCAAGCCATGGACACCATAGCTGCAGCTGCTGTGATGTTGCCTCGGGGTCCCCTGAAAGAGAGGGGGAGATGGGTCTGCTGTTCCCTGCTGTCTGGTCCAGGCAATACACACCTGACACCTTCTCCCAGTGCTTTAGCAAAACACAGTGCTTTTCTGTGGCTTGTAGTGTGTGCCTGGTCTTGTCGTGGCAAGCTCCTTCAGCGTCTCCTCTTGGAAACTTTTCTGTGGCTTCCAGGTATTAACAACTTCTAAATTTCTTCACTGTGATTAAGCACAGGGGATATAATCCAGTGGAGCGCTGCTTCTCCCAGGGGCGTGCTGTCTGGATAAAGGCTTTCCTGTAGCCAAAGTTTGCAGACTTTTAAGCATGTTGTTTCCAGCATTGGCATCTTTTTATCAGTTCTTTTTTCTTAATGATCATTAAAAGTAGCTTGGGGGGGGTTTATTCAACTGCTTGGATTATGGTCTATCTATTTATTTATCAAGCTCTCTTCCAATATTAAGGCTGGAATTTTTTAAAAGTGGAACCTCTGACTCATATATCTCTGACTTACATTCATAGGATGAGGCAGAAGACTTAGGGGAAAAAAAAATAAAAAAAAAGGAGAAAAAAACCAAACCCAAGAACCCGCTAGATTCTTTGGCGATACCTTTATGGCATGATGTGATCAGTAGAAATGTTGCCTTGCATCCTGCAGTTGTGCTGGCACCGTTGCCTGTGCAGCTGTATTATGGCCCTTCCAGTGAGCTCATCTGGCTTCAGCAGAATTTCTGGGTTAAATTCCAGTTTATCAGTTCAGGCTGCAGCTGGTTGGACTGGTGGGCCAGCAGAACTGGGGAGGGGCATGCAGGGATTTGAACGGTGGGGCTGAAAAGCTGGTGGTAGTACCTTAAACTAGTCCCCTTGCTGCTGAAGAGTTCTGGATGGTGAAATCGGAGCCTTGATGTTCGCCAAGTAATAACAACACGCACAAAACATACTTCAATGAAATGGTAGTTTCTTGTTTGTTTTGAAAAGCTGCAAAAAAAAAAAAAAGTATAATTACAGACTCCAAAGGATTCCTAGATAGGTGTCATTTGTCTCGCTGACTGCCAGCACCAAAATAAAGAGCTGAAATTGCTTTAAGCAAAAGTAAGAGGTGAACCTCAGTTCTTAGCAGCATCTGTCTTAATCTACAAAGGTTTCTTATGATTGCTGTTTTGATATTTTTCTAACACTCGCTCACATCTGTTCCATCACTGTACAGTGTACTGATGGCATATTTTTTTCGGTCTCAAAGCAAGGATCTTAAGTTTCTGAAAATTTTGTAAGTGTGTAATTGCTATGCATACTTATGGTGATTCACACTCTGATTCATTGACCAAAATACAAGCTTGTTTCTGCAGAAGAGGGACATTTTGTAGGCTCTGATGTTAAAAGCCTGCTTTTGGCTTCAAAGCAACCATCTGGGAAGCAAAAAGTGAAATTGGAGGGTGAAAACCCTAAATACGTTTGGTAGTTTCTGGGGTGCCAGGAAGCGTGTGAGGTCAATTGCAAGGGATGACGACCGTCAAAGTGTTGAAAAATGGTGGGGGGTTTGTGGTGGGTTTTTTCATTTTGTGTGGGTCTTGTTTTAGTTGTTGGTTTGTGGTGTCTTTTTTTCACCCCTAACTTGCAAGGACAGAAGAATGAGACCTTGATCCTTCTCTGAAGGCTGGCAGATAAAGCCTGGAGATCTCATGGTGGGTGAGGACAAGGAACTGTGTGTTCTGAGAGCTATACCTTGGCCTGCTTGACTGTTTCCTGATGTGGTGTGTAAGAAAGACAGGCCTTGATCTTAATGGTACTTCTACCTCTTCCTTTCCCTCTTCTTGTTCCTCCCACCAATGTTGTGGGGAAAAATATGATACCTTAGAAAAGTCATGATTGCTTAATTGCTTCCTGTGTACCTTATCTTTAACCTTTGTTTCCTCAGTGAGTGTGGGGTTGTTCGACACAAGCAACATCTGACTTGAGCATTAAGCGATAACGCATCTTAAATTCTGATGTGAAGTTCTTTGTCTTCAAATTTCGTATTCAGCTTTTCAAGTGATGTTGTCGGCTGACAGCTTCTCAAATCATTTTGGTCAATCCAGTTCTTAGCTAGAGAATTTTAGACATGTATGAAAGCTCGTGATGATAACGAAGCCAATGTCGCTTTTACTTCCAGTTTCATTATGGCTTTGAATTGGATGTTTGAAGTGAAACATGACTTGGTTGTCTCAGACGGTGTTTATTTTCCTTTCAGAAGGAGGTGTAGCTTCTTTTGAGAGGGATATAAATAACTCTTTAAAAGACACAGTAATGGCAGAGTTGGCTACTGTCAGCCTGTCAAATTCTTAGATTAGCAATTAGATTACTTAATACCACTGAGGAGGAGGATGTAATTGATCTCCCCTGGCACAACATCCTTGCCATTCCCTCCCTTCCCCTGCCAGCTGGGCAGCTGGAGAGGCTAGGGACAGCAGCGGCCACTCCTGGGCTTGGGACATACCAGTCTACTGGAGGGCTACTGCGTCTGGGCTTCTGGACAGGCCAAAGAGCTGCCTCAAAGGTGCCACCTTCTGCAAGGGGCCTCGAACAGTTTGGGTGCCCTCCCTATGCCATGAGGAGGTGCTCTGGCTGAGAGAGCAGCTTTCTGTCTTGCTGGTCACCTCCGACTCATGGGAACCGATGACTCACTGTTGAGGCATCTCCAACTGGGTGACTAAACTGGAACTTACGTAGATGAGCTCCCTCTTTCGTGGTGAACCATCCTCTCCGCTTCCTGCGTGTCGATTTATTAGGGCTTAAAGGGGGGGGCTGGGTACTTAAGGAAGTTTTAACCTCTTCTTCACTCCCTTCTAAATTAACACCTTGTTGTGACAGTGCTAGGAGCTTGGGCTGTCCCCGAAGGATGCCCCAGGTTCCTCAACCTCCCTGGCAGCACTGCCAGCCAGGGGAACTGACTGCACCTGCAGCCCACAGCATTCCTCTTCCTTCTGCCCAGCCAGACCCCAACTTGGGATTCACCCCACTGCATCCTGCGGCACTGCTTGCATCAGGCCAGAAAGCTGGGCTTACACATGTAAAATAATAATAATATATTCATTGTTTAATAAAGGAAAGCACTCGCAACTCCTATTTGGTCCCCCACAGCCCTTTGTGCAGCCTTGCTTTTTGTATATTTATTTAGACAAAAATAGTTACGACATCCTGCTGCAATATCTACAGTGAAAACAGTCTTAGCTGAGGGATGTGACTTGCCTTTAAATCTGGCCAACTTCATTGTGATGTCTGTGTCTCTTTGGGTAGTGAAATGATGAAAGATCTTGAAATGACTGAAAACAAGCCTGCTGAGACTTAAAATATAATAATAAAAACTGATATGATTCTCTTTATTATCCTAATTGCCTGTCTTGTGATGTACAGGCAAATATCTTACAGTTCGGTTGAGCTGTGTTCAGCTTAGTCTGCTATTGTATTAGGTAATTGTTTTTTCTGTCACACTTTATAGATCAGGAATTTATCCTCAATAGAATTGATTAATAGACACCATAATCTTGTTCCACACGTGAGTAGCATGTCTTAAGCACATCAGTAGAAGGCTTCACCATCTTTATGTACACCACTGCAAAGAACTGAACATAAGATGGTATAACACCATCTGTTGTTTGATAATTTCTTAGTACAAAGAGATGTTCATATGTACTTTGTGAAGCATAATCACATCTTCAAAGCACTCAAGTTCCTAAAGTGGAATTTATTAGTGGCATATTAATAGTATCAATTATTATAATAGTATTAATAATAATTATTAATGGTAAACAAACCTCCATTGAGGTGCTGGAGCATGTCCAGAGAAGGGCAGTGAAGCTGGTGAGGGGTCTGGAGCACAAGTCCTATAAGGAACGGCTGAGGGAACTGGGGTTGTTTTTCAGCCTGGAGAAAAGGAGGCTGAGGGGAGACCTTCTTGCTCTCTACAACTCCCCGAAAGGAGGGTATAGCCAGGGGAGCTTGGTCTCTTCTGCCAACTCACAGGCGATAGGACAAGAGGAAATGGCCTCAGGTTGCTCCAGTGGAGGTTCAGATTGGATATTTGGAAAAATGTTTACACGGAAAGGGTTTTTAAGCCTTGGAATGGGCTGCCCAGGGAAGTGGTTGGGGTGCCATCCCTGGAGGTATTTGAAAGATGGGTGGACATAGTGCTTAGAGACATGGTTTAGTGATGGTTTTTGTCAGTTAGGTTGATGGTTGGACTAGATGATCTTAAAGGTCCCTTTCAACCTAGACAATTCTATGATTCTATGATATATATGTATATGGAATTTTTAGGAACGTTCTAGTTGCTAACAATTATATTCAGGTTTATCATGACTAGGTCCTCTCTTGGTGCCTACTTGACCACGCTTGGATGCTAAAAAGATGCAGTACCCACTTTGAGGTTTGCAGACATTAGTGGGAGGGCATTGGGGAAAAACAGGAATAGTTTGGAGGAAAGAACAAAGGCTACGCTTGCATGGTTGTGTGGCTTACGTCACTTCGTTAACTAAACAGGGTGGTTCTGCTAAGTCTTCCAACTTTGTAGTTGTAAGGATACATGCCTCCTGTACCACGCCAAACCTTCCCACTGATAGAGAAGTTAACTTGCTTTCCATCTACCTGTCACCTTGCCAAAAAACAACGTGTGGAGTTGTGATGTGGGGATAAGATCAAATGTAAGGGATCAGTACTGCCTTTGGGAATATTTCCCTCGTTCCTTCTCGTGGGAGACTTGTCTGCTCGCTGTCCCCAGCCGTTAGTCTTACCGTTGCACTATTAGTATTTCCTACACCAGCTCTTTGTGTAATCTTTTCTGCAGCAATCATTTTTTTTGGTGGGGGCAGGGAGTACTGAAAAGGCAGATCTGACAAAGATGCAGTTGTGTCTCTGTATCTCTTGTTCCTCCTCTTATGTGTTGGGCTTCATGCTTCTGTCTCTGAAACTTTACCTGGCAAAGCGCTGATGGAGGATGACACCTCGACAATGTTCTTACCTGTACTGGTGGTGTTGCAGACCTGATCACAACAGAGTAAATGCTTGTGCTGGTATAATTATGCTGGTGAGGCAAGTGAAGTGAAGGCATCATACCACAACAAATGCTTTTGCTCATAACGTGAAGCTGCAGATAAGGAAGGACCTTCCAGTTTTACTAGTCTATCTTGGGTATGTCTGTGATCTGAGTGGGTCTTTCTCAGCCTGCCTTATCTGAAGCTGATAGTATAAACTAATAGTGATAAACAGTTAAAAAAGATTGATTTCAAAGGAAAGATTGTCACTTGTGCTTGAAACAGAATGCTTATCTGGAAGTCTCTTTCCTTCTGCGGTTTGTGGAGGTGTGTGGGACCAGTGCTGGCGCATCAGTTAGCGCAGCTATAGCCATTTGCACGTACGGAGAAGTCATTGTCACCGCTGGAGAAGTCAGCTCTTTCCTTTCCAGTGTCCTTAACCTGTCATCTCTGCCGTGGTGACTACAAAGATTTGTTCCCTTGAGCTGTTACTGTCTTGATGTTACCGCTCCACTGTGACCGCTCGCCTCCCTGGCTTGTCTCCAGACCTCATCTGGTGACTAAGTCTGTTATTATGGGGTGGCTCTGGCACACCTGGGAGGAAAGGGTGGCCACCTCCCCCCATACCATGTACTTTATGGCACATGCCAGGGCATGGTGGAGGCAAAGTCCTCTCAGCAGTATCACAGGACTGCCTGAGGCAGCTGGAATAGCCCAGGTCTTCTCTACGAAGGCCAAGCACTGCATGTTGGTAGAATGGTTCAGGTTGGGAGGAACCTTAAAGATCATAGAGTTCCAACCCCCCTGCCAAGGGCAGGGACACCTCCCACCAGACCAGGATGTTTCAAAGGCAGTGGAGTCAGCTGGGAGCCTGAATGAAATGAAAATGGAATTTAAGAATTCATCGTTCTTAAAATCCAAAGTAGCTGGATTTTAAGAAAACTGGGCTTGGTGCTTTTTCTTGGTCAGTGCACTTAAAATAGTTAATTTTGGTTATCATTTCCTTCAGATAAACAAGTGAAAGTATATCATTCCTTTGCTGCTTCACTTAAATTGGCTTGTGAGGCAATCTGTCTTTTCTGTACATCTCAAAGTGCACTAAGCTCTGGACTCCTTGTAGTAGGAACCTGAGACTCCTACTTTCTCTGCCTGATGCAAATGCCTACTAATGGTGTCCAGGGCGCTGTGCACGGGCAGTTTTAGGTTGAGGAAGTGATTCTGCAGCAGCTTAGCTGGCTAAACCACACAGCTGGATTGTTTGGATCAGCATTCCTTGCTTAATGAAAAGCAAAGTGAGTTACTGAAATATCAACCACGCTGCCTGATGCCACCTCAGCTGATGTGACCAATTCTTTTTGGATGTGATCCGAGAACTTTGCTTTAGCACTTGCCTGACAGTTGGCCTCATCTCGTTATTTTTTTTCTTAGCTGTGATGAGGTACAAGTATGTATTACTGTTACTACAGTAATACTGTAATTGAATGTTCCAGAAAGAATGTGTTTCTCTTAAAAACTATATTTAACTTTTTTGTGAACAGTCTCAATTTAGCTAAGACCCTCTAAAAGTGAAAGTTTAAGCTTATTGCACTGGAAGATGCTTTCTTGCAACAAACTTGAAAATAGATTAGGAACAAATTGTGTGTGTGTGTAGAGGTGGTGGTGTTTGAAAAATGTTTTGTTTTTAAATGAGTTAGGTGTCCAAAATATCTACATACAGCAAGCAATAAAGCTATTAAACTGCTTGTCATCTTGCTCTGGTTGGGAAAACAAAATGGGCTAAACTGAAGAAGCCAAAATTGAAGTTCTGGGTCCGATTCAATGTATGCAGACAAAAGCAAGATACATCTTTTACTTACTTGCATATGCTTGGATCAAGACTTGAATTTGAAAGGGGGAGTGGGGAAAAGTGAGTAGAAAAGGATTGGGAGAGTTTTCACTGATTTCAGTGGGTGTTGACTCAGATTCTGGTTCCATTCCCTCTCAGCAAAAAGACTCTCATTTACACTGAGGAGAACCAGATCCTATCTCCCTCCTTTCCATCAGTACAAAATGTCTGGGGCCTGCTACAGCATGAGCAGAAATAAGCAATCCCACCGAAGCCTGTGGGCTATCTCCTTGTTAAGCAAATGCTGCCTATCACAGATGGAGCTTTAGGCTATTAATCAAACTCGGGGAGCACTGGGAATACTAATGAGAGATCATGGTTGACACTGATGGAGACAGTTAAACAGAAGGACTCTGGGGTTAGCGAAGGCTAAAACTGGCTTTCCTTGGAAGGGATTTTTGATTCTGAAATCTTTTGTTCTTGGTTGCCCACTGACTGAATTGCTTAATTTTCCAAGTTATCCTGTTTTGGAGAGAGGAGTTCACTTGTAAAGTGTGGGAATATTATTTTATTGCAAATTCATGTTATATTGCTGCTGACTTTGTTCTTAGAATTGGAAAAGCAGAGAAAAGGCCCAAGAAAAAATGTATACACTGGAAGGGTTATCAAGCACTGGAACAGGCTGCCCAGGGAAGTGGTGGAATCGTCATCCCTGGAGGTATTTAAAAGATGGGTAGATGTGGTGCTGAGGGACGTGATTTAGTGGTGGGTTTTGTCAGTGTTAGGTTGACAGTTGGAATTGATCTTGAAAGGTCCTTTCCAACCCAGGCAATTCTATGAATTACTATACAATAAACTAGAGTGACTGAAGGCAGTATGTTAGAACTTGTAATGGGAGCAGTGCTCTCCCAGTTAGCAGACCTAACTGGTCTGTTTTGTATGAACGTCGTGCTTAAGACCTACTTATGGACCTGCACGTTGTTGTGCAAAGGGCTATGCAAACATAGACCAAGCTGTTAATACTCAGCCTTGTAATTTAAATAAGATGCATAGGAAGGAGAGGAACACAGGATGATGGAGAGTGGGAGGAACCTAACAGAGCAGTGACCAGATGTTGGTGTGCTGTGTGTCCTCATGTAAGACCAGCATCCTTCAGAACTGGGGTGCAACTGTAGCATACTGGTAATGAAACAAAACATGGGGGAAAACTTGCCTTCTGAGACTTCCTAGTGCTGTCATCTAAATTAGACCCGTTCCAACAGAAATACTATGCTTTGAATATTATAGTGGTTTTTCTTTTTTATATTTCTTTTTGAACTGTAAACTTAAAATGCCTTGGAAAACCATGCTGAAGCCTCTCTGTTCATAGTTTTTATCCCTCGAAGAGTGGAATAGGTAAGACAGCTCCAGAAGCTGTACTAGCAGGAAGAAAGGGATTATTCTCACTTCTGGTGGCTGAATGCTGATGCTGCTGACTTTGGAAAGAGGTGATAGTAGCCTGTGAGAATTGATGCAGGTGCAACAGCTCCACTGTCTCCTCTGGGAAAGACATTTTTTTTCCCCTGGGAAATGATTTATCAGCATCTCAAAGCAGTAACTAACTAAAGCAGCCACCTGCCTTATGCCACAGCAGTTGGTAATAACGTTACTGTGTGAAGATTGTTTATAGGTGAAGGGAAACTGTGGTCTCTTTCCATCCCAAGCAGAAAAGAACTGTTCTGAACACAGAAAGTTTCTTACCTGCTCCTTTAAACCTTTTCTTCTTTAAGTTAAGGATTTGTTTGACTGACTGGCTTGCTCATAAATGTTTCTGAGACTATCTTGAGGTGATCTTATTGAAATGAGAGGGTAAGAGGGCTCTTACCTCTCCTGCTATTATTGTTGTTTGTTTAGGTGTGTAGGTATTTCCTGCAAAGCTAGCTCAACAGAGCAATTGGAGCCTGATCATGCAGACATCTGTAACGCAGGAAAGCTAAAAGTTCAAGCTGTTCTGCAGTGTGCATAGTTTACTCTCTTAAACTTGGCAGTTTATAATCTCTTCTGCCTGTTTGTGGATTCTGCTCAGAATCTCCTGGACACTGGAATTTTCCATCTCAAAAATAGATGGGAAGTAGAGGGAACTGAGTGACTCTGAAAATCCTACTTCAAGTTATTTCTTCCCTCCTTTAAGTAAAAGAAACTTCATGTGAGTTGGGTACAGTTGCTCAGAGCTTTGCTCAATCAAGTTGTGAATATCTCAAAGGATTGGGATTCTACAACCTCCATGGGCAACCTGGTCTAATATTTGGTCATCCTTATTTTGATCCTCCTCCTTCAGGGGAGCCAAAGGATTTGATGGCTGACTCTTTCAGTGTAGTGGTCCAGACAGTTTTCTACTTTTATGTCACCCATCCAGCCACACATCTATGACTTGACTGATCTGGATACTGAGGGAGACTGTTGAAAGCTTTACTAGAGTCAAGGTAAATGATTTCCACTGCTTTTCCTTTGTTCAAGGTCACCTTTCTCTTCACAGAAGGAGATCAGGTCAGTTGAGCACTATTTCCTTTTGGTAACTCCCTGTTGCCAGTTCCCTGTGACCTTCTCATCCTTCATGTGCTTAAAAATGGCTTTGAAGATTTGCTCCACAGTCTTTCCAGGGGCTGTGATTAAGTCTGTGGTTTCCCAAGATGATCCTTCTTGAAGAGGAATGTGACATTTCTGCCTTTCTGTAGTTATTGGGGCCCTCCTGAAATTGCCATGACCTTTTAAAGGTGAATGAGAGTGGCATTGGGCAGACACTCGGACTGCTCTCCCAGACTCTTCCATTAGGCAGAGGAACCCAAAAAGGCCCGAGAGCAAATCTTACTTTTCTTCTTCTTTTATTCCTCTGTTACCACCAAGTTCCCCAGCCCATTCGACAACAGAACCGTGCTTTTTTTTTTTAGTATTGCTGTTGCTGACTCTGTACCAGGAGAAGCCCTTGTTGTTGCCTCTTGCACTTTTTTTTTTAACTAATTTTGGCTCCAGGGGAGCTTCAGCCTCCCTAGGACCATCCCTACATACTTAGGAAGTGTCCCTGTTTCCCTTCATCCTTCTACATTTTCTGCATGCTTCCGTGAGATCTCATCAACTCATTCAGGGCTGTCAGGAAAGGAGGCTGAGGGGAGACCTTCTCACTCTCTCCAACTCCCTGAAAGGAGGGTGTAGCCAGGGGGGGTCGGTCTCTTCTCCCAAGGAACAGGCGATGGGACAAGAGGAAACGGCCTCAAGTTGTGCCAGGGGAGGTTCAGATTGGATATTAGGAAAAAATTTTCCACGGAAAGGGTTATTAAGCCTTGGTATGGACTTCCCAGGGAAGTGGTTGAGTATCCATTCCTGGAGAGATTTAAAAGACGGGTTGACAGTGCTTAGACACATGGCTTAGTGATGGTTTTTTATCAGAGTTAGGTTGATGGTTGGACTAGATGGTTTTAAAGGTCCCTTCCAACCTAGACAATTCTATGATTCTATAAAGAAAAATACCTGCCTTGGGATTTTGCTTGGGTAAAGGCAATATTTTTTTAAGACAAAAAAAAAAAAGTGCCTTACTAGCATATATGAATACCTATGGCTGAGGTAACTTGCAGAGCTTGACGCTGAAGTCTTGTGTGGGCTGATAAAGTACTTGCAGATATGAAAAGGGACTGCTGAAGGTAATCTTAGTTTTGATGAGAACTTATGAATATTCACTCATTTCCTTCTCCATTTTAGTAGCTCCTTCCTACCGCAGCCTGTTGTGTATTGAATTGTGTGGGATGTATTCTACACCCACTCTTCAGGTGTTGCCAACTCTCCCAAGCACTCTCGTTCGGATTAAAGGAATCGCGTGGCTGTATTACCTGAATTCTTTTGGCCTTACTCATGTTAGTTTGAAAGGGGGAGGGGGGTGGGAAGAAAGAGCTTGAAGTGCTCCAAGTCAAAAGCCACAGCCCAGTCAGCTGGTACTGGTGTGGTGCGGGACTGGTGTTACAGCCAAGCTCCTGGTAACTGGTGACGAGCCCAGTCACCCACTGCTGGTGCTTCCCCCAGCGCTCAAGAGGCGGGGATTCAGCCTGTGCATCCCTTAACCCACTGACTTCATTTTGGTCTCTGTACTGCTTTCTGGAATGCTTCTGGGCACGCAGAATCTCCTGTGAGCAGAACATGACAGAAATGTAAAATTTCTCTGAGCTAGAACGAACATCAAACTAAGCTGCGTGTAACTTGACAGATAGCTCTGTTGGAGCTGAATGGCTGAGTGAGAGTTTGGAGCTGTTATGTGGCTCTTAACGTCTGGACATGTTTCACTGGCACTGATTTTTTGCTTTATTTAGATCGAGAAAACAGACCACTCTGCGACGTCCATTTTATAAAGCTATTACTAAAACTCATTTTTTTTTCAGCTGCTGCTGCCTTCAAGGCTGCTAGAAATCCACAGGATGAAGCCAGAAAGAACATAATCTGTTGAACTGTGATGCTGAAGCAGATTTGCAAACATCAAAAGTGAAGAAAATATTCTGCTTATAAAACATAAATCACTACAATCTCTGAAATAACCCACTATGATAAAATGGCAATGAATTTTTCATGAAGCACAGCAATAGCACCAGATGGCTACTGGGCCTGTGGGAGAATCTTCCCATTTCACATTAATTCTGAAAAACAGTGAACTATAAACAGCAGGCAGTAATGAACAGGTCACCCACAATGCAGTTTGGACCTAAATAAATGGATGGAGTCAGACTTGTTCTAAATCAGCCTGTTTTCCTGGACTTCTATCTGAGGTCTGGCTCCATGAGTTCTTGCCTACATGAGTCTCTTTGCAATGTGTAAGTGGGTGGTGTTTGGCTTAAATTGCTTTACACTCACACAGTTGTGTTCTATCTTTTTTTTTTTTTTTTATCTCATCACATCCTGCTATAATTAACCTGCCTTCAAAGTGATATTGCTCCGACACAGAGTGGATGAGACCACTATAAAACTTCACGTGAACTTCACCCACGTCATGTGAGCTGGAGGGGTTGTCTCTGCAGTGTGAGGCTTTGCCCGTCATTAGGAAGTCGTGTTAGTTTATCTTTGTACTTTCCCCTTTTGAAGCAACACCTTTATTAGATGTTGGCATGTGTGCAGCTATATTTGTCTGTTTCTTCAATTTATGGCGAGTTCCAGCCACGACTGTATTATGTCTAGCATACTACGTGCTGCTCTTAGTCATGGGTGGTGACCTGATTTGTCATCCCTAGTAGGGATGACAAACTAGAAACCCTAGAGTAAGAGTACAAATTTCTGTTGATGTGGTGAATAGGGAAGGAGTAATTCAAGGCTCGGCCCTGTGAACCTGTCCAAATCAAAGAGGAACCCTTGGTTAAAGGTTCCTCAGACAGAAAATTAATTTCCAAGAATTATTTTTTTAAATTTATTTTTTTGCAAACCTAGATCAAATTTTGGCCTTAGATGTCACCAATCCTGGTTTTTGCTTATCTTTTTCTACCTTTTATTTTCATAGTGTCATCTAGGCTAGTTTAACAAAGGCAAAGCATGGTCTTATCTACCAGTGTACTTTTGACCAGTGTACTTCTGAATGGTGGGAATAAGGAGCTGGGGGGTTGTCTGAGGGGTGTGTGTATGTACAAACAGCCACCCTGCCTTAAACCATTGCAGATTAAGATTTTAATACACACTAATCCATATGAGGTTGAAGACTTTTTTCAGTCGTATGAGATTTATTTTACTTGTTTTATTAAGTACCCTCTACAATTTATAACCCCAGGGGAAAAGCTTGATGGCTTCCAAAGCCTTTCTGTAGACAATTTTACGACCTGCATGTACTTTGCCCTCACCAATGTGCAAACACATGGGTGTATCCACTCTTCGGAGTGAAGTTCAGAGTCCTTATTTGGCTTCAAGGCGGCTGATATGTCCACATGGCACAGTACAAGCCACGTTACCTTCGGTGACAAACAGCCCAGCTACATCAGCCTGATGCTATTCCTCAGCTCCCTGCAGAGCCAACCAGGCTGAGCCCAGTGGAGCTGCCTGACATAGCTCTCTAACTAGAGGTGTTGCAGCCAATCAGGATATATATCCCTGAATATCTGTTTCAAGAACTGTATACACCCATGAGTACACAGATATCAAAGCAAGGTATAGCTTAGGCTCCTGTTTTTAACAGGGACAGCATCTTGGAAAACCTTGAGTGCGTATATATATATATATATATATATATATATTCCGCCCCTTCTGTTTAGGAATATTCTGTCTTGGTGGAACCCCTCTGAATCATGTGGTCTGGTATAAGATTGGATATTAGGAAACATTTCTTCACCCAAAGGGTTATCAAGCATTGGAATAGGCTGCCCAGGGAAGTGGTTGAGGCACCATCCCTGGAAGCGTTCAAAAGATGGGTTGACATGGTCCTCAGGAACATGGTTTAGTGA
>JAOXNO010000013.1:28907418-28923469 GCA_028565335.1 Limnodromus scolopaceus
GTGGCCATGAATCAAGAAGCTCTTACAAACTGGAGGCCATTTCTCCTCAGGAATATGGTTTAGTGATTTTTATTTCCTATTTCTTATTTATTTTTTTGTCAGAGTTAAGTTGATGGTTGGACTAGATGATCTTTAAGGTCCCTTCCAACCTAGACGATTCTATGATTCTAAGATGGCTTGAAGGCATTGAGTCCAAACGCTAATTTATAGTTTTGGGGCTAAATAAGCATTATTGTGTTAGTCAGATGACACTGAAATCGGCGTGTGTGGCTTGGTGGGTGGAAGTGAAGGGGGATAGAGGGCACCTGATGTCTGAGACTGGATAGGTAGCATGCACCCAAGGGTTGGGCTGGGCGGCAGGAGGTCTGCACAGCCCCGTGGACTTTCCTAATCCCCTGTGGGGCACTCAGGCATGGCACTGGGGAGCAGAAGCTGTCTCACAACACCAGCAGTTCAGGGAGAGGATTATTGCATTATATTTCATCATGGGCTCTTTTTAGCCACAGACTTTTTGGTTGGTTTGGTGTTGAGGGGCGGTTGTGGGTCTTTTTCATGCCTTTTCTAGAGGATTATACTGCAATATAGAATCATAGAATGCTTTGGGTTGGAAGGGACCTTCAAGATCATCCAGTTCCAACCCCCCTGCCCTGGACAGGGGCACCTCCCACTAGAGCAGGTTGCTCAAAGCCCCATTCAGGCTGGCCTTGAACCCCTCCAGGGATGGGGCAGCCACGACTTCCCTGGGCAACCTGTTCCAGTGTCTCAGCACCTTCACAGGAAAGAATTTCTTTCTAGTATCTAATCTAAATCTCCCCTTTTCCAATTTAAAACCGTTGCCCCTTGTTCTTTCACTACACTTCCTGACAAAGAGTCCCTCTCCGGCTCTCCTATAGGCTCTGTTCAGATATTGAAAGGATGGCAACCACTCTTTATAGGCCCTGAAACGTGCTGCAGAGCTAGTCGGGTGGAATCTCAAAGCTGAGACTATGGCGAGAAGTGCTGGAGTTGCAGTTGGAGGGTACCGTGTGTCCCCTTCCTTTCAGGACGATGGCATAAGTCACGTGGAGACACGTGTTGTCAGCTGGGCTGTAACTCCTTGTTGCTCACGTCAGGAGTACGTCTCACCTGAGAACAACTGACTGTAACCCCTGGGTTTTCTTTTTGTTTACATTAAACCACCTCAAATACGACCCTGAAATAAAATGAACGGGAAGATTTAGGAGCGGAATTGATAAGGCCTATTTAAAAAAAAAAAAAAGGGGGGTGGGGGGGTGGAAGAAGGAAAATGGGGAGGAGAATTGAAACTGTGCCAGGCAGGGGTGGATGGGTGAATGGATGAAAACAAGAGGGTGGTCTGGAGGAGGGGAAGCTGGGCCTTATGCAGGAGAATATTTCTGAAGCAGATAACGTTACTGTAGTGCAAATATGTCACACGTGCAGCTCCAACCCAGCTCTGCGAGGTTCTTCTAGGAGTATGAGGTGTTCAGAGTACTCCTGTACAGTGGTGTGCCGCAGCAAAAACAAGCAAATAAATAAAAAAAATAAATAAAAAAAGCCCTATCAGTCACTGTGACTCTGTCAGCATATTTATGCTGATGATTGGGTATACAAGCCCTACTCCAGATGTCTTTTTTAACTCTGTGTTGTAACTGTCTTGAAATGTACACTTAAAGATTTTACTGTTGTATCTAGCTGTATAAAAAAAATTAGTAACAATGCAACTGTTCTATGCCAAAGTCATTCCACCTTAAACAAAACAAACTATTATCTTTCTCTGTCTATGTTCTCTGGGTATAAACACAGGGTTGCTTTTGCTGGCCAGAGAACCTCCCTGGCTATTCATAGCATTGCAAAAAACTTTCCAGATTCTCTGGGTACCTATTAACAGGCCTTTCTTTCTGATATGGGACAAAAAAAAAAGATCACAAATATCTAGAATGAGACAGACGGGGGAAAGGCTCCTGAGAGATGCAGCATTTCTATTGTCCTTTCTGCTTTTCAGCAATCACTCGAAGTCCCGCTGCTGATCTCCAAGATACTCATGAACAATCCTCTTGTCTTGTGAAAATACCCACTGAAAGCTTCTCGATTTGGAGAAGAGGAAGATAAACACCTCCAGGGCTCTGGCTGCTCCCTCGTATCTTGTTTTACTGATGGATGCTGATTAGCTGGACCTGAGAAGTGGTGTTCTGCTGAGGAAAACAAAGGCAGAAGGAAACGTGTGGTTACCTTGCTTTCTTATTTCGTGATCTTGTTGGGTTTTTTTTTTTTTTCATCCCCTGCAAAATCACCCCTCTGTGTCTGCTTGCATAACATATACCAAAAATAATGTACTTCAGCCTAGAGAAAAGGGAGCTGAACATCTGAAAATCTGTCTAAAAGGGAAATGAGGCTTCTTGGAATAACATAGAAGGTGGAAATATTTTTGACCTCGTATTCCTGAACTCGGACAGCTGTTGAAAACATACTGCAGGGATGAGTTCCTGGTGCGGGAGCTTAAAAAGCAATTCTCTAATGATGGTGTGTATACATGCATATGTTAGTACACACACGTGTGTTTGGGAGGGTTTTTGTGTGTTATGTGGCTGCCCCTCACCCTCCCGCCCCTCCCCTTGACCCCCGTGTCCCACAGCTGCTGAGAGCGCAGGGGCAGAGCGGTTCCCAGTGCCAGCACTGGGATGCTGTGGCCCTACTGGGGGAGGGAAGGTGTGGGGCTCCATTCACTCCTCCTGAACTGTACAAGACGAGCCTTGGGATGAGGTCAAAGAAAGAGTCAAGTGCGTTGATGCCATATGGTGTCTTTTCTTCCAAGTAACTCTTTTTTTTTCTTTTTTTTTTTTTCTTCCTCCTCTGTGATCTTGTGTAAACTTTTTTTTTCTTTTTTTTTTTTTTTGTCTCGTGCTGGCAGAGCCCCTTTCCTCTTCTGCTCTGACAGCATCGAGGAGGGGAGAAGCGTGTGGCTTTGGCGGGGTTTAGAAATCTAAGGGCACGTTTCCTTTCCCACTGCTTTCCGCTGAGTCAGAGCCGCCGAGGGGTGTTCCTGGCAGCTGCCTCCACGGCCGGGCTCTTACGGCGCGTCCCCACCCCACCAGATCAACCGAACCCTCCGTCTGCTTATGAATCCTGTACTTTGGCCAGTTTGAGGCTTTTTTTTTTTTTAATTATTTATTTATTTTCAAAGCCACGCTGTTGTTGCTTTGCCTTTGATGTGCAAAGCTGAGCGGGAGTCGGAGCCGCCTGTTTCTACACCCAAGAGCTTGGGGAGATAACAGTGTTATCAGAGCGTGAGATGAGCATCCAGGTAATGCTGTTAATATTCAGGTAGTGCTGACTTTCAAGAAATAATGGAAGGCTTTCAGCCAGGCCCTTCTGCTTGTGACACGTAGGCTGGGCTATAAGCCACAGTGAACTAGGGGTGTATACGAAATTTCTGCCCTTTACTTAGAAGAGTTGTTAAAAATAGGTAAATAAAATAAAAAATTTAGGAAAAAAAAAAAAACCAAAATCAGAAAACAAAAACCAAACCCAGCTGTATTGCTGTATGAAATTAGGCAGGTAAAATAAGAGGAGGCTCTACATGAAACAGACTCATATCACGTCCCACAACTAAGCAAAGCACGTGGGAGCAGCAGGAATTTAGCCAGTGCTCTTGTGAGCGGCTCTTTCTTGGTATTAAGGATATGAAGCTCTCCAGCTGGGTGCCATCTCTGCTGCTGGAAACCACCACGTGCTCTGGAGGGAATCTTCAGACAGAATTTTCTTTTTTCCTTTTTTTTTTTTTTTTTACCTAGCTAAGGTGTGCCCACTGAAGGCACACTTAAGTGTAGTCTTTTTTTATAGTCCACTAATGTTACTTTTCAGTTCTGTGTACAATTTGAGAGCTAAGCAAACATCTTCTTTTAGATGTAGAGTAGGTATGTTGCCTAGATCTTTTGCTACAACCGTCGCGGGCAACTTAAGTTAAATGTGGGGCTAACTGAAATAACAAACTTGGATCCAAGATCTCCATTAGATGACATATAAGGTTACTGGTGCCTTCATAGTTCCCATGTCCTTTGGCTCATAGGCAAGGGAGGGACCTGGGGACCCAAACTACCCTTTCCTGTGCAGACACTAGCTAATGCTGAGACACTTGCGTCTCTCACAAGTTTTCTGTCATCCTGAAAAACCTAATCTGGACCTGCAGGATATTGTTGTGTTAAGAGCACACAATAGTCTTGGTTAGATTTCTGAGAGGAAAAGGAGGTGCTAGAACTCTGCAGTCAGTCTGTAACAGCCATTATCATTAATAATGTATTAAAAAGAAGGTTTATAGCCCTGAGGCTATCATCTCAATGATGCATAATCTCAGAAATGTCAAGGTGACTCAGGGTGACATGATGGACCGTGGCATCTCTGAGCTGCTCTGAAATGTGCCGTTTGGAATAGCACACGTCCTGAAAAGCGCGCGGTGCTCAGACACAAAGGCTTTGTCACCCTCTGAATCACAAACACTCTCCTTGGCGAGGATACAGGGCAGCAATAGGGCATATTGTCTTTGCCTCCTAAAAACGTGGGCTTGTTTTTACAGTCTGTAGCTAATTTGGGGTGTGAAAGATTCTGTAGGTAAAAATAATAATCTGATTCCCTCCCCCTTTATTTGGATAGAAATATTTTTTGCCCGTGTCCGTGGAAGAAGCTAAGTTTGATTCAAAAATACTGTGGATCCAGCAGGGACACGTTTGTCACGTTGCTGCAATTGAGCTGAAAGGTCTTGCAATTAACTATTTGTGTGTGTTAGTTTTGTGCCATGTCACCATTCTTCTCTCTGATAACATTATTCTTTTTATGAGGGCGGCCTCTTTTCACACAACGGGTTAATCTTGTTTGTAAACTGCATCAGAGGAGCTTTGAGCTCTTCCCTGGGGTCAGTACAAAGCAAGATCGAGCACCAAAGCCAAAACCTTATGCAGAACTACTCTTTGACCGGTTGTTTTAATTGGATGCTTTTGTGATAGTCCAATGCAACAACAAAAATACATGGATGATGGGAAGGGAGGTGTAGGAAGAAACTAATTTGAATTCTTCAGACTGTATCAGAATGTCATCAAATAAAGGGCAGTTCATCTGAATGTCATCTTCTGTTGGAGTAGGTAGTTGGAAATTCCTAGGACATAGCATTCCTAGAAGGGATGAGATGGTGTAGCTGCTCCTCCCACCCTGTGACTTGGTGTTTTTCATTTTATTTTTATACAATGCTTTTCAACAATAGGCTTTTTGTTTAGTGAACTTTTTTTTTTTAATAATGGGTTGGGCTTCCTGGCCAGCAGAACATCTACCAAGAGTTTATCTCGGGAAGCTCTTCTCTTAGAGTACGTTATGTTCTCTCAATAAACTTGCTCTGTACTTGGCACTCTGAGTAGATTTTCCCATTTTTTTGGTGCCAGTTAGCTCTTAAAATTAAAATAGCTTTGCTGGTGTGACAGTACAGGTGCAAATTCATTGAGTCTTGAACAAAACTGAGATGGACCCTTGTCACTTCCAATTTTTCATGCTAGAGGACTGACGCCTAAGTTATTCCGGGGCTCTGGTGAGGTTCAGGCTGTGCAGGGGGAAATTTGTCTCTGCCCGTTGCATGATATACCAAAAAGTGACTTTGGGTAGTGCTCACGTGAGTCAGAGCTCTGTGGCAGACACCTGGCTTTACCTGAGTTAGTAACCAAGCTCTCATTAATTTCTATAGAGTCAGGCTTGTAAGTCTCAGGGTTTTTTTGTCCGATCTCTGACACAGAGGCAGATATGAGCACGTATCTGCCTATACATTTTGCTTTAAAAGCAGGTGACCACGTTAGCTGAGGTAGTGCCGTGCCTGAGGCTACAGAGTCATGGTGAAAGACTTTCTCTGCGAAGCTGGGCTTGGTGCTGTCCTAACATGCTCACCCAGACGTGTCTTTTTCTCCAGGATGGCACATCAACTGAAAAAAAAAAAAAAAAGCTTTCATCTGCTTGGCAGAGGCCCACAGTGTGCAGTGCAAACAGATCCCCCTCTCTGGCATCCAAGTGAGTTATACCAAGTGCGCATCCCTCAGTCCTTCTCTGTAAAATGAGGACAATTCTTTTTTCCTTTTCTGGGGTGCTTTGGGGGAAAGGTGTTTAATTGATGTAAAGTGTTACTGTTAGGAATGTAGCTCCTCGCTTCCAGCTGCTTCTATTGCTGACATACAACCCAATTCTTCTCCTCTCAGGCATCACTCCAGTGAGAGGGAACGAGTTTTGACTGGTCTTCAGACAGTGATACCCCTCAGTTCATGCCATGGCTGCTGTTTTACCACCCTGATGATTGACCTTGATTATACTAATGCTTTTCCATATCCTGACAAGAAAACGTAACTCAGTCCGGCAACTCTAAATGTGTTTGACTAACTTCCAGTAAAACTGAGGCTTTTTATCCAGTTTTGAGGTTTTTCTTAGCAAGGAACAGAGCCGTTTTATCTGAAACATTGTCAGGTTTCTCTGCCTGGTGGCTTTGTCTCATTGAGACGCTGCTCACTAAGGTTGGGGATGGCATCTTGTTCTAAAGACCATCAGTAGTCTCTCCTTGTCTTCAGCTGTAACCAAAGAACCTCTTCTGCTTTTTTTTTTCTTTTTTTTTTTTTTTTTTCCAGGAAAGCTTTCAGCCAAAAAAACCCCCTCCATATTCTTGAGGGAGATCAGAGGCTGCAAATGCAATAAGTAAAATCGTATCAGACAGTGTGTTTAGAGGGTATGTACCACAATTCTAAGTGTCTATCAGGTTTAATTAGCTGGTTTTAGTCTGTGGCACAGATAGCTCCAGGACACTCTATTTCCTATGCATTCCTTTCTCATGGAGGCATTGATGGTAAAATCAGAGGTCTTGGGAGTGGTAAGAAGTGAGGGATTTTACCTTCTTGGGTGGTGGTGGTGGGGAATATCCAACCCCAAAAACCAACCAAAACCCCAAACAAAACACTTCGGAAACAGTCCTTTCTAGTTCTTTTTTCCTTTCTTCCCTTGCCCTGTAGCTGCATCGTGCTGTTGTGAGAGACCTGTTAGGATTGCAAAGCAGCAGTTTGGTCTTGGCAGGTCCTAGAAGAGTCTGATGAGAGGAGTCATTATCTGCTATCTGCCAGCAGCTCGGGGAAGAAAGAAATGGAATTTGGGTCTCCCTGAAGGTGTCTGAGTTAAGAGAAATGCAGCCTTCAGGTGCTTATTATGTATAATTGTCTAACCAAGGGTTAATTAGGAAAGCCCCTGTGGTATTTTAAATGTTTGAGGGATCTCTTAAAGCTGAGCAAACCAGGCTTTGGGAGGGAGGCTGAAGTCTTAACAAGGAGTCCCGCGGGACTTTTGCAACCCTACGTGACTCTCACTTTCACTGGCTGGGCTCGCTATTTTATAAGCTGTGACGCAGATGTTAGAGCAAGCATAAGGAAGTATTAATGCCTGATAAGCACTGCAGCAATTTGCAAAGTCGCCAAGTAATTGAATTTGAAGTAGATTAGCATATTCATGGACCGAATGCTCGCACGTATACTTGCGCAGACACAATCTTGTATAAATAGTCACGATAGGAGCTAATTTGTTACCTGTTTGGCATGAGGTTATATTGTTTCCTCACCAGTGCCAAACATCAGACTAGCTCTAGCAGCATAGGATGTGTTTAAAAAAAAAAAAAATTAAAAAAAAAAAAAGTCTGAGGCTATGAAAGTCAGAGAGGTAAAACCTTTAGGTACCAAAAATTCACCCTGTGGAGTCTGTACGTAACTATACTGTATCCTCTGCATCTGGTACACATCAGTTTTTTGAGCTGTGGCTTGATAAATTTAGAAATCCTGATTACATCCTTGAAGGCAGCTGTGAAAAGAATAAAATCTGTATGAAAAGAATCAGCCCATTTTGTAGGCACAGACTTCAGCCAGTTACGGAACCACCAGGGAAAGAAACTTCAAGGCTCTGTTGCAGAGAAGTTGTTTGCTTGTTTGCTTTGTTTCAGGTTTTGTTTGCTTCATTTTTTTTTTGTTTGTTTGTTTAGGTTTTTTTCCACCCTCATCAGATAATCTTGCCAGAAAGTCCTCAGTTCATTTGCCTAATAACATAGGATAATTCAAACAGCACCAGGCGCTTGGGTTATTCTTGCCTTGCCTCCAGCTGCGGTTCCAGGAGGGTGCAGGTCCCATAAAGTCTGATTAAATACGCAGCCTTAGGCGAGTGTCTTGGCTACCCCAATGAACTGAGTCCAAAGACTTCCAACAAAAAAATCTAGAGCATTTGGGAATTGATTTCCTGCATTAATAATGTACTGTGGAAAATTATGGAGCAAAAGCCATCTTTTCAGCTTCCTAAAATACCAGTTTCTTTAACCTCTTATCTGCTTGAGCAGCTAAAAATTCTCTTCACTAATAGTATATTGGCACCAAAGTTGAGAAATGCTTGATTTGATTTTTATTTTGTTCAATACCAGATATTTTTCAGCATCTCCAATCATAAATTCCTAACTGTCTAGGATCTGATACTAAAAAAAGCACACACACCCCCCACCACACCCAAATAACTTGATTTGATCTCTTAAATGTTTCCAAAGTTCTAATTGGTAACAAAACCAGTTAAACGAGAATCGAGTGGAACAAAATCGAGATCGGTGTGAGTGTTAAGAAAAATGTACATCAAATTGCAGCGCTGGCTGCCCTCCAGAAGCACATGACGGGCAGACAGCAGCCGTGAGCCCTGCTCGGGGAATCCTGCCCGAGAGCACGTAGCTGGAACATGGGGCTGTGCTCTCCTCGGCGTCGGATGCTCTACAGACCGGAGCGGGACCCCCAGTGTCACAGCACTGCAAATCCGGGCAGATACTCTTTAACAAATGGCTTGTGTAGTGTTTGTTTATGGCAAGAAAACTCATTTAAGCTCGTGTTTTAAGTCAGTTGGACTTAGGTCATACTTTTAAACCCTCCCTAACTAACGTACTCTGGTTAGTCTCCTTACTGTCTTCATAGTAGGAATTATTTCTAAAATAAATGAACAAGGGACTCTCCCTGACTTTGAGAGGCTGGACCAGACATCTACTTTTTTTTTTTATGATTCTTTTGTTTTGTTTTTAAACTGGTTTAGCATGACTGTGTTATTGGAGAGTCAAGATTATCTTCAGAACTGCATCAGTTGTGACCAACTAAGGATCTTACTGCTGTCTCTTTATGTTGAATAGCACAAAGGAACACCCAGCTTGCCCCAGTAGTAAAATGTATCTGCAGGAGGCATGGGTACAAAAAAATGTAGTATAAATCCCTACTTTGGCTGTTTGGTCACAAATATACTCTGGTCTTGAGCCCATCCCTGCCAGCTATTAATGTGCAGGGGAGTTGTGCAGACAGACATTCAAACCTACCTCTGCCTGGGGAGGGGGGAGATGAAGAGGATGAAGGTGGGGAGGAAAGACTCCGGAGTTTGAACTTAGCAAAATGTTGTGTCTTTGAAAAGTAGAAATTGTTTCCCCAGCTGCTAATCTGTACAGTAGATTTTTTTTCAATCAAAAACGACATCAAGGGATATCTATTTACAGTCAGTTCTCCACGGGCAGGATTTAGTTTGAGAGGGATGATTCTGAGCCAGTGTAACTCTGCTTTCCCACAGCTGTTAGTACGTTACAGCGAGGTTACTTATCCTCACAAATTTGAAACTACAGCCAGTTATACTCTCATAAATCCAACATGAGCTTCTTGTTGCTTGGTGCACCGTAAACAGTACGGTATACACCAGGAGTGTGATATCCATCTTCTTTTAAAAAAGGCTCATTCCCAAGAACGAAATAGTGGGTAAGAAGGGCAGGTCAAAGGCTGTATCTGTCAATTGTGACAATGTCCTCTGCTCTAGCAATGGGATATAGGTGTCCTGTGGTGGGAACCCTGCCCCAAGGGGAGGTTACAGCATTGTGAAAGAAGTGGTCTATAGAATTACGGACATACTAAAAACTATCTCAATTTCATTGGAGTGAATAGTAAAGGTAAGGATAGAGCCCCCAAAATGATGATCTAGCTCAGTAAAGAAGACAGTGGGTATTTTTGAGGAAAGTGATGTGTGCATTCCTCCCAAATATGTGCCGCATAACCTAGTGCCACAGGTTGTGGGTGATGAGCAAGCAAAGGAGTTCCAGATGCAGGCTGTTGCTGTTAAACCTTTCCTTTTTGATAATTGCTTGCAAGCAGGGAGGGGATTCCAGGTATATCTCCATCAGATACTGATCAGAACTGGTCAGATCTCATGTCTACTGGCTTGAGGTAGCACTTTTCCCTCTAGGGGAGAGCTCATGGTCCTCCAAATGCCTTCAGAAACTGTTGGCTGCTGTGCAACACTGTTGAATAATGATCAGGTATTTTCTTCCTCCTTCCTATTTCCTCTCTTCCTTCTCCTCAAGCTGCTGCCTCCAAAAGATGTGACCCTCAACTGTTCCACCCTACGCAGCATCTGTTGTTCTCTGTTTGATCCCAAGGTGTCTCTTTGTTTTGGGTGAGGACATTAGGATGTGTGTGCTTGCCTTCCTCCTAGATGTTTTCAAGATGGACGGTAGCCGATGGCAGATAACTAAGGGGAAAATAAAGACAATTGTAATGCTCCCTGCAGCTCTGGAGAAGAAAAATCATTGCTCTTTAATGTAGACCTCTGCTGATAGGTTCCTTTTTCACTTTTCACTGTTGCCCAATTTGCTTTCCCAAGGGCACTGCCTCCCACTTGCTGCAGGTGTTCCTTATGACTGAAGATGGTCTATTTGGGGTAAGCATGTGTCAGCCAAAGCCCCCACCTGCTCGCAGAGCATGTTCTTTAATGTCAAATTCAAAGGATGGCTTAAAGGTCAAAGGGGGTTTTGTGGGTGGTTGGGTTTTTTTTGGTTAAACGTTTGCCTCCTTGGTGTAGTAACTACAAAAGTTAAATTAGGAGAAGTACAGAGAGCTGAATTCTTGGCAGTTGATACAACTTTAATGTTGACTACCTTTGTGTGTTTATATACGTGTAGAAGGAGGCAGTTTATGAAAAACATAAGAATTAGTCTATGAGGTTAGATATGTAGAGTTTGTCCTTGAGAACCAGCTGTCTTAGTTAATACTGGATAGCTGGAGCTGGTGATTTCACATTTTCATATACTGCAGACCTTTTGCTCAACACACCTAGATTCTTCTAAAAGTTGGTGGTGGTGTGTGTGTGTTTGGGTGGTATTTTTTGAAGGGAATGTTAAATTTCAGCCAATTAAATTTCAGGCCAATTGACAGGCTGAGAAAGTTGGGATTGTTTAGCCTGGAGAAGAGAAGACTCTGGGGAGACCTTTTAGCCCCTTCCAGTCCCTAAAGGGGGCTACAGGAGAGATGGGGAGGGACTCTTGATCAGAGAATGGAGCCATAGAATGAGGGGGAATGGTTTTAAACTGAAAGAGAAGAGATTTAGATTAGATATTAGGAAGAAATTCTTTCCTGTGAGGGTGGTGAGAGCCTGGCCCAGGTTACCCAGAGAAGCTGTGGCTGCCCCATCCCTGGAGGGGTTCAAGGCCAGGCTGGATGAGGCTTTGAGCAACCTGGTCTGGTGGGAGGTGTCCCTGCCCAGGTCAGGGGGTTGGAACTGGATGATCTTAAAGTCCCTTCCAATCCAATTCATTCCATGATTCTCTTTGTGAACGTCAATGATGGTGCTTGTAGCCTCTGAAGGATCAGTTCGGGGAGACATTTCAATGAGCAAAATGAACATACCTACCAACTCAGTGAGTGTATAAAATTGTGTTGTAGCAAAATTTTTATCCTACCATTCTATGTCTGTCTGAAACTGACTGCAACACAGAAACACAAATCCTCTTGCCCATTTCCAAACTCATTGGTTCCTATTTTTTGCAGGATCTCCGCATGATTTCACATGCACATATGTGCTACCAAGTGTATGAATACATAGTACCTTCTGGTTAATTTTCTATAGAAAGTCAAGGTTGCTGAAGAGAATTTATTAATAGAGCTGAATGGAATTAGAAGCTGAAATATAGCAGTAGTACAAGGATAAATTTATACTAAGGCCAGCTCCAGAATGATTTGCATAGCTTCAGTAGTTTTCTGCTACCTGGAAGCCTCAAGAGGCTGAACAATATTCTTACCTACTTACAATTTATAAGGGCTATGGGTATCTCTAGTCCGCAGTCTTCTCTTCATAGAGCTGTTTTCTATTTTTGAGTTTGGCTCCCTGCAGTATTTGTGGAGGTAAGTAGAGGGGTTTTTTTCTGCAATGTCTTTGGGCGTGCCTGAAAAATGTTTTCTTTTGATAAAGAATTGGTTTTTTTTTTTTCCAGAGCAGCCCTCACCATAGAAACTTGTTTTCTTTCAATTTGATACTGATAGGAAGCTGTTTGTTTTTTAAAAAAAACAACCTTACAAACAAGCCATACCTTTTATTTTTGATAACAAACCACAATCTTTATGTAGCTAACTTGCCCGAGAAGGACCATTAAGGTCCCTTCGTGTGGACCCTGCTGACAGTGCCTCTCCAGCCACGGTTTTGCTGAAAGCCTGTCCCTGTGCTTCAGGCAAACGTCCAACTGATGAATTGTTGGTGGTAAGAAGTGCTGGTGTGACTGACACCCATTTCTTACAAGGGTAAAGAGAGAGAGGGGGTGTGAAGGTGGACGTTATATATATATAAAAGGGGGCTATATATGAAAATCCTGGCTGGAGGACCTGAGCAGAGCTGTGTTGCAGCACTTTGTTTCCACTTCTGTCTCTCATCTCTCCCACCTAAAACCACTCCTGTGGGTGGTCCAGGCCCAGACATCAGTATCCATTGTCTCCAAGAGTCCTGTTGGTGTTACTGGTTTTGATCCGCTTCTGGCTGCGTGGAGCCAGGGCTGCGAGCCTCAAAGTATGGGGCTCCTTCTTTGAGATAGCTCTCTGAGCAGCTTTCCAGAAAAAGATCATTTATTCTCATAGGTATTTTTTCTGACTTCATAAAAAAAAAAAGACCTTGGTCTGCTGCTGCTTCTCTAGGAATGAGCTGAAAGTCTTTGATATTTGAAAGCTGAGCTGTTATGATCAGATACATAAATCACATGGGTAGCTGGTTGAAAGTGTTCAGTGTTAGATAATGTTGCTGAAAAATTCTTCGTTTTCTTTTTCTCCCTGCCCTTTTCAGCAGGGCTGTTAATGCAGTCAGTGCCTGCAGTTTTGGATTAGGTAACTACAAGAAATCCCATATGTATTAGGTTTACTGCATCAAAATTTGCTACTTGTGAATGATTTCCAGTGTTTGCCTTTAATTTATCCTGAATATCCACACTGGCAAAGTTACTCTGCCAACTATTTGTAAAATATGAACGCAAACAAACACACCCTTGCAGTTCAAACCAAAAACTTTTTGCAGACTTCACTGAGTTGTGTTTACTTTCTATTTGCTTTGTATTGGTTTATTCCCTTCTGTTAAGGTGCTGGGGCAGTAGCTTGGAGAATTTTAATTATTTTTTCCCCCCTCCTTTCTGCTCTGCAGCTCAAGAACACTGGGAGAACATAGAGAAACTATGACCAAAGAAATCAATTTCCTTTTCCTTGTGCTCAAAGAAGTTGAGTCTGAGCTGCCCTCTGCTTTCTCCCGTTCCAAGCATTGATATGGGATCCATGGACTCTCTACCCAGCCAGGCTTTCCAGGCTGCTGCCATGAGATACTTGAGTAAGAATTAATGAATTAAGACCTTGTGATCTTTGTTTTATGAAAAGAAAATCAAGACAGGTGTAATGAGAAGTTGGTTGCAAACAAATTACCTCACTTCTTACTCTGGAAGGTTGAATAATGCTGTATGTATTAGCAAAATAAATTACAAAGCAAACATGCTCAGGCACTGCATCCAGAGGGATTCAATTTTTCAGCTAATTTATTGCTTGTTTTCATGTTAGTTGGCCTGTCAAAAGAGCTACTTATCTCCTGCATGAGGTGTTACCATTCTTGCTAGATCTGTTAGCAGAGAACAGCAAATAATGTTGTTCAAGTTTTAGAAGGAGATACTGCTAAGGCCCATAGAAAGGAGCAGCTTAGCGCTGAGCAAACAAACACACCTTCTCATTTTCCTGTCATTGGCTCGGGTTAAGCTTTTCCCCTGATGGCTCATGAGCAGAAAGACTGGTGTTCAATGTGAAGGGACAGGAGGAATCCCAGTGCAGGGTGGCAGCAAGGTCCAGCTCTGGCGCTGGCCCTGCGGGGGAGGAAGATGCTCCTGCCGCTGAGTCAGGAGCTGCTTGGGTTTTTCCCCTTAAAGCTCCAGCTTCCTGAGTCAGGTGAAGGTGTAATTAGCGCAAGGCTTGCCTTTTGTCTTGTAATTGTTCTGTTGGAAACCCCAGAGATTTGCATTGTTTCAGTGCACTGGGCAGTAAACCCGAAACACTGTGGGAGGGTTGATGGTGGGGTTTTTTTCCCCTCCTACCACGTGTAGCAGCTGGGGCCTAAAGAAAAATGCTGTAAATTCCTCAAGTTGTTGCAAAATCATCAGATCTGGTGTGCTGGGGGCTGGCTGCCTCCTGGCAGCCCCATCAACTGGGACCAAAGCAGAAGCCTGCACCTTGTTACCATATCCCGTGCCAGACGCGCAACAGAGCTTTATTCCAGAAACGGGGTTTAAGCCTTGCCTTCAGCTGCTCTGTTCAAAAAGCACTTTCTTTTAAATGATCAGGAGCAAATATGTTGGCCCTAGTGTAGCTCGTTGGGGCATCTGGATGGCTGCTGTAAGTAAAGTGGTAAGCACAGGGGGCGGTGGGGCTGAGGTCTCATGTAGGATCTATGTGTGAAATGGAGTGTAGTTTGCATAGCGACCAGGTGAAACCCTGCTGATTTAATTCAAAATGTAGTAACTGGAAGCAGTTCAGGCTCAGAAGACCATCCAACTGTTATTCTGGGGTTTTTTTTCAGTCTTTGTTTCTAATTGTTGCTGGCACAGTAAAGGAATGTGGATTCTTTCTTTTATTTTTGCTGTGTAGCTTTGCAAGCCTCTTTGCCTAAAGAGGGTCTGCTGATTTCAAGAGAAGCAGTCTTCACTGAAGTGTTACTCTTTTATTCGCTTCCAGAGAGGTGTAGATGTAAATAAATTAATCCTGAATTGCCAGCTTACTGTTGTATGTATTTTTGGGGGTTTTACACACTCGTTGGCAGCCCTGTGTTGGAGTTCAGGCTGGCTCCTTGCAGTCACGCCTGTGTGCCAAGGGGTTCCTGGCTACTGCCTGGCCACAGAAACCCTCGCTCAGCCCAGGCATCGTGAGTTACCAGTTCCTCGACTGGCTCAGCTGAAGGGTTAGTCTTTCACCTCTCTTTCCCTACTAATTACAGGGCTGGGTGCTGAAGGATCCAGAGCACTGTTAGGAGAGGTGGCCGCTCCCCGAGGAATGGAATGCTGTTTGCCCATCACTGAGAGCATCTCTTACCACCTGAGGCTTATGGTTAAAAATAAAAACCTTATACACCCTTGGTACAACAGAGATGAGCTAGAGAGAGATGTGCAGAAATATAATAATTCTTTCTCCATTTCTGCAAGAATAACTTTTAATCTTTTCCCTCCCTACGTTATTGGGCCTCAAGTTTTTGAGGGTACTTGTGAGAATTAGAAATGTTTCATCCTAAAACTTGCCGTTGTTAAAGGGGGCTCTTGATTAAAAGGTTGTATGTCCTCCTTCACGTGGAAACTGAATATTTTGAGTGTATAGTCAATGTTCTTTATTCCCTTGCTGTAAATTTCTTGATCAGTTAATTATTCATGGCATTTGTTTTAGCACTCTGCCTGCCAGATCACTGACCTCTCCACTTTTCAAGGCTAGAAGAGCTGATGACATTTGGGTCAGAGAAGAGCTGTCCCTGTCAGAGTAATGACTTCCCTGGTGCTTGCCGAACTGAAAACAAATCACAGCATCTTCTGCCCAGCAGGGCCGTGTTTACACCAGTACAGAAGCTGTTTTACCATCTAAATATATAAAACAAAGGGTTTCAAAACCCTGGTTGGGAGAATCCCGTGGGAGGTAGTCCTGAGAGACAAAGGAGTCCAGGAAGGCTGGGCTCTCTT
>JAOXNO010000013.1:28936470-28960493 GCA_028565335.1 Limnodromus scolopaceus
TCATCTTTGTTGACCTATGCTGGACTCTTTCCAGTAGTTCCCTGTCTCTCTTGATCTGGGGAGCCCAGAACTGGATGTGGTATTCCAGTTGTAACCTCACCAGTGCAGAGTAGAGTTGGTTTTCCAAGTTGGTTGATCAACATGTTGTGGCCTTATGGAGACCCTGAAGGGTCAGTGACAAATAAAGCAAAAATCACAAATAAATAAATAAAACCCCCAACATCCCCCTCCAAAACAAACATCACCCAGAATCCTCCAAAATATCCTTAGAGGTAGTGTATTTACCTGCTAATAGGCCCAATGTTCCGGAGAGATGCTAACTGGTGCTCTATTATGTGCTATATTATATGGGGATCTCTGCATATTTTAGCAGTGTAATGTATCCATGAGTGCATTTTGAATCAGCCCCTTTCTCCTCTGAGTCAAAATAGAAGGTGACAGTTTGTGAAAATAACATCTGCCAAGAAGAAGTACGCCAGGCAGTAGAAAAAGAGCTATAATGCGAGCACTGAACTGGGTCTGGTTCAGCCTTTGGTGCTTTCCAGTATGGCTTTTGATGATACTTTATTTTTAACCACAGCAAAAGCTTAACATACCTTCTATTAAGTAATGGCAGTTGGAGTGTTACCCTTTCATTTTTATTTTTTTTTTAAGGGTTCTCAGGTTGGTTATGTGTAATTTGTACTAAAGCAGCTGCGTTTCTTCCCAACCTGTGCTGTTAACACACCTCGCTTTGCCTTAGCCATTTTTTATTGATCATAAAAAATTGTTTAACTATCGGTCAATATTTTAGTACCTTGAAATCCAAACCATTCTGGCACTTTAAAAATTAAGCTTGAAGTAATATGCCATGCTTGGGTACTTTGTGCCCCTTCTGCTGGACTGTAGACCATTTGGCTTCTACGTAAGTGACCGGCTTCCCATTGGTTTTAGTGTTCCACTCTGAATAAGAATTAGATGGTTAAATAAGTATATTGGAATAAGTCTTGCAATATTAACCAAGAAAATAAGCCAATGAAAGAAATAATGAGTAAAGGGGGATGAAAATAGAGAAGAAGGATGCATATGGGCTTAAGTCCCATATGCATAAGATCAGGTTCTGTGCTTCCTGCCATGGATTGCCTGTCCCCCCAGCTTCTTAGCAAAATAAATAGGTATTACTTTTTCTCTCTCTTTCTCTTTTTTTTTTTTTTTTTTTCAATTTAGTATTTAGATTGCAAATTTCTTCAGCTACAGTATCTTACTATTAGTATGTATGCCAGGTAGTACACCCTGGGGTCCTAATTTGGTTACAGACTCGAAATAGTACTGTAATAGTGTTTAATGATGATCATGATGGGAAGATACAACTTTAGCACCACACATCAGAAAAATTTTGAGGATACTGCTTTTTACCTGAAGTGGGTGATGGTGATAGATTCGATCATTCTGGCTGGCCATAGCTACTTCTGTTTTGAGGCACAATTTTTCAGCAGGAAACATGGTTGTGCAGTTATGGAGGATTACATTAAGAGGAAATGATCTGAGGTTGGTCTCATCTGAAATATGCCTACAGCATCTTGAATTCTGTAGACTGTGCCAATGTGTGGTTGAGATTATTGGGAACTTCCCAGGTGATTTGCAAGCAGTTTGAGTGATGATCCGGAAGATTTAAATATCTCTAGGGTACAAGCACTGGAATAGTATAAAATTATTGCTATAAATGTGAGAACAAAAAACATATGTGAAAGGAAAAAAGTAATCTTTAAAGTGACTGATTTTGGTGGTAGAAGCATAGATAAGAGAAGGCTCCAGGGAGACCTTATAGCCCCTTCTAGTACATAAAGAGGGCTACAGGAGAGATGGGGAGGGACTCTTGATCAGGGAGTAGAGTGATAGAACAAGGGGGAATGGTTCCAAACTGATAGAGAGGAGATTTAGATTAGAGATTAGGAAGAAATTCTTTCCTGTGAGAGTGCTGAGACCCTGGCCCAGGTTGCCCAGAGAAGCTGTGGATGCCCCATCCCTGGAGGGGTTCAAGGCCAGGCTGGATGGGGCTTTGAGCAACCTGGTCTGGTGGGAGGTGTCCCTGCCCAGGGCAGGGGAGGTGGAACTCAATGATCTTTAAGGTCCCTTCCAACCCAAACCATTCTAGGACCCATGATTCTAGAAACAGGTACATAAGCCTTTTACTGGAAATAAAACAGAAATAGCAAACTTGAAGCTTGCAGGTATACATTTATATAGCCTGTCAACTAGAATAGTGCTATAAAGAATTAAAAAAAAATAAATTAAAAAGTCTTCTGTTGTGAGAATGCTAACTGTCTTTCTGTAGTGCATGTTATGTGGTAAAGGTTTTTCTTTTCTCTGTGTGGTCCCATTTGATTACAATGCTGGGAGTGCCTGGCTGCATTCCATCTATAATTAATTGCAGCTTTGGTTTCAGATTGCGGTGGGGCCAGGCTGCCTCTACCCCTTGCACTTGTTCTCATCTTTAGATAGCTCTCCACCGTGCCAGCTGGTGGCTGAAAGGGGCCTTTCACAGCGAGCCTCACAGGCATGAATGGTTGAGTCATTGTCCTTGCTGGCTCTCCAGTTAATTTAGTGACAAACAAGGTTGGAGCTGCTGCGGTTGACATTCTCTTTATTGCCTGTATTTTCAGTCTAAACACTGTGTGTAAAGGGATTTCAGCTTTTTGCCAGCTTGTTTCTGTTTCTTGCTGGTTTTGGAAGGAAAGGATTCTTTATGAAAAGGTACAAAGGCAAGCTGCTAGGTAGTATGTTCATTTGTTTACTTTTAGTTTCCAGCAAAGCAGACAGTTGAATACCTCAGGTTGTGTGTTCACGTTCCAAGTTTTACAATTATTTTTTTATTCCTTCTGAGGTTCAATTCTCTCTATCCACATAAATGATTTCTGCACTGCGTGTGAAGTTAAGTTACACCAAGCTATTGCTTCAGTTCTTGCCTGCTTTCTGGTTTTATTTATTTATTCACTTAAGCAGTATGCAAGCTTAAATAAAAATAATGAATAAAAGGAGGTCTATTTTCTTACAGAAAAATGGTATAGATGTGGATAAAAAAAAATTATCTTTAATACCCTTTTTGTTAGATGTAAAAGTTAGCAGAAAATATACTCAAACTAGGAAATTTTGTATCAATAGAAAATGTCGCTTCTATGAGTGCTTTTCAATTCTATATGTATAAAACAATTTTTTTTTTTCTGAAATACTTCTGGCATTCCTCTTACTGAATTCTAAAAGGTAAACTGACTTTAGATAGCATGTAGTAAGAAAAGTAGATGGAAATGAAAATAAATTCAATATAGTATTTGAAAGCTGCATGTTTTCATAAATGCTGTTGCTTGATTATGATAACTAAAGTTACCTTTTAAGCCTTTTCTGAGCTCAAGAAGGAAAGAGGAAACACGTGCCAACTTTTCAATTCCCTGTTTTCTAGTTCTTTCAAAATCAAAGAAGGAAAAGTGAGTCAAAAGGGCAAAGGCAACATCCAGCAAAACTGCTCACTGACCATTCTGTCATTTATGGAGCCTGGGTAAACAAAACCGCAGTTCTGGCAGTCGCTTTTCTTCTGTAATGAATTGTGTGTAGTACAAAAAAAAATACAACTCAGTGACCGCTTCCCAGCCTTCCTACAGCACAAAACTCTTTTACAATGAGGAACGTGGGCACCGTAGTAACCTACTCTTACACAACACTGGTGTGATGTGGGGGTGGGTGGTGAGCCCTTGGCTCTGACGGAGGGCTTTAGTGTCCCTGAGTTAATCAGTACCACCATCGGTGTTGCTGGGGCGTGATTTCACACTCTGCCCTGGCTTAGCCTGGAGGAGCTGGGGAGGGAGGGGGGTACCCTGGGTAGCAGCATGGTGACATCTGGTCTGCTGGGGAGGCAGGATACCTTCCCGAGCCCCTTGGGGAGAGGACCCGTACAATTTGTATATCTATGCTTTACTCTGGGCTATCCAGGTCATCTGATAATGCTTAAGTTTTGCAAAGGAAGATCACAGAACCACAGAATGGTTTGGGTTGGAAGGGATCTTAAAGATCATTGAGTTCCAACCCCCTGCCCTGGGCAGGGACACCTCCCACCAGACCAGGTTGCTCCAAGCCCCATCCAGCCTGGCCTTGAATCCCTCCAGGGATGGGGCAGCCACAGCTTCTCTGGGCAACCTGGGTCAGGCTCTCACCACCCTCACAGGAAAGAACTTCTTCCCCAGATCTCACCTAAATCTTCTCTCTTTCAGTTTAAAACCATTCCCCCTCATCCTATGGCTCCACTCCCTGATCAAGAGTCCCTCCCCATCTCTCCTGCAGCCCCCTTTAGCTACTGGAAGGGTCTATAACTCAAGGTCTCCCCGGAGTCTTCTCTTCTCCAGGATAAAGATAACCCCTTTAACACTGAAAAATGTTCTTTCATACAGCAAAGGAAAGGAGATTATCTTCAGTAACTCCTTCAATAACTTTGTACACCTTCTGTGTCCTTGTTTTCACAATAAAACATCCTTCTGTTATCTCCCTGGGCCTCTGCCCATGTCTGCTGTTATAAAGGAGCAATGTGTGTGTTTCACAGTCCTTAATGGGCCCAATTGAAACTGGCATAAAGATATGCTGGGAGTTGTAGGGATTGGCTGGGGCCGGGGCTGTGGTAACTGTAATGCAGAGGAACGGGTAGCAAAACTCTCATTAAGGCTAAAGGAGAAGTTTGCCTAATTCCCTGCCAACCATACTGAAAATATTCCCCAAGAGGCACAGATTCATAGTCATAATTTTATTTGATTTGTACTGGCCCTCTCTGCCTGATTAAAAATGTATAGAAAAAAAGCAGAAGACAGGGAGAAAAGAACTGTTATCCTCTTCAGTACTTGGGGCTCACTCGTATTTCACCAGTAGGAGCAGGAAGAAACCAGCCCATCCTCTGGTGACTCTGCCACATCTTGGGACAGCAGTTGAGCTCCAGTGGTGACTGAGGGACAGTCAGCACTGACTCCCCTGCCTGTTCATTGAACAATAAGCTACTTGTTTGCAAGGGTTGTAAGAGGAGAAATCCAAGCACAGAACAGGCATGAGGTTTGCTTTTATTTGAACTAAAAACAATATTTTTTTTTTACCCTATCTCTATATTTTTTTAGGACTGCCTTTAAATTGAGATATTTTCTTACCATGATAATCCAGAATTAAATTCTCTCTCTCTCCTTTTTTTCCTCTTCTGGTATATAATTTTGTTCTGTAGTTTTAGTTATCTGAATAATCCCCCAGACATGGTTTGTTAAATTGAGTAAACACAGCTCCATTTCACCCATTCTTGATGGCCTTTACACCCTTCAAGTTTTTTGCATTGCTCTCTTGGACTTGGGAACAAATTAAATTATTGCGTCTGATGGTTCTTTATACATTTGGTTGTGGTTTTTTTTCAAGGATTTATTTGACGTTTGGTGTTCCAGAGTAAAAAAGCAGGGGGGGAGTGGTGGGAATTTGTTCATTGCTTCACTCGGTGTGTGGGAACCACCTTGAGAGCCACAGGCGTGATGTGATGAGCCGCAGTGTGCTTCGGTCTTGCTGTGCGGGGCTGGCCCTGGGCTGTCTGTTCCGGGAGTCCCTGTGGCTGAAGGTCACAGGCTCGATGCTGTTTCAGTTTGCGTTGGGAAAGTACAGTCTGGAAGCTGAGTAAACGGAAAATCTGAAATCCAAAGTTGAACGATGCTCGGAGGGATTTGCACAAAGAGATGACAAAATCTCACTGTATGAAAGGAGCAAAATGGTTTTGTTTTGGTTTTTAATTCTGCCTTTTCTGCAATAAATAGCTACTGGAGTAGGCGTTACGTTCTGTACTGGAGTTTCCTGCAGAGGGTTCACTGCAGATTTGTTAGCATTAAGGAATACCTTGGAAGAATTAGGGTAAGACTCTTAGCAGACTAAGTCTCTAGAAGACGTTCTTGCTAACATGTGACTGGCTTCTGACTTTTGACCTTCCCCTTTGAAGTGTTGACATCGGTATAATTATCATGAGGCACTATAGAAAATCAAACATTTAAATGATTGCCTCCAATTAAGAGGATTTTTTAACGTGCAAATGAAATGATACATACACAGAATCATAGAATCATAGAATGGTTAGAGTTGGAAGGGGCCTTAAAGATTATCAAGTTCCAACTCCCCTGCCGTGGGCAGGGACACCTCCCACTAGAGCAGGTTGTTCAAAGCCCTATCCTTATTGGTGATGGTTCTTCATGATAATGACATAAAAATAATTTATTTCAAACCTGCTGAAATGTATCTTGATCAAAGAATAATTTTAATTACATTGAAAGATTATTAATCAAAACAGACAGACATGAAGACAAAAATGAAAAGACTTCTGGAACTGACTACTGTCAGTCCTCTTCTGCTTTCCCTATTTTGTACATCACCCTTTGATTCACACTAAAAGGGGGATCTAAAACATGGTTTCCTTGCCTTCCTGCTGCAAGGTGTCCTTTTTCTTTTACTCTCAGCACCAAAGCATCTCCACTAGTGCTGGCATAGTCCACTGTGAGCACTTTATGACCATCTCTGTGGAGATGAGCCAAAAAAAAGGTTTACATGAGGTTTGGGGTTAAAGTCTAGCAGGTACCTGATATTCTCCCCCTTCTCTCACTCCTTCAGCTGTTTCTGAGGTAGCAGCAGTGGGGAGGGGGGGAGAGGGGTAATTTTAGGAGGAAGAAAATGCTGGTTACACTGCAACTACCCTTATAAATAGACCTTAAGAAGCGAACACAGAGCAATTCTGCGTTTTGCATTCCCACTGCTGTTATAAAAAGAACTAGTAAGTTTTTTCTGGGCTTTGTTTTCAATGGGAAATAAAAAGGAAAAGATCAATCACATTTGTTCTGCCTAAAAAGAAGATTTTTGTTAAATCCCCTTGCAAATGGTCCCCGATCTCTGTTTGTATCTCCGAATCTTTCTTCCTTCCCAGCCCTGTGGGTTTGAGGGAGGAGCAAAATCACTATGGCAGCGGGCTGCTTCCCAGATGTGTCAAAGAAACCTGCCAAGTTTCATAGCCTTATTGTGTGCGATGCTCAGATTCCCTTTTGTGTTTGTCACGTAATCAGTGGAAAATAGCAGTATTTGAACCAGGATTTCACACTCCCTTACTCTGCCCCTGGCAGGGCCACTGTGTGTTTCCTCGTCCGTGTCAGTCTCGTGCTTGTTCCTGAGAGGATGGGAAGGAAACGGTGTGGGGTAAAAGCCGTCTTAATTTGCTCCTGAAGACAAAGGTCTCATCGCGCCTATTGTCCCGGGGCACTGGTACAAATCGAAACAGCAGCCCCCTGAGAGTGTCCAAATGGGGTTTTCTGGAACTCTGTCGCATTTGTTTTCTCATCGGAAGGTCAGAAGGGGTCTGTACAGTCAGTAACAGCAGATCAGCCTCATCTGCGCTGCAAGTCTGAGCCGTTTTTTTAAATTGACGTCAAGGAGCAGCATCCCCAGCAGAGCAGCTATCGCTGTTCAGCCAGCCTGACCTACTGGGAGCAGGGAAACTCTCGGTGAGAGATGGCCCTCTTGTAGGGTGTGTTATTCCCTTTGGAAAAAAAACTTGCACAGCTTTGGCATGTGCTTACTCCCATCTGCCAAATTAATTTCCTAGCTCTGGTTTGGTCTCTTTCTCTCAAATCACACCTGGGAGGTGCCGGGGTGCCCTCCCTGATTGTGGGTTATGTCCTCTTCCACGCTGAGTGCTGTGGGAGCACCCTGGGTGCTGATTTTTGTGGCGTTCCCACGGGGGACTCGGTTCTGCAGATAATTCCTGAGCCCTGAGCTGCGTCAGCCGCGTCTTGTGGCAGTGACACCAGGCGGAAAGGATGACCTGGCACCTTTCCTCCTAAGCGTGGTGTGCTTCGATTTTGGGACGTGCACTGGAGAATGTAGATGGTGCTTCGTGTCTGTAGACTGGGTTTTGATGTATGGCTGTGTTTTGATTAATCCCTGTGTTTTGATTACTTAATATAAGTTAGAGGCTACTCCACTGATTCCCTATTGAATGGCTGAGTTTAATTTCACCTGTGTTTGGAGCCAAAGCTGCCTCAGTTAAATGCTTAGAAATGTTGTTCACAGGTACCCATTTCTTCCTACTGGCCATAGGGGAAACCTAAATTCCTAGCTTATCTTCTTTGAGTCACTCTGTTTGTCTGTGTACCTTTGCAGTGCTGAAATAAGTCATCTGAATCCAGCCCGTGCTCTCTGAAGAGCCTGATTTAGAGCCTTTTGTTGCGTTGCTCTTTTGTTGCTTGCTGGTTTTCTCCCTTTTGCATCGATAGCAACAAAGAAATCCTTATTTCAGTGCAATTCCATCAGTCATGTATAGAAATAGAGCAAATACCTAGGAAATCGGAATGGATCCCAGAAGGGCCTCATGGCAATTTCTGTTCCAACTTCAAAAGGTGCCATTTACATAATGCAACATCTTCACTGGAATGAATAAACCGTGATTTAATGCAAGACCTTTTGTCTTTTATACCTTATGTTTGAGTAATAAACACATAAAAATTAGAATAAAACTATCCGAAAGAGTGATATGTGGTTAATGAAGCTGTGAAATTGAAGCTTGTTCCTGATGCACTGTATCAACAGTAATTTTCCCCCTTTATTTTAGCAAGCAGTAAGAGGCAGGTTCATATTAGCTGATGTAATCCAGTCCAACTTCATATTATCTTCATCTCAGCTGCTTCCCATGCTCAGTTTCAATTTATGTGTTATCAGGTTCCCTCTGGTCTCCGCTCCTCTTTCCCTCTGGCTGTTTAAGATTATAGAAAGCTCAGGAAGAGTCATTCTCTTCTAGGACAAGCTTGGCTTAGACCCACACCCCTGCCTTGTAAGGACCACTCTAGCGTCTCTAGTTCTTATAAGAAGACAGTACTTTAATTCTATCAAAAAGTGCTTTCCATACTGTTTTGAATTTTACCCCAATTAGATAATTCTATGGAAGTGTCTCCCTCTGCTCTAAAAAAAGGCTTTAGCTGCACTGCAGACAATATTCTATTTAGAATTTCTACAGCCTACGAGCTCCTGCAGGCTCCTCTCCTTATATAGGTTTCCTATCCAGTTTTTCCTGCTTTTATGGCTGTGGTGGTGTTGGATTCCTTCCCCTGCCCCCTCCCCCAAAGCTTTTGGGGCAGCTACTTATGTCAGCTTCTACCCCTGGGTTCTCCCATTCTCAATTCCTGCTGAAGCTTTCCTCAGTGGGAGAGTGTTTTCTTTATAAGCTGGGAGCAGCCCAGAAAGGCATCCTTGTACCTTTCATTGAATCATAGAATGGTTTGGGTTAGAAAGGACCTTCAAGGTCATTGGGTTCCAACCCCCTGCCCTGGGCAGGGACACCTCCCACCAGACCAGGTTGCTCAAAGCTCCCTCCAACCTGGCCTTGAACCCCTCCAGGGATGGGGCAGCCACAGCTTCTCTGGGCAACCTGAGCCAGGGTCTCACCACCCTCACAGGAAAATAACTTCTTGGTGAGACCTAATCTAAACCTCCCCTCTTTCAGTTTAAAACCATTCCCTCTCGTCCTATGGCTGCACTCCCGGATCAAGAGTCCACTCCCCCCAGGAGTCCCCATTTCACACACCGCAGCAGCCGCACATACCTCCATGACCAGCTAGCTTAAAGGAAACCAGTTGCTAAAACTTTAAACATTAGCGAAGCTCACCCAGCACATGCTTGATACACCATCTGTTACAAATAGGAACAAGGCTGCAGAGAAGAAGGAACACACTTCCTCCTTCAGAGAAGGAGAATAAATCCCATTTCTCACCCTGTGCTCTGCATATCCTGCCATATCATCATTTTTCTAACTGCTTCAGGTCTCCTTTGCAGATTTGACTTTCAGCTTTTTCCTAACGCATGCAGACGGACCCCACACCTGCTTCTAGACAGCATCTCAGGTCATCTGTACTGCCCTTCTAAGTGGAAGTACGGTGCTAGCAAGTCCTGGCTGCTCTTAGAACAGATGATGGTAAGACTCCCATAGGAGGAAGCATAAGTCTCTTCTCCCTATTCAAGGCTCATTGTACCTTGGCCTTCAGGTATATCTTTCCAACTCTGAACTGGCCCCCTTGTTATTTCCTTTTGGTCTTGTTTTTCTTAATCAGATGATGGAGGACAGCCAAGGCTCACCACTAATTCTATTTACCATGCCTTATATGCCCCAATTGCAATAAATCTCAGGCTACAATTTTCTCTGGCATCTAAGCATATTGTGTTGATGGTATGAAGGAGGCAAAAAACACCTGTAATGAATCTAAGCCTGTTCCTCGCAGGAAATTTCTTTCTTGGCTCTTGCAGTTGCTGTCAAGCGGGTAGCTGTAGCCTTACCTCCTATTTTCAGTCTCCTGGGATAGGATCATGCTCCTGCTTTTAAGGCTGGGAGTAGTTCAGAACAGTGGATATATCAAGATTCCCTAGGACTAGTGATTTTTTTTTTTTTTTAACTCATCTATTCCACAAGTGTCAAGATGAGGATTTTCTACAGGTTCTTCCTCTCTATTTACTCAGACAGGATGTTGTCTACATTAGCAGTAAAGCAAAATCTATGTTAATGGCTTTATGAGAGGCTAGACAAACTCTTCAAAGTTATAAGTCTGGAATTAAATTTTGGTTCAAGGGGGGTTTTTTTGTTTGGGTCTTCCCTCCCCCCCCTCCCCTGTTGTTTTGGTTTGTGTTCGGTTTTTTAGGGGTTTTTATTCTTTTTTTTTGTTCAGATGAGCTACTTAGGATGTATGCTGGAAACCAAGAGGCTACTGGAGCATGATAGCAGTGTGTACAACTGCATCAGGCCCTGATAATAGCCAGCTTTCAGACTGGTTCAATGTCAGGAATACCATGTATATGACTTGAATATAAATATTTGTGAATAGAACACAACTACTTGCAGTTTCTGTATTTACATAAAAAGAGGTTTATAATCATTCTCGATAGCAAATCTGCATTTTTTGGACTCAGAATTTTGCTTTGCTGTAGTTTGAGGGGCCTGCAGGCATGCTCTCACAAAAGCATTACCCTAGTTATACTGAGTTTACCGCAATCAGTGAATAAGTGAGATGTAAATGAGGTTAGAATCCAGGTCGTGGTATATACTGCGCATTACGGTGTACAGGGAAATTATTCTGTTTTCCTATCTGGTTATGGTAAGACTAGTACATCGTTAGGAGTTCTGCCAGGGGAAATCCATATGTCTGACACTTTTAGGAGATCAGAGCTACGTTAGAAACTCTTCAGTTACCAAAGTGCTGTTGAACCTGATTGAGGCAGATACAGGGAGGAAAGGTTTTGGTAGCAGAACAGAATGCACTTGTGAAGGTTAGAAACGTGCAGCGCTGCAGTTCAATGCACCTGCAGAATCCCGAGAGTCTTCAACCCTTCAGAGTATTCTGTAAGAAATAAATTACAGAGCAGCTCCAAATAAGGGAGAACTGGAAGAATCATGTTTCCTTTGTTTAGAGTAACATCAAAGCAGTCTGTGAAATGGAAGAATAGTTCATAGCTCTTCTGAATTCACAGCTCTTTTGTTTCTTTCTAGTATGTAACATCAGCTGAAGGATTAATTTGTTTTTAAGTAGTTTATTTTTTTAATGTCACTTTTAAATGTGGATTGTCTGTCTGCAGGGATTACTGCAGAACTGGAGAATAAGTCCCAGAGGATGAGAATTCAGCAAGGGAAAAGGATATTTCATCAGGATGCTAAAATACTAGATTGAATTAATTGCTCATTTATATAGCAAGCAAAAGGCCTGGAGAATGTGTGAGATGCTGGCTCAGCAAGAGGGGAAAAAGAATGATGGGAAGGAGAACTTCATCAATTTGACTCTCTTCTGTATGATTGCTGTTCCCAAGTGGAGCCCTGCTGGAGGAATGGAGGGTACGATGGAGAGAATTGCCAACGAGGGATATTCCCGATCTTGTTCATAAACAAGATTGATAACAAAGCAATTCTGAATCGGCGTAAATGCCAAAGTGTTCTTTGTCCAGCCTGCTCATCTCCTTAGCTGCTCCTCACAGACTCAAATAATTCACTTCAATAGGTAGAATCAAGCTTATGTCATTCCTTCCTTGAAACATCAAAATGCTACTGGGAAGGACTGCTGGAGAGAAAACGCATTTGCATCTCTCGCAGGGAACACGTGTGGCAACCAAAGTACTGTCACTGTTTCAGCATGAAAAGACCACTGAGGCCTCGTACCTGGCTTTGGAGGTTCAGATGTGATGTGGCTGGTGCTGTGCTAATAAAGAATAATGAATAACATGAACACGATGACACGTTTTTACACAGCGCTTAAAAACTGGTGTAGGCAGCAATTATTACTTGTTGTGTAAATATTTGGGTTTGATAAAAATGCCAGCCGTATCTAGACAGATGTGTTGAGTGAGTCACAGAAGGGCAGGTGAGCGCTTCCCAAATGTATATGGACAATCTTTATAGTGTTTCTACTTTTACACGAAATTAAACAGCACACCAATACCCATTTCCTCCTGGAGCTGGAAAATCTTGTCTTTAAGGAGGAAAAAGCCTCGACTACTGTTAAGCCAATTAGTTCTATGGAACCAAGGATCTGGCTTCTTAAGGTTTATGTCACTTTATGGATCTTCTGATGTCTAAAGTGGTTTGAGTTTTGAGGGAATCTTTTTCTGTCTTCGAGATGTTTGTCTTCCTCCTATAAGAATTTCTGGGGTGTCCCTGTACAACCCCCTTCAATCGGGGACTAATCAGTTTTTCCCTTTCTTTTTCTTTAAATGTGTAGGAACTAAGCACCTTTCTCCCCTTCTGGCGTGTTTGGTTGAAAATGGCCAACATGACCTAGGACATGAACACCCATGGAAAACCAGACAGGTTGGAAACACGTAAAACTTCCAGGTCAGCGGCATGAACAAGAACATTTGCTTTACATTTCATTTTGCCAGGCTTGAAAAAAACCCATGCTGTCAAGGTTGGCTGGTAGCTTTAGCAGCTGAGCAGCACTGAGGCAGCTGAGCAGCACTGAGGCAGCTGAGCCCCTGTGTCTGAACCAATTACTATGGTTTTAGTGGGATTGGGCAAAAAGGCAGCTCAATTCAAACTGCTTTATTGGCATGACTAGAGTCCCAAGCTTTGCCAAAAGGCACGGTGCCACCGGGGATTTGAGAGATTCAACATGTCAAAATGATTTTTGGTCTTAAAATAAGTGCCATTTGATACTTTATTCTGCAGTGATTAGAACTGGAGAAGGTTTTGATCTCTGTTCCTAATTTTAGAAGTTTGGATAAATGGTCTTGGTAACGGCAGCCTAACGCTGTCAGCTACACAGCTGAGGAATAAGGGAAAGCTCAGTCTTTTTATCTAAAACCGGACAAGGGCTGAACAATAAGACTCTTTCCAGTGTCTAGAGATAGTCTAGAAAATAGAATTTGGCTTTAGGACACAATACAGAAATCCCCCAACAGGGTCTTTTCTAAAACTGAAAGGCAGGCGAAATCCTTGCAAACGGCCTGTTAATTAGCAAGTAATTGCTGTAATAGAGAAGCGCTCAGTTAGCCCAGATCTTTGGTCACTACTTAGAATGACAATGCAAAGAATCAAATCCTATTTTCTTTCGATCCAATATTAAAACAACATCAAACAATGCCCCAGAAAATGTATGTGGATTGTGAACAGGCTGGTTTATACTTCTCGGGGTCTAGCGATGTGTACTGGAAAATGTTAAGCTGATAAAGAGTAAAGGGCTGCGCTATTTTAAGCTCTCTTATCCAGTTAGCTGGCTAAAACTGTTTTATAGCTAGAACAGAGCATCTGGGCTGGTACACATAGCATTCATCAGGGACTCTAAATCTGTGAAAAAGAGCAGGGAAACAACAAGCTTGGAATAGATTCTGTCAAGCCCACAACATGTGAACAATTTGTAGTTAGAACCCCCCTCCCCGTGATGCTCAGAAATCACAAGTAGCTGCCAGTCCTTCAAGATTTTTCTCTGCGAGCATGTGCTGTTTTTCTGAAGTTCCTATGTGCCTTCTAAAAAAAAAAAAAAAGTGGAAGATGGAACATACTGTACTCAGCAGTGAAGCCAGCATTGAAAGGAGAAAAACAATTCAGGCTGGGACACTTCTACCTCCCAACTAATCGTAGTTTGCTTATACAAAGGATGTTAAATTTGGTTGTTTTCTTTGTTCCTCTTGAAGTTTTAATGTCAATACCAGGTGACTGATTGGTGCCCTGTTGCTTCCCTCTAAAACCTCCGAGGAGGTCATGAAGTTTATAAGGGATTGTCTGCCCAGGGCAGGTCATCTGCTGACAGATGTAGCTCTTAATCTTGCCCGTGGGTCTTAATCGGAGCTATGTCTTGCTGTCACTGCAAAAGGCTCGATAGTGCCATAATGTGTGCCTTGGTTTCCAGATTCTTAATTAAGAAAGTAAAAATCCAGAAATTTACCACTTCAATATCTGTTCCCGCAAAGAGCCCCTCTGTAACACTTAAATTGCTACTTTTGGTCTTAACAGAGGATTTTTTTATTACATCGATGTTTACTAGAATGAATTGAGGAATCCTGAAACCAGACCTGCACTTGCCGAGTAAGGAGCTGAGTTAAAACAGACCCAATATCAACCAAAAATCTCTCTCTTTTTTTTTTTAACCCCACAAGTACAACAAAATAAAATCCTTTTGCCTTTTCAACATCAAAATGTATCATGAACTGCTCGGTTATATTCATTAGAGAAGGGAAGAAAAATGTAAAGAAATCAATATTAATCTCTATTTTGGGGTGACTGTGTAATTTTGGATCCTTAATTGTATGGGTTTTATTTGCAAATTCCAAGTGCTTTTACAACTGAACTTGAATGGGGGCTTGTCACCTTTGCTTCCCCCTCTGACCCCGGGCAGAGCTGATCTCTGAGCTGTCTCTGAGGGGTTCCTCGTGTGCGTGTGAATATAGACGTGTTAAATTGCCTCCCACTCACCTGCCCTGTGTGTGCCTTGTAGATCGGACAGAAAACTGTTGGGAGAGGGTGGCTGTTTTATTCCAAATATACGCCATGTAGCACCGTAGGTTCACAGCAGTTTCCAGGGCCACCTTTCATTAACAGGAACACCACCAACAGCGAGATCAGGCTGTGGAAGATCACCTTCCTCTCTGCTGAGACAGGTGGAGAGTCAATCGCTATAGACGCTGAGCCTGCCAGGGGTCACAGAGAAGTTTTTCTCATGTTCAGATGCAATTTCCTGTATTCCTTGTTTGTGCCCATTGCCCCTTGTCCTACTGCTGGGCACCACCAAAAAGAGTCCAGCCACATCCTCTTGACACCCACCCTTTAGGTATTTATAAGCATTGATGAGGTTCCCTCTCAGTGTTATGTTCTCCAGGCTGAACAACCTCAAGTCTCTCAGTCTTTCCTCATTAGAGAGATGCTCCTGTCCCTCGATCATATTTGTAGCCCTCCCCAGGACTCTCTCCAGCAGTTCCCTGTCCTTCTTGAACTGGGGAGCCCAGAACTGGACACAGTGCTCCAGATGTGGCCTCACTAGAGCAGAGGAGAGGGGGAGGATGACCTCCCATGACCTGCTGGCCACACTTTTTTTTAATGCACCCCAGGATATCATTGGTCTTCTTGGCCACCAGGGCATATTGCTGGCTAGATGGTGTAATGGTGGTAGTAGATGCTTTCTTGGACATGACAGTGGTGGTTCTACCTCAACTTAGTGAGCTACTGAGCTGTTAGAGAACCTGGGTTGGCTTTCCAGCTTGGTGTGGGAAGGAGAAGGCATCGCCACAAATATTCTCAGCCCTAGCAGAGGGTTTTCCCCTCTCCTGTTGTTCATGTGTGCTCTGGGTCTGGTCATTTTTGGGCACCTTTCCCTTCCCCCTAAGTGCTGTGATAAGGGGTTAGGTGAAATTGTGGCTGTCACAGCAATGCACCACTTTGCTAAGTGTTTTAGCCAGGTGTAGACGGAAGGTGTCCATCACCCCACCACTGGTGTGGGAGAGAGGAGGTAGCCATGGCAGGTCAGGTAAATGGAGGTGGGCAGAAGGAGCAGGCTGTCCTGGGATGAAAATCAGGGGCTATGCAAAATGGAAAGAGACTCCTTGCCTGCATGTTTAGCCGAGGGTGTTTGCTTTTAAAGTTGGCGTGCTGTGAGTGATTAAATTTTCCCCGCCCTGTCACAGCAGTCGCTGCCAACCTCATTAAACAAGTATCTCCTACCTCTGGTTTGCTGTGGAGTGGGTGGACCGACTCCCGCTGTGTCTGATCTGGTTAGTGATCCCATCTCCAGCCTTGGGTCCCTGCTCGTTACACAAATAACACTGTCTGGGAGATCTTTTAGCAAAACTGCTTTTTATTCTTTTTGAACGCAGAAGTGAGTGTTGCAAGTGAAGCAGCCACAGGTGCCTGGGATAGATCGAGGATGGAGTTTTATTAGAGGAAAGGAAAACTACTTAAGGAGTTATGTATAAAAGTTTGCTCTTATGGCTGAAACAGGGGTGGGTGACCCCAACTGTGTTCTCTGAAGGACCTGATCCTGCCAACTAAGGAATTTGCTATTCATGTGTAATCCCGTTCAGATTTCATACTTGCCTTGTCATGCACCTGTAAAAGGTTGTACTTGGCTCACCTTCTACAGATTCTTTAACATTGGACATGGGAAGAATGTCTACTTTCTGCATCTCTCCAGGAGAGAGCTTTTCCTAAATAGCAGTCCTCGATTGCAGATTGTCATCTGAGGCAGGATGAAAACCCGAGAGGGGGGAGTGGAAGTGGCTGAGTTTGGGAACTGTGGGTTGAACCCAAACTGCAAGCTTGGAAGGAGAGGTTTGAAAGGATATCTTTCCCATTAAGGTTTCAAGCTGAGGCCATTGTATGCGCCTTATTGTGAATATCAGATGCAAAACAGGCTAAGGTGATGCTTTTGTTGTGGGTTTTTTTTGTGTGTTTGTGCGTGTTGAATAGAAGATAGACCTAGGAAGCAATGATAAAACTGAACTAATAGTTACTTGGATGTCCTTAGGTATTTTGTTGTTATTGTTGCTTTCTGCTGTACCTCAACAGGCAGCACCCCTGTCCGGAATACCACACTGCCGGAGGAAATGAACTTGTCTTGGCTGTATAGAAATTGGGATGTGATTTCTATTGTGTTTCCAGGAAGGGCAACGAAACTGCTTGTGACACAGCTATTAAACTTGCTTTTAGCCACTTGTACCCTTTTGTTATGGATTAATTGCACCTGGCATCAACACAGCTTGGTAACGGTTATGGAAAGCTGAAATTTTATAATTGGAAGCATCCAAAGCTATTTTTTTACAGTGAGTCTTGCCAGTCAAACTCCACGTGAACATGGCTTTGTCTAGTTTTGCTCTTAAATAGCTGAGACCTTGGAGTCAATGTAATTCATTGTGCTCTATGTAAATGAGGCTGTACTAAATGACTAACGCCTGTTATCCATGTAGATCTGAGATGAGGTGTCTGGGGGGAAATGATAGTATCTGACTGATAACAACTACCCACCAGGGAAGTCCCTGGCCTTCATTTCTATAAAGGTATGAGCACAAATATATTATTACGCTGCTAAAAAGCCAGAGGAAGGAATTATTCTCCTTGCCCTTTTTTGAGGGCGCGCAGGTCTTTATCCTTCGAGCCAAGAGCAATTTTTGCAACAATCTGTCTTCTTCAGGGATTAAGTCAGTGTCAAAGACGAGGGAGGCAGAACTGTTAATTGCAGGCAAATCAGTTGGGGTAAAAAACGCAATTAGAAGAGACATTGTGGGAATTGGCGAATCCCAGGCACAGTTTCTTTATACCAAGATTTTCTATACTTTGATTCATGTGTTCAGACCTGCCAAGCTACCCGCTTGGTAAAGCCTGTAACAAAAAGGGAATTCATCAGCAATTTATGGTGAAGACATGGAAAACCTCTCAAGCATCTCATGTCAAATTACACATTATTCACCTGCTAGTCCACCTGTTTAAGGTTCTCTAAACCTACCTATGCCTGGACTATTTTTAAAGGTACACGCTTTTAAGCAGTTGACAAGAACTGCTGTATGAAAAAAGACTATATAAAAACAAACTATCAGCTAAAGGCACTTTAGGGTTGAAACACAGATGACTGAACTGGATTAATCACTTGTTCATCTAAAAGAAAATATGATGCTTGAAAGAGTAGAGTCCTTTATGAGAGTAGGTGTTTCGTAAGTAGTATTCCTGTATGAAGAACTTGATTCAGAAAGATTCCTGTGTAACTCCATTCATAGCAGGTTTTGTGCAGTTACAGAGTTTCTAACCAAAGCAACATTAAAATTTGTAGAGAGAGAACCCTGAAATAAAATTAATATAAAGAAAGATCTCTTAGAATACACAAAAATTAACTCATAGTGCTGACGTGGTGAAGCTCTCATGTCTCTTAGACCCTTCTCCTCCCTTTCCAGCATTCACAAAGGTATTAACAGCTTTTTTAACCTTGATTTGGAGGCTGAATACACAATTTCTATTACGGAGAAACTGATGAAAGAAATTTTGCTTGTTAAAAAGACTCCTCTCCAAGCTCTTGGGAGTCTGGCTCCCTCAAATTCTAATACCTTAGAATTAAAGCTGTGATGTACAAAGTTTTGGTGTTGAGTTCAGTATCTACATGACTAGAGCTCTAGACCTAGTCTGAAGAGAAACTAAAATGTTCACAGGTTGTTTATGCCTTACTAATGCTTCCTCTGATAAAAAAGGTAAATGCCATGGCATTTGCAAGCCATCTACTGCCTCCAGGCATACTGTTCAGGATTGTATAGAAAAAAACCCCAAACAAATCTGAGGGAGTGGGAATAGTTGAGAGTTGATCTCTAACTGAAGATGAAGAATATAATTCAGCCAGAACATAATTAACATCATGTTACGTAGAACAGATTCATCAAATGGGAAGTTCTGATCTCTATTCTCTGTCAGATTCTTGGTAAAGCCTGAAAAGGAGGTTAACATGATATGTCTATCTCCTTTTGTGTGAAATTGTAGAGTATAATGAAGAGATTTGTGAAGAATCCATAACACTAAACAAAAATATATATTAAAAAAGCCACAAACAAATCAACCTTTGGGAATTAAAATTACTTCTGAACAGTACCTGCCCTGAACTCTGCAAGAAGGGTTGGTTTTGGTTTTGTGGAGGGTTTTTTTTGTGGTGTTCTTTTTTTGGTTCTGTTTGTAATTTCTTTGATTGTGGTGGGTTTGGGGGGGTTTTGTTTGATTTTTTTTTTGTTTGTTTGGTTTTTTAATATTGTTGTAGTTGACATAGTATCTCTAATCTGGGTTACAGCATTTGAACGTGATCTAGTTCACTATGCCTTTTCTCACACTTGCACAACCCATACTGTAGTCAGAAGAGTGGCAGCAGCTTGTTCAGGTTCACCTGAGCTAGTCTGGAAGTACCCACACTAGCTTAAGAAATAGAGATGTGGCAACACTAAGCATCTTTAGCTTGCAGAAAGTTTTTTTATTATTATTATTTTTTTTTTTAATCCAGGTTTCCACAATAATGCTGCTGTAGTTGAAGTGATGGTGTGGTTGTTGGTGTGTTTCCGTGCAGGGCTAACACTGATGGAAGTCAGTACTCCTGGGTGCCAGAGGTCCATTCTCCCACCAAGAAAACTTCAAGCCAGTCCCATCCTTTTTTTTTTTGAGCCAGTAGTAGTGATTGGACAGATGACTGATGAGTCAAATCTGCTTGCTGATACTGCTGAAGGCTAGTTATGAGTTTGGATTGGCAGAAGGGAGGGTGACTTGCCCCATCTCATAGCAGCGTGGTCTTGAAGCACCAGTGCAATGGTGCCCTGAGCTGGTCTCAGGCTGACTCAGGGAAGCCTACACAGGGGGTAGTTACAGCTTTGGTCTCCGTGAATGCAAATCCAAAACGTTAGGGGTGTCATGGTACGGCAAGAACAAAATTCCAACTCAAGTAGTATTAATGATGTTGGATTCTGGACTGTGCTGTTTCCACACTCAACTTGGCTTGAAAAGAAGCAATAAATTTCCTTGCTGCTATAGCAACTGAGTTTTAGATGTGTCTTCTCTTGAATGCAATCCAGAGTATTATGTATCATGTGCCTAGGATTGATGTCTAAGAGACAGAGGGTGATACAGATGATTTTGAAGAATGTGCTGTGGCAGTTTAATAACTTGCTGCTACTTCCAGCTGTGTGTTCTGCCCTTTTGTAGGAGTTTCTCGTCTCCATATCAGAGCTAGCAAAGGCAATAAGTGTCCACACCAAAGCTACCTCAGATCATAATCTGGCCTTGTAGCTTAGACTCATAATGGTTCCGACTCCTGTTTACAAAGAGATTTAGCTGTGTTGGGCTAAACAGGGTCTGTCCTGTTCCCATACAAAAGGCCAGAAGGAAGAGCTGAACAGGACTCTCAATTGCTTCTGAACTGTCCCAATTTACACTGATAACATCTGCAGACTCTGGCAGCTGAGCTCTGGACACACATCTTCTGCAGCTGTCCCCATTGCAAGAGGACAGCAGTAGGAAGGCAAGAGGCAAATTATTTAACTGTGAGAGCAAGGTTCAGCAAGGGTTTGTTTGTGGCATCTCTAGCTGTCCCAGAAGGCCACAGGTAGCCGGTGTCTAGAGCAGGCAGGTGTCCAAAGTCACCTGTCTTTAACTACTTAAAACCCTCCAACCCACCGCCGAGAAAGAGGAAAATTCTGAATGTGTCTGGTCACAGGTCTGCTCAGGCAGAGAGCTTTCGAAGTGACAATGTGGGACTCTGCAACCTAAATTCTGCTGAAGCCTTTGAATTTGGAGTTGTTCTACTCCTTCAAGGCCTGAGGGAAAGACTACCTGCTTGAGCAGTCTACTCTGCTGCTCATGAATAAGATGATTAGACTTAGAGTCACACCAAAGCAGTGTGTGTTGGTGCTATCTGGCAAAATACAGGTGGAAAATGTGATCCTTCTCTTGATTCTCATTTTCACAGTACTTAAAGTTCTACTAACATTTTTCATTGGTTCACAGTGTTTATGTTGGGATATGTGGCGTATAGACTCTCATTAATTAACAACAGGAAAAAATCTTAGTTTGGATAAATTGGAATGAAAGAGTCTCTGTGGTCAAGGTGAAGAAAGCCAGCGGTGGTGCTTCTGTACCTCTCTGTTTTAATAGTATGGTTCTTTTAATTAGTACAATTTTGATTGGAACCTGACTAAATTTCCTGGAAAAAAAAGGAGCAAACAAAATTTTATACTTAGAAAGCCCTTCTGAACTGAAAGTCTAGGAAATGGCTTAGGTTGAATTCTTAACCCTGTGGCCTTATATTTGCCAGTGGAAATAAGGCCCAAGAGCAGGTTTTGCAGTAAAACGGAAGTATTCAATCTAGTTTGGTTTAGAAGTAACTGTAAAGGCTGTTCTTCTGAAGGGAGACCATTTTGACAGAAAATAACTTCCGCTTTTCCAAACATGCATAAATATTTAAGTTTTCTAGCATGAAATTTTAAAAATGGGAAGAAAAAAGATGCTATCTCAGTTTTGGTGGTTTGTTGTTTTTTTTTTCTTTACAGAAATAAGAAGCAAGAAAGAGAGTTTAAATAATGCAAGTCATTCTATCAAACCCATTACAACTGTGTCCTCATGCCTGGTAAGTATTTTATGTATCCTCTGTATCATATCTAGGGGTAAGAACTGTAAGCTAAGCAGGTTTCATTCTACCTTGTTGGAAACATTTATGATCAAGGATTGCTGAACAGCCTTGCAAGGGTCAGTGCTTTATAGGCTGCTGGATCTGGGAGTCCTTAGAGATCTGCTATGTACTGGTTTAGGTTGTAACTGTCCATTCAAATTCCTTGTGTGAGAGCTAGATGATGATGACTGTGTCATGCCTGGGTATAAATGCCCAGGGAGCCAAAGGGGGCTGCAGTCCCTTGGCCTTTCCTCCCTGGCATTCCAAGAGAGTAACATACTTCTGGTTAATCTTGACCTGAAAATTAGCAAATAAATTTTTCAGGGATGGCTTAGTCATTTTATCCAATGAGCGTGAAAAGCATGTAAAATGCATATGCCGTTCTAGGAATAAAGGTTGTTCAGGAGCCTCCCTTCTTCTGGATGAGTGTCTTGTGACAGTTTACAGAATTGATTTGCTCCTGTTGCTCCCATGAATCTTGCTTTTTTGTTTGGTTGGTTGGTTTGGTTTTGGTTGGGGTTTTTTTTGTGTGTGTTTGTTTGTTTTTCTGAATTACTGGATACCTTCACCAGGCCTGTTAGAAAAACACTCTCCTGAGAAACAGGTACGCAGATGTTAGGTCCTCTGATTATCTTTCACTTGTCATACAAGTCTCTGACTTAGTGTGTTAAATTCAAGAACCTCAAGGTTCCCTAAATAAAACACCTGCATCTTCATCTTTTTTGAAGGAAACCTGAATCTGTCAAAAAGAGATAAATGTGCTCTGAGATTACCTACCAGGCCAGATGTTTTGGGAATTGATGTGGAGGAGACCCCTGAGCAGGCTGGCTGGGAGCCTGGTACTTGGTGGCCCAGCCCCAAGAGGTCCTGCACCTGGGCAGGAGCAGCATGTGGGGCACCTTGTGAGGTCAGGCAATGACCGGATTGGTTGTAGCCTGGTTTACAGCTTTGGATTTTAAGTATTTCTCTTCTACTTAGATTCTTTATTTGGTTTAGCCTAATAGCTCTAAAGTCTTTAGAATTATTTTTCAGAATAAGGTGATAGCTTAATTTAAACAAATATATTTATAAATCCTGTACGCTGCAAGTCATTCTCACATTTCTCAGTTCAAAATTCAGACTGCTGTTTTTAAATCTTTGTCCTGATTCTGTTAATATGTTTTACCTTGACCCCTCTAAACTATTCAAATTCTGGTTTTTCGAGTTCCCTTGATTAATACAAGTAAAATTGTACTTTTTTCCAAATGTTCTCTAGAAATGCTGAACTTCCACAGACAGACTAATTCTCCAAGATTTACTTTTTTAAAAAAATAATATTGTTGTTATTAAGCTACATTTTCTGCCTCAAGTACTTCCCTACTGCTATTCCCTAACTGCTAGAGACTACAGCTGGCTGGGGGAACATCAGATACAGTTTAAAATCACTTCATGAATTATTTTGTCACATCAATGACAAGAATAACCTGTTAAGTAGTGGCAGTTTGTTTGTCAGATGAAATCCAGAATGAGGATTTCTAGATAAGCACAATGAACACCTAAAGACTGAAGAGTTGACCATAAAGACCTTCTATTTTCACAATACATAGCTCTAATAGCAGCCCCCAGGCTTCGAGGCTCTTTGTGTTGAGTAGCACCTCTTCAAGGAAACCCAGGTTCACCTTTTTCCAGGCTCCTCACCTGGCATCTGTCAGACGTCTTGTTATCAAGTGCTAGTCGCCTTCCCACACTATTAAGATGTTGAGGAAAACAATAACCAACCTCTAACGGTTGAAGAACTATTAAGCCTTATCTTTAAAACTTCAAATAATGCAGACAATTGTTTTCCTCATTACAAGAGGGAAGAACCATGGACTGTGTTATAAGAAAGTACTTCAGACTGAGTTTAATAAAGCGCTTAAGGACAGGTGTCTCCCCTGATGTGATCAGCGCTAAGGAATTTCTTCGTAGCACTTACAGGCTGAACTGTACCTCTAGTTCACTGGAACAGGGTGGAGTTATTTTAATGAAACTGGGAGCGAGCTGTAGTGGTGTAATACCCAGGGACTACGTGCTGTTCCTCAGCCCTGGCTGGCATTTCATTGCCACAGGAGCTCCATGGCAAGCACTGTCATATCAGTAACGAAACTTTAGAAAGAATAAGAAAGGCCAAGTGTCCCTAAAATATTTTACCTGTGTTGTACAGGTGTAAAAATGGCAGCTCAAAGATTTGAACAGAAATCCAATTGTTTTCACTGAATTTCACTGAATTTCACTGAATTTTTAGAGTTGGAAAGGACCATAGAGATCATCTAGTCCCACTCCCCTGCCGAAGCAGGATTGCCCAGAGCTAGAGCATGTTACTCAGGACGGCATCCAGGCGGGGCTTGAAAATCT
>JAOXNO010000013.1:28960593-28986121 GCA_028565335.1 Limnodromus scolopaceus
GTGAAGAAGTTTTTTCTCATATTTGAGTGGAAAAAAGACTTTTGTTCTGAAAAAATAGATCCTCCAAGGCACTTACATTTTGTGAGATCTTCTGAAAGCTTTTGTGAAATGCTTTTGTGAGAAGAAAATTTGCCATTTGTTGCAAACTGGGAGCATTCTCATATTGGTCATAACAGTAACATATTACAACAGCTTTGGGCAGGCCAAAGTTATTAAGAAAGGTATACAGTGGTAGAAATGTACATCCTTGGTGCAGGCTGCAATTTTACGTAATATCTTAGATAATAAAAATATTTTAATCAAGTTTCTGGCCAATGCTAACTTATCAGTTTCCTAACCCAAACCACATTTCTCCATTGGTTGCACCCATACACTTGCTTGTGGACCAATAAATGTCACCTGATGTATATGGTGGCCTCACAGGTGGTTCTGCCAGAGGGTTGGGGGGTAACAGGCTGTGGTACAGAGTGGGGAGGAGCACATCTCCCTGGGCCACTGACATTGGCGTTGCATGTAAAACTGCTGCTGTAGACTAGAAAAATTGGAATCTCAGCCAAGGTAAATCATACGGCGAAGCTGAAAACGGCAGTGCTATGTAGACTGAGGTTGTTGAGGATTCATCTCATTGATTCCTCTCATTTGACTCCTCTTGGCTGTTTATTTCCTACAGAAATGGTGCGTGCTGGGCTGATATGGGTGGCTGGTACCTCTGTTCTAAGCAATTTACTGCTTCATAAGGCAAATTTAGAAGGCAAAAAAAAGTAATCTGCTGTTGTGTCTTCCAGCCTTCCACATTGCACTCTGTCCGCTCCTCAGTTTTGTGCCCCATGGAAAATTTGAGCATTGAGGATGTTTATTTCAAAAGGCTTTTCAGGTGCAACAGAATGATTTTAAGTAAATGTGACTCTTGGAGTGAAGGGAGTCTAGTTTTGCTCAGCTTGAAAACAAGCGAAACCATGATGCTTTGACAAATGTTTCTCTTGGCTACGGAAGTGTGGAGATGGGAAAAATACTTGGCTGCTGTAGGTAACACCTGCATTATAGCTGTTGATGTATACATGGATCTTGCACGTACTCGTATATCAAAGCAGCACTAGAAACACTGAAGCATAACTAATTTTAACTGAAAGAGGTAGCCTTATTTCCAGTGTAATTTTTAGTGTAGCAGATTACCTCCCCACCTGTCAAGCAAACAGGGAACCATACAAAAAGCTTTAGTGGGATGAGCACGGGTGTGTCTCTAAATATTTTAGAAGCATATCTTCTGGAAATGTCTTGTAAGCGAGTATCTATTTAATATTTGCTAGGGCGACTGTGTTGCAGGCGTATGTACCACAGCTTCTGACGGTGTAGGCATAAGTAAAAAGACTGATGGAGACGGGGAGATGATACGCACGTTAATCCAGTTGAGTGGCTCTCGCTAAAAGGTTGTCCTTGCTTCTTCCCCTTTTTTCCTCCCTGTCCCCTGCCTCCAGCCTCAAGGACCTGTCTCCTTGTTCTGGGGCTCACCAGACTGGTTGGTGTTTAAATTCACTAACTCAACAAGCAGCTATTCACATTTTTTCCATGACCTTTTTTCACTGAACTAGTGAGTTGAAACGGTTTGTTGTATGGCTAGGTGTGTCTGTCCCAGTGCGGGCCCAAGGGAGACCATGGGGACATGCAGCTGGGAGTGAGGGGAAGGAGAGGTGCAGGGTGGACATCTGTCTTTCTGCAGCCTTGAGATACTAGACTTGTTCAGTCCAGTATTGTGTAACTGCCACGCGATGCCCTAGGACAAAAATAACTGACTAATGCTTAGTTTCAGCTTTAGACAGAAAAAACGAGGAGATCATAGAATGATCACCTATTATCTCTTGCTTCATGGGTTTAATTTCTTTCCTGCCTATAATTCAGCTTCCGTCTTATAAATAATAGCATCTGGTAGTTGCTGCAGAAAGCATTAGCAAATATATTTCATGTAAATTGAATTTGTTCCATGAGTAATCATAGTGATCGGATTAGTTCTCAGTATAATTTATTATTTAATAAAGGTTTGCCAATAAAACTGGTTGTGAAAATTCTGGTCAATATACCACAGCATGCAAGTATTTGCACAAACCTACACAGGCACAAGCGCTTGGACTAAAATTGTACAGGTTACATTCCTGGAATCTTTTGAACTTGAAAGTAATCCCATCAGGAAATAGAACAAAACTGCTTCTCTCTTGTGGTCGTTCAGTACCTAATATTAAAAATAATATTAATGATGAATATTTAGTGAATAATCTACTAGCTGAAACATGTTTGTCGCTATTAAAAGACTGGCTTAAGAAAAAAGATAGAAACAGCAGAAGGCCTGTAAATTAGTCTGAACTCTATGAAGATTCCTGGCTTGGATAAATCAGTGTCGCTTCAAGTGTTTCAAGGGAGCTAAGCCAGTTTATATCAACCAAATGTCTTCCATTTTCACTGGGCACTAATATTTGACCAGCTGTAGCTCTAATAATTGTATAACTCATTAACATTTTACAAAATTGTGTATTCAAATGGTGTTTGACCAGTTTGGTAAATAGCAAATTAATGTGAGCAATTCAAAGTGTGTTCACAGAATTCACATGCATTGGGGAAGAAGAAAACTCTTTCCGTAAATTTGGATTTTAGCCTAATTCAGCAATATTAGGTAGCCTGCTTTTTGCTTCCCTGTACAGACTAGCTTGTCCTTCAAGTTAAACTGTCTGATTGCAGCCTTTGGGGTTTCCCAGTGAATTAGCACGATCCTTTCTCCCCTTGCTCCAAAAAGGCTGGTCTGAGGTTGCTCACAGGCTCTTTAGCTGTCCCCTGCTCCCATTGCAAAAGTAAAAGCAGGTTAAAGCTTTGGCCAGATGAGGGTTATGAAAGCATTTAGATTGACACGGAGCTTTGTTAGCTGACGTGTTTGAGGTAAGACGCTATTAGGCAGTGGAGGGTGGGGAGGGAGTTTCCTTGATCAGCGTGGTTTCATCTGAAGCCTACAGAGAAGTCATAAATACTGCTTAGCCCTATCTTAATCTCTAGTCTGTCTTGTCTAGTTTCTGTCTTTCCATCAGCTGCTTCGTAACACGACTTGAATATTTTAGTAGGGGTCTCTGAGGCTCTGTCTCTGATGGGTATTTACCCACAGCAGTGGAAGACGTGACTCTTTCTCCTGGGGAAGTTAACAGAAAGGGGAGGAGAGGGCATGGGTGGCTTCCACAGGTCACAGCCTGGCTGATACCTCTGGACCACCAATGAAGACAGAATTGTAGCAAGTGACAAGTTGTGAACAGAGATCCAAGTATGTCCCTTTTTGACTGCTGTCCCCAGCAAATCATACGCTCTGGAGAAAGTCCAGGGCCACCCTCCATCACGCTCTTCTTCTCCTCTAGTTACTGCCTTAGATTATAATTATCAGCTTAAGGCCTAGCAGAACAGACTTCAACCAGCATTCAATAACTCTAGGGATCCCAAATTTAACACAAAATAAAAATGAAACATAACTTGAAATATAGTCTCACCAAGTAGTGCTATATTGGACAACCTTCAGGCAAAAAACTGCTATTTATTCTTGGCACATTGTTATTTTCCTGCACTGGCAGCACTCTTACAGATCTATGGTGGAGAGGATGTAAAACATAGTTCAAAAGTGATAAAAGGTTTGGGGTTTTTTTGAGTTTTATCGTTAACACTTTTTTTCCCAGTTAATCATCTGCCTTTCTGTGGAGAAGAGAGAGCAAAAAAATTTCAAATACAAGGTTAATTCCAGCACTGAATTATTTTTAATGTTTGAATATGTAGTGTTACATATTGTAGGCAACTGAGATCAGAACATAGCTCACGTAAGCCTTTGTTTGCTACAACAATATATTGCAAGCAGAGTAATTTTGTGTGTTTTGGTTTTGTTTTGGTTTTTTTTCTTTTAAAAGCTTTTTTTTTTGTAAAATTCAAGGACCTGCTCCTATATACATTGAGCATAATAAAAAAGGCTGCGAACTCAGGTTTGAGGGCAAAAAGTTTCTGGTGAAATTTGAAGTAAGTTTAATGCTGTTGATTGGGGGTACTTGAAGGTACTTGGCCCTTCCAGGCAGTTAAATTGGACAGTGAGATAGGAAGGCATCTTGAATTAGCTCTTCCTCATGCCCTGATTCCTCCGGTTCCTCATTAGCAGCACAGCCTTAATCGTAGTCCTGGCTGGTTTCTTGTGCCATGCTCACTGTGTGTGTCTCTCTGGCTATCGGCACTCCAGTGGTACCGGAGGCACGCTAATCTCTCCCTACCAAGAATAGCTCTGCTTATAAAATTTGTCTTCTAGCCGAAATAGTAGCCCTTGGGTTTCTGCTGGAGAAATCTTACGGCGTACTTCATTGGATTCTGTTAATTAGTGGCGGCTTAAAAAGAAAGGAAAATTAAAAAAGAAGCTGAAACTGTTCATCAATAAAAATGAGCGATGTGCAGTTGTGAGGCTACGGCTGATAAGGGTATGGCTGGTGTGTTTGCTCTGAATTTTCATGGGCACAAACAGCTTTGAGCTGGAAAGACAGAGTTCAGGAGCAGCTGGCTGTGTGTAAGCCCAGAATTTCTGGGGTTAAGGGAATGCGTTAAACCCCCTGGGTAAGCTAGTTGTGTGCGTGGAGATAGGAGCATTTAGAAAAAAACTTAGGAAAAAACCCAACCAACCTTGCCCTCTTCCCCCCTTGAGCACATCCACAGATAAGAACTTCACTCTTCTCAAAACTGGGGGTTAATAGCAAGCCGGAGGGATGTGTAATATTATAAATTGTCTTTTTTTTTTTTTTTTTCAAAAAACAAAAACAGGTCATATACTTGCTGCTTTTCGTCCTTGTCTGTGAGTACTGGAGTTCTCAGGCTCAACCCCTTTTTCAGGAAAAGTCCATTTTATACAAGCTCTCTGGACCAGTGGAGTCTCAAGTTATGCCTTTATGTTGTGAGAATGCTCCATAAAGTGGAAAGGTTCATCAGAAATCTTTTCCAGAGATTCAGTACAAATATTTTGAAATGATCCAGAAAATGTGTCTGTCTCTACTAAAGCTGGGCATGGGAGGAAGAGTATTTAAACTTTGCACTCAGATGATGGATTTTTCCAGAAATGTAAACGTCCTACAATTCTCTTTTCCTATTTATGTTGTACTATTACTTTCCTTTAACTGATCTTGCCTAATCTCTGATGTGTGGCTGCAGCCTGCACATGTAACCAGAGGAAAGAATTACCTGAGTGATTGCCTTAAATGTTTTTTACCAAAATGAGTGACTTCTGTGCGGTATAAATAAATTGCTCTTCATATTGAGCATTCTTTGCTACTGTGTTTCAGAATAACTGTCTAAATGGGTATAAAACGTTGGCCCTCTCTAATGAAACACGTCATTGCTACCACATTTGGGCTGGTTAGTTGGGGAACAATTGCAGTTCTTCCCCTTTCCTTTCCTCTTCTGCGTACTTCCCTCTGAGTGTTTGAGGAAGAACCGATAGAGAACCAGAACTAAAAGACCTGTGGGTTAAAGGTGGTTTTGAGGAGTTAAGGGCTGGATTGCCCTAACCCATGGTGCTGCTGGTCTGGAAGTGTTAGGGTGATCTTGGCTCCTGTCGGGCTATGGAGCGTGATTCAGAGTGGAGCGTAGCTCAGCTGAGTAAGCGGAGATCTGATGCGATCTGCTCAGAGACCATGGAAGACCAAGCTAAATGTGCCTGCCAGAATGTCCCTTCCTTAGAGAAATTAATTCATCTCCATTTAATCATTTTATGAGACAAAATCAAATGTCTCAGCAGTGGCTGTTTTTTTCGTGATGCTTTTTTTTTTTTTTTCCCTACAGCTGGATGTGGGCTGCAGGAGCCCTGCTCCTGCATAAAGTTGCATGTTTTAAACTTTCATTGACATTAGGAGTGATGTAAGATATCTGTAGGCACTTGGCAGCTGTTTCCGCAACTCCTATCTGTGGTCCTGTTGGAGGTGGTAATTATATTTTCATCCTCTGGTGTTTGCCCAAGCTCAAATTAGCACCTCCCATATGAGGAAGGAAGAAAAAAAAAGGGGGAAAAAAAAGGAAAAATAAAAAGAAGCTATTACAAATCTTTTCAGTCACAAATAAAAAAGTTTTTTTAAAAGTGATCAGAAAGTGCTTTAACCTATGAGTACTCACTAGTGAGGCACTGACTGTAAGCTAAAGATGTACATGTCTTCTTTGCAAGAGAAAGAAATAACATCAATTTGTGAAAACTTCTGAATATCTGAAAAGTATTTCCACTTCTTCTATCTTTATAAAGATGTATTTAGCAAGAGAAAAACCGTAACCAAACCCAAGAGTGAGTTTCCAAATGTGGCTCATTGCGTGGCTGCCTGAATGCTGGTGCTGGTGGGAGGGGAGGGGTAAGAAAAGGCACGAACAGCCAAGGGTGGGAGCACTGGTTTTGGCATGAACCCACAAAACCCCACAACCCACTCATTTGAAATAATAATGAAACTGAAAACACAGCTTCAGGATAGCACTAAGGAGAGAGAACCACATGTTACTGTAAGAGGTTTTGCTGTAGAGTACAATACAGACGGAGGGGGCTAGCTCTGTGGATTTGAGTCAAGGCAAGAAATTGAATTTTGGGGTGCCACTTACCGCGAATGAGCGCAGCTATCTAACTGTTGGCTAATTTGAAGCATGAGTTGGTATGCATGTGGGTGACAACTGGGAAAAAAAAGGAATTTGGTTTTAACTGTGCTATATTTTTGTCAGAGGTTGCATCTCTATTATATAAAATGTCATAGTTAAGTGGTTATGGTGCTTTATTATTCATATCCCTCCTTCTTGATACATAGCTTCTTTTTATGGACTTGCATTTATGCACACTGCATGTGTAGGACTAGGAAGATGCTCACACACATTATTTCAGTACATGCTCTAGTCTCAGGCTGATTTATATTTCTAAAAGTTTCCTAGCTATCCCTCTAACTACTGCTGTTCAAATGGAAAAGATGTTAGATTTGAGGATCAAATTCACAGTGGATCTATTTTTTAATTTATTTTTTTTTATTGCTACTAAACATGAAAACATTAGCGAGTTCTTCATATTAGTGTTGTGCTAGAATTCCTTTGTACAGACTTCTTGCTTCAGCTTGTGTTGTCCAGCAAAACTTTTTGCTGGACATTTGGTCTTCAGCATGTAGTGTAAGGTTTTCTCCTTAGAGATTATTAGCACCTTTTTACACTCTGTCTATATTAACTGTACAAGCAGATGGACAATTTTGTATAATTGTCTTTAATTTAGCCTAAGTTGGGTTGCTGGCCAAGTACTCATCACCTGTGGATCAGACTTGGCAGCCCTTTTGTTTCTCAGCCAGATATTTTGTCCACAGGATTATTTCCTTTTGAAAGGCCACACCAAAGTATAGCAGAAAAGCAAATAAAACACACTACTGGATTTCAAATAACAAAGAACTGCTGAACACGTAATTTCTCTTGTTTTGGTCCTTTTAGGATCACTATTCAGTGCTTTTGTTGGCATAACTGCCAAAGACTAGGACATAAACAATTAGCTGGAAATCATCCCTTTTTTTTTTTTTTCTTTCCCCCTTCCCTGGATACAGGAAGTTTAGCACAGAACATCCCGTTCTCTTAGGATGGACCTCTGCTTTGCTTATTGTTCCTCATTTTCTTAAATAACAATAAGTGGTATGTCGTAGGCTAGTTACAGTTGTATGATACAAAACCATTGTTGCAGTACAGTCAATAGCACAAGCTTGTTTTTTCGTGAAACACCCCGGTTTGGGTCCAGCTCCACTGTTTCTTACAGCAGCCTGACTTCATTGGAGTGACGTCTCCTTGTCGCTTGTTGACAATCACTGGAGCTGAGCAAGAGGTCTCAATATTTTCCAGTACAACTGTCCCTGGGGGTGTGTTGCTCTCCCTGTCCACTGCAGGGCGGTTGCCAGTGTGCCTGGAAGAGATGGTTAGGAAATGGAGACAACCTAAGGGAGCATTCACTCATCGAAATCACAGCGACGCTGGCTGATGTGGCCGCTTTGTGTCATCAGAAGGTGGCTCGATGCTCATCTGAATCTCAAAGGTCTTGTCACGCTTGTGTTTGATCACTCAGTCTGGGTGATATAGTGTAAAATGATTGAAATGAAGAAGGGGATCTGGGCTTAACACTGAAAAGGCAATTAGTTATTGATGTCTGTTTGAACAATGCGATAGCTCCACGATATGCAGCAAGACAGGGACAGAGAAATAACTCCAAATTTCTCTAAAGAAAAGAATATTTTTTTAAGTGTTTTAGGTCATTATTAATTTTATTACCTGGAACAGGCCTTATGTAGGAACAGTTTAAACAAGTAAAGGATATTCTACTTTTTTCTTTAATATTCCTAGCTTATAACTTAGAATATTAAAGAAATAAAAAGTCCCTCTGAATGTGACTCATACTTACCATAGGGGTGGTATTAAACTCGTAAAATGATCTTTTGCCTGTTTGCCTTAGGAAATCTTTTGTCTACTTAAGCCACAGCTCTGGAAAGCAGGATGTCATATCTACCTCTTCTAGCCAACAGTTCCTACAGGTGGTACTAAACAAAGCATCCATCCAGGAACACTACCCATTTCACCTGTAGCTGCCCTTCAAGCAGCAGTAAAAGCTCAATATGGAGCATTGGCAATGGCTCTACATGGGGGATGCAAAGGTGTAGCTAACCTCACTTACGTGATTTACGTATTTCAGCTGAGACACGTTCATGCCTGTGCTCCAAGATGTCTTGTCCATGTGGTACAAACAATGTTTATGAATTTTCAATTCTTCTAGCTTGCTTCCAACCCAACAGTGACCTTGGACCATTCAAGACCTGTCTTTGCTATAGAAAACAAAGATTTTTGGCTATGGGGATTTTAGTCTGGAATATTTAAGGACAAAATCTCTGACAAATACGGTTTCTTCACATGAAAGAACCCGGAACAGGTAAAATTATTTTGTCAAAACTGTTGTTTTCGTGGCTGTGGTTTCTTGCCCAGGAAAGAAGCCTTGAAAAGGCAGGATTAGCCACCACACAGAGCAACCTGAGCCAGGCTGTGGGTTTCTGGTATTAGCTGCATTTACAGAGAGATGTACTTGGAGTTGTACAACAATGTCATGGGCAAAGCGGTTCTGCTATACTCCTGGTCTCAAGGTTTATAAACCCTTCCTTTCACTCCCTTGGGCACTTACTCTTGCCAACAAAGGGCCACTTTTTGAAAGAGCGTGTCTTGCTTTGCTGGAGCTCCTCTGCCACTGGGGTCAATGCCTTAGACCAGCTGGGAAAGAAACGGGGTACTTTCAGTGCTGTCCTGAATCCCTTCCATTACAGGAGCACCAGGACACGGTAACTGTCATAAAAGCCCATTGTAACTTAAAAAGCTTCACTGATTAGTCAATCTTTTCTCCATTTATCCCAGAAGATGGAATTAACCACAATGGAAGAGAAAGCCTGAAATGGGTCAGTTATTTACAGTGCATTCAGCTTTCTTTTGTGTCTGAAAAGATTTCTGTTTAGTTTTTATATGATTAAAATAAAAGACAGAGGAAGCTGCCAGGGGGAAGAGCCCAGGATTTTGGGTAACTGCTTTTAGCAATATAAAAATAGTAGTGAAGCAAGGCTACCAGATATTTAAATCTTGCTGGAACAAACCCAATTTTAAATGACATTTCTAAGCTGTTTAATAGTCTACTCTTTCCCCAGATTCCTGTTTTCACACCTCCTTATTGACATAAGGATATGGCTGGGGTCAGTAGCAATTTGGGAAAGAAAGCAGAACAAATTTCCTGATCGCCATGTGATAGTACATCTGTCGTTTCCATTTAAGCCAGCATCTGAAGCTACTACTGCATTTGTAGGCATTTGGCCAGATTCTGATCTAACTGGCATCAGCTTTAGACTTGTGCAACTACTCTGTAAATCAGGGTAACTCCAGTGTAGTCAGCCGAATAAGAGGAGATACAAGGCCATTTTTTACCAGCTCAGCCTATTTTGTGTAATGTTTGTAGAGTCTCAGCAGTTCAGCTCAGTCTTACGGTTGTTTCTTATCTCTTGCAATTAATCTGCTTGAGCTCTTTCTCTGCGGTGTCCCGGTGTACTCAAATGTTGGGTGTAGAAGACAGGACGCTATCGCTTGTGATCTGTATCTCGAGGCACCATTTATAATCTGTTCTGTTTTGAAGGTTGTCTTTATGGGGTGCAAGCAAAATTTTAATGTAAGGAGTCCTTAGTGCAGGCGATTAAAAAGTTGTAGATAAAATGTACATATGCGGTAAGAGAAGTGCTCTAATATGTGGTCTAATCGTGAGTCTAATTCAGACAAGCAGTTGGGGTGTGTGACCCCCACAGGTCCGCCAACTGCCTGTGGTCCTGGACTGAAGGTGTTTGGGGTGGCTGGCGGACAGGGCAGAAAAGCTGCGTCTATTTATGTGGTCATAGGGAAGTATGTGCTGTGACATCGTTCCCAGGCTAAGAATCAGGATTTTCGTATTGAAACTCAAGCAAATCCAGTTGAGGAGGTGAAATATAATGTGGACATGGCAGAAATAAACAACATTCTGTCTGTATAACCAATGTGGGATAATTTACCTAATAACAAACAACTTGATTCAATAGGTTTGAGTAATGCAATAAATAAGACAATATAAATCATTTGGAAGGGAAATAGTTGCGAATGAAGAGAGTTATAACGCCACTAAATATAAATATACGCACTAGCAGGAGTTAGTGCTCCTGTTTATTGGATTTCCCTGAGAGAAGTTGGACCAATAGCCCTTTTAGAGCTATTGGCCCAGTCAGTGACACGGCTTGTGCTGATCGATACAGCACGAACGTTATTACAGGCAGTCCTTTAGTGGCACAACTGTCCGAATCTTAAATGTCAAATGATAAAAAATGGCAAAATCTGATGATAGGAACATTTCTAAAGGCACAAAACCGCACATGAAAGAACCTGTCATGTCAGAAGACAGTGAATCACAGAGTGGTCCGCTGTCATCTTTCAGTGTGACATCCTTTCAGTTTAATCTTGATTTAGGCATTTATTTTTTTCTCCTCAGTGTATGCTTATACTACTTCTGCAGCTAGAATAGACCCGTGTGAATCTCTGAGAGTTGTGCTAGGGCTCTGTGCAGATGCAGCTTGTTGTCACGTGCTGCGGTGAGTGGCAGGCATTACAGGGACTAGTTGCTGTCATGGATCACAATGTTGTCTCCTCACTGGGTTGTGTACTCACTTATTTTATCACTCCTAAAAAGTAATTTTATAAGTTCTTAGGATAAGCAACATAGCTAATGAGACTTTCAATTAATTCACAGATTTTCCTTCCAGGTTATTCTCTGTGCTATTAGTGCTATAACACTTTCTGTATTTTGCATAGTCTTCTAAACAGAGATAACCACAGCCTTTATTTCATTTTTTTAGGGGTTTTTTTTAGGGGATAGGAAAGCCACATGACCACCTTCATTATCATTGATAATACATATTAAAAAATCTTGAGATAGTTGCCAAAGGGTGAAGGTGTCTTGTTTCTTTCCTTTTTTTTTTTTTTTTTGTTTTGTTGCTACTCTGAGTTTCAGAGTTAGTATTCGCTTTCAAGTTTCTGAGCCTTTAACAGCTCAGATACTTAGTCATTTTTTTTTGCAGTCAGGTAATTAAGTCTGTATCTCTTGAAGATATCTCTTGAAGCTTTTCATATCATCTCCTCTGTTCAGGAGCTGGTACCCAAACTAAAAAGTGCAATCAAAAGTCTCAATATTTGACATTCCTGTTTCTCTGTAGTCAGCTTCACTTTTTATTCTTGAGGTATGTATTGATTTTCATTTAAACACGAACACATTAAGACTACTCACAGGAAAATTATGTTTAATTTTGAATGTAATTTTGAATTTAATTTTGACAATTAAATAATGCTTTGAGTGCTGTATTCAGATATTGAACTGTTGTCTGTCCGTTTGAAGTCTTTTTTTTTCCTTGCCTTTGATCTTTCTGCTTTCTCATCTGGATTACACTAATAATTAGCTCCAAACAGTACACCAAATGATTACACCAGGTAAAATGAAAAAGGTGGTCTTAAGGGTGTCATGATCTTAAAAATACAAATGGCATGGAGACTTTAATCTTGCTGTGAACCTTTTCACTAAATGGTCCAAAGCTAATCCTGTAAGGAATCAGAGGCTGGATCAATACCAAAGGTTCCACTGGATGTGCTTTCACCATGTGCAGGGTCCTAGGTCCTTTGCACGCAGATCAGTGTTGAATCCAGGGCATTTCAGTCAGTTTTCTGAGTGTCTTTAGAGCACAGCAAACTTGTGAGGTCTTTGGACACCTACAACAGGAGGATGGAATGGATTCTAGGAGGTGCGTTTACTGTCTTGGCAGAGCAAGATCAAAGAGATGAGAACTACTATGCTCTCAACCTTTTGATGACAACAGGAAGACTACACGTCCAGGGTTTGGAGACCTGGAGAGGAAGGAAGAATAAATCAGCAGGGAGCATGACAAATGTAGTTCCTTTTCACCTGATCAGCAAAGCTAATATTTTTCATGTGATTACCACCATCACCTTCGGTCTGGGCTATCTGCCACCAGAAACCATAATCTGTGCTCCAGTAATCTTCATTTTTTGGACATATGCAAGGAAACCCTGGCAGGTTTCCTGCAGAGTAATTCTGAAGAAACACAAAGGAATTTGAGTTAGACAAATTGAACTTTGAGAAGTTCACAGCTTTTCCAGTAGGGAGTGGGGAGGAAGGACAAAAAAGCTAAAAGAAAAAGAATCAATGATGTAAGGCTATAGACAGAAACACTGAGAACAGGTATTTTAAGGGCAGTCAGGTTGGAAGCTTCAGTCTTGGATAACTACAGGGAAGTAACCTTTGTAGTATTGTCATAAATATGAGAAATACATTTAGGTTGAGCCCTATCATCATGTAGTAAAGAAGGTAGGAAGGCTTAGATTTTAACGTGGCTGTCTACACAGTGCTTCGTTCCACCTCTCATTGCTTGAGGGTGCAGCCATGCAAGCTGACCTCTAAGGTCATCTTGTCTCAAGAAAATTAAGAATCATTACACACTCATTTATTTGTAGATGAAGTGTGAAAAGGAAAGGATTTCAGATGTTTGGAGCACTCAGCAAGCAGTACCAGAGTACCGAGGTACTGTTATACATAGCCATTTTCTAGAAAGACCAACCTGGTCAGAGCCATTCAGTGTTTTCTGCTGTTTTCATAGCATCGGTAGGTGAGGTGGTACTCTAGAGGAAGTCCGGAGCAGATATTTGTCTTAAGAACACCATGAGAGCTAAGAGGTGGATTGGTGAAGATATTAGAAATAAAGTTGTGGGAACCTGAGCCCTTGCTTAGCTGGAAAGATGAGCTGCTGTAAGAAGAGTATTCTGAGCTGCCGTGTGAGTAGTTCAGCTGAAAACACAAATTGTGAGAAGAGTTATTCCTGTGTTATGTAAAACTCAGCATAATACAGTTGTTGCCTTCATTATCTCCATTTCTTAAATAGACTCAATTAGATGGAAAGGTAGATGCTGTCACCAGCAGACTGAGCAGGCTGCAAGGCTTGAAAAGAAACCAAACAGCCATTGCAGAATTATCTGGGGCCTTTGATGGTGAAGAACAGGGGTGGGGCCATGACTGGGTTGGAGCTGGAAATTGCAAAAAGGAAATTGCAAGAAGTAGAATGAAGATAGCAAAGAAATGCTATACAGATGCTACAATAATAGACAGCATGAGCCTAGAAGTTGGCTTAAGGATGTAGGAACAGTATATCAGTTTATTTCCCACAACTTTGGAAGTAGATTTTTTTCTCCATTTTATAAATAAATAATATTGTGTCAAAGATAGCTCTGTAATTTATTTATTTTCTTCAGCTGAAACAATTATAGAACCCTAATTTTCTTTCTGTGTTCAGAGAAAGTTAATTTGTAGTAGCAGGAAAACTATAAATTAAAAGATCACTCAAATAGAAAAAATACACTTTTAGTTTTTCTTTCATGAAATTAACAAAAAATTTACTTCTGTGGGACTAGCAGAAATCTTTTTGGTGCTATCGTTTTCCAGCTTTGTGATGTGTGACTGAGACATAAAACTTCATTAAAACTACTGAAAAAAAGAAAAAAAACCTGCTACTGATGATTAGAAATGTATTTGTCTCAAAGTGTGAAGTTGATAGTTGAAGACTGCATGATAATGAAATTGGTAAAAGTCAGTGGAGAAGAACAAGCAATTTTTGCTCCTCTAGTTCTTAAGTATCTTTCCTTCTGCCAACTCAAAATTAATTTTTCATTAATATTCTTGATCAAATCACTTGTATGTGAACAGCAGTCAGAATGGTTTAAGTTTGCTAAGTTGAGAAGGTTAACAGTACCTCAGTCTATAGATGTGACCGTGAATTTGTTATTTCAACATTGTGCGTTAAAAATTTGCAAGGTTCAGTGTTTCCTTTTTATAAATGTACTCTGTAGTCATGACACAACTTAATGGAGAAGGGTCTTTTGTCAGTGATTCCTCATGGTGCTGTCCATGTTTGAGTTGGTCCAGAGATCTGGATTCCGCAAAGATCCAGCCCAAAGCCTTTTGAAGTGAGTAGTAGTAGTAGCAGCGGCCCATTTCTCAGCCTGAATATTCAGGTTGTAGCAAGGAGTTGACAAAAAAAGAAGACAGAGAAGTAATTCTCCTGTAGAGCTGCAGCCGAGTTATCCTAAAAGCAATGCCCTGTGCCCAAGAACACCTCCACTGGGGTTGCACAGATGATGACGCCACTACAGCACTAGATCTACTGAGGGAAAATGAAAGTTGAATATTAAAATAAAAAAAATAATTAAAAAAAAGTGTTCTCCTTAAAAATCATTATGCTGATTTTAGTCATCATGTACATTTTCATCCTGTTTATGCATCCCTTGAAATAATACCATAGAACACCTCCACTGTCTCCATGAAAAATGTAATGGAGAATATTTTACTTGGAGATTTTAGTCAATGTTTTTCAGAGATTTCTCATTACATGATGCTCCTTCTTTTCCTCTCCCTGATTTGTGGCTCTGTTGGTCCCACCAATTTGCCTTCCTAAAGATTTCCAGATTTTTCTTTGATCTGCTTTAACTCAGCAAAAGTGCAGCAAAATACCCAGTTTTTTGGTGGTTGCGGGGTTTTTTGGGTGTGTGTGTGTTTTTTTGTTTGTTTGTTGAGTTTTTTCCTGTTATCTTTTTAACAAAGGCAGCAAACAGCTATGAATACAGGTAGCACAGAGGGAAGTCTGTGGATCTAGTGCTGGTACCAGTCAAACTAAATTCTCTCTCTTGTTGCTGGAGTCACACTTGGGACCGTAGTGAAGACACGACCTCCATTTGGTGGTATCCAAAGACTTTTTAAGCCATGGTGTGTGTGGCTGCTAATGCAAGATAAGCATAGAGGGAATGCTTTTGTTACAGTACGTGGCTGCATGCAATAGGAGACAAAGAGGTTAGTAACAAAATTGGAATTTGGCTGAAGGGTTTTGATAATATTAAAAACTTTGAGAGAAATGTGAATGAAAAGGTATCTTTAGATCGCAGTATGAGTGAATTATGGCATTAGTGATCTTGCAGTCCATTCAAGCCTATATCCTTAAAAATTGGAGAAGCAAGGAGAGTGCCTGTATCCTGAAAACTACTTTCAGGGACCTTTGTTTAAGGGGAAAAATCCCAACAAAACAAATCCAAGAAGAAAATATATGAATAAAAATATTTCAGATTATGCCAATGACCTCATATTGACGCTAATGGGGGTGTTTTGCTTCCTTACCTTTTTAAATGCCTTACTTTCTATATCTGACGATTAAAGAAGCTGTTTTATATCCCTGTGATTTTTCCCATATGTCACAATGTCATCCTTGAGAAACTAGCCCTAACTCCAATAGATTTATTTTCATTAATGTCTCAATAAATATCTTTACTGAAAAAACTGCAGACCTTTCTCAGGTTCTGCTTCAAAGAACCAGTGTCAGGTGTAAGGGTCACTCTCAGACCAGGCTGGCTTCTGTTCCCTGCATTTGTTTCATCATTAGTGTCGTATGCAAGCCCATCAGCTAACTCTTGACTTTTTAATTTTAATGAAAACAGTGTAGAAACAAAGCAAATATATCATTATTAATTGTTGTTTGTGAAGTACTTTGAGATGCTATATTTGGATGAAAGCCAAGCATACAGACAAGCTTGTCTATTGACAGGAGGAGATTAAATGTCTTTATCCTTTTCTGCGTTCTCTTAGTGAAATAATTTGAAGGAATTCTCAAAAGAATACGATATATTACTGTTCAGATAAGCAACCAAATGTTTGGCTTGCTATCTGCAGCTTAGATGAACTAACCAAAGTTTTGTATTGAAAATTGGCTACAAATCACCCAGGAGCTGGCAACCCATTGAAGTTTCTGGTATTCTGTGCTGGCAGGAAGATGAAAATAAAAGAAAAGACTTATCCAAAACTGTCTGTCTTCCAAAAAAATTCTGTTTAGCTCTGCAGACTGTTCTTGGTTTTGAACATGGAAAATTCTGCCATCGTAACCCTGCCAAACAAGACCATTGCCGGACTATGAGCTGTCATGCTGATTTTAATAGGTAGACTCCCCAGCAAAAGTGTTATACATTGCAAGGGGGCTGATAGAATAACATCTGCTTTCTAAAGGTAACTTGCCGACTATTTCAGACTGTGACATGCCCTGCAATACTGATGATTTACTGAAACCACAGTGCTGAGTGAAAGTGCAGAGGAGCGTAACTACGTCTGCTGTGGGATACGGCATTTACACCACGTTGGGCTTTGCCAACAATAGGAGAGCCACAGCTTATGTCTCAGAGATGTTACATCTAAAGCACCTGATGTCTTCTCAAAAGTGCCAGCATCCCTCAGCTCAATTTCTTTCAAGGTCTTCAGGTACCCTAGAGGGGTTCTGAAATGCTGCTTTGTTCATTCTCATTACAAGATGCCAGATGTTGGTGAATCTGGCTCATCTTCTGTTTATGTCTTAGCGCTCGTGAAATTGTGGGTATTCAACAGTTTTCATTACCTGCACCCACGTGTTATACCAAGACACCGTTCAGCAGGTTATAATCTAGGGAACCATTGTACCACCGCTCTGATTTATAAAGGTCAAGACCTGGTGCTATCTGTCTGCAGAACAAGTAATTTCCACGCAAATTGGGACAGATTGAGTGATCTGAACTTTAGTCGGCACCATTAATTTAGGTAAGCATTACTCATCAGACTAATGAAGCATAATTATTTTTTTTTCTTTGAGCATGGGACACCACGGCCTTTATTCCTATGCTAACCTCTGGAGTCTTTACTCTTCATAAAAATATGAAAGTTGTTTTTTTTTTTTTAAATAATTCTTTAGCACACTGCTGATGAAGGACAGATCCGAATATAATTGGCTGCCTTTCTCAGTTGGAAATGAAGCTTATTATGGCCAAATGCAGGGAAAAAAATCATGACAGCTCATTTTGTACATCATGAAAGGCACTTCTTAACCTGGTGGTTACTTAGTGAGGCTGCTTGACCTTATAAAAATAATCACGTATTTAATGTACGGGCACTGCCTCAGTTGCAGGACATGAAGCTATTATTGTCGATACTGCTTGAAACGGTACAGCTTCACTAGGAGTACGGTGTTTGGGGCCAAATGGTTCCATCTGCACAGATCTTTAGTTTGCATGTCTTTAAAAGGATCTTTGAATTGCTTCACTGGCTGATGGCAATTCTATGTTACATAGATGTTCCAACTGCTTCTAACAGATATTGGAGATGAAAGCCTGGAAACTGGATTTCTTTAGGATTAAGAGTTTGCCTGGGTAACGTGAAGCAACTTTTGAACAAAATCCTTAGTCCCAAAGTCTACATCCCACCATCCTTTTTTACGCTAGAGATCAGGAGGCAGGACATATACAGTTTATGCATATCCCTGGTGTCACTTGTTTGCATAGAGATACACATTGACAGCAAATTACTTGATATAGCGTACAGAATTTCTTTAAGGATCCTTAAAAGAAGAATTATTGAGAACAGTGTTCTAGCTAAAACGTAGAGAAAATGTTAGAGCACGATGAGTTTTCTGCAAGAATGTTTCTTTGTTCACAAATGGTTTTGTCTCCTCAGATGACCGAGTTCAAAATGTGTTCAATCAAGCGAAAGGAAGCTTAGGCACTGATTTTATTACAGAATTTTTCCCCAAGATGGTAGCACAGCATTCACAAGCCCTTCCTTATGTCTCACATATCCAGACATTCTTGCAGCAACGTAACCTAGTATCAACTACCTCGTAAAGGGAAATGCTGCTTAAAATTTATATGAAATCAGGTTTGTCTGAATTTTGCCTGGGATTCAGTGAGTGCCCAAACAGCCGGGCATTGATGCATAATGTCAGTGAGAGGGGAAAATAAGGAAAACGAAGTGTGTGTTAGCTTATATTTTTTTATTTGCTTTGTTCTTTTGAAACCTAAAATTAAGAGCCTGGAGGTCACATGATCTTTTTGTTTCCTAGAGATGTTTCTCCAGCACAGAAGAAAATTTGTTGGCAAAGTAGAGAGGGAAATGTGCATTATTAATTTTCTGGCCGTAAGTGGAAGATTGAAATTACCAAATCTTCACGATAAGAGGATTTAATTTATTTAAAATTTAGATCTGATATTTTTAAAAAAAAAAACACATTTTTTTTTCAGGAATGTGGCTGTGATATGTATATATAATGTGTGTATATTTTAGTCAGCTCTGTTTGATTTTTATTACATATGAATACGTAACTGGAACAGTTTGCCCATAGAGGTGGTAGATGCCCCATCCCTGGAAACATTCAAGGTCAGGTTGGATGGGGCTCTGAACAACCTGATCTAGTTGAAGATATCCCTGCTCGTTTCAGGAGGGCTGGACTCAATGGCCTTTAAAAGTCCCTTCCAAACCAAACTATTCTATGACTCTGATTATAAAAAAAGGTACATCTTTAGCAATTGGACAAGGTTTGCAGTGCTTTCTGGGTGTAATCTTGTATTTTGACTGTTCAGTGCACTGAGATTCTCCTATACGTATACTTACAACATGGAGGAGACAGAGCAAAATTTTACTGCAACTTGTTGCTTTTGACACTTTTGTAAATCATTGCTTTAGAATATATGAACGAGGCCAGGCACGGACAGGAATGGGGTGTCCTAAGCCTGGAAGCCCTCTGCCTGTGTCAGTGCACAAACGTTACCCACTGGAGTGCTAAGCCCTGACTCCGGGAGGTTATCCCTGTCCCAGGGGTTGCTGGTGGGGTTACAGAGCTGTGCTGACAATTTCTGTACCAGGTTAGCTGATGTCCGTCCAGCATGGAGCCTCAGAAGAACATGCCTATGTCTGTTTGTGAAGGTCCTTCATATGGATAAATATATGCTTAGATTTTCTTAGGTTTTGGGTTTCCTGGAAGACATGGTGATTTCTAGCTCTGCTATATGAGATTATCTCAAATAAACTTATATGTAAATACATGTATTTATAAAACTATACAAATATGCATGTGTGATAGAGACAGGATGTGATAAATTGCAAGATTAGAGTATTATTTGTTGGATCACAAATATTATATATGAAAACCGTACTATTTTAAAAAGGAGCAGCTGCAGTGGTTCTTCTGTTAACAGATGCACCCCACGCTAGTAGGAGTTTTTGCATCAGAATAATGTGTCAAGAAGAGGGAAGAAACACACTGTCTGTACTAGCAGTTTTTTCTTCATTCTGTTTACTATGATTTAGTTGAGTAGGAGCAGAAAAGCAACCTAAAGCTCTGTATACATGAGGGTAGTTTGTTCCCTGGAAGAAATTTTAGGGATACATCGTGAAGTTTCTGCAGGCGTATCAAGTCTCTGGGTTCAAATTTAATAGAAGCTAAACTGACTTTGATCATGAGGGTTTGATCAGCATTTTAGTGCTGCAATGTACAAATATAGGGATTTTTGACTTTGGATAACAGTCAGCACCATTCTTTAGATTAAATCCCCCAGAGCTGATTCCTTGTTTAAAATATTTCTAAAGGTATTTAGGGGCTGTACAGTTGCCAGTATTTCTATTATAGGCTATTTTCAGGAGAAAAGTCCTACCATTTAAGTTATGTCTGACCTATACCGATGTCAGCAGTTAGCTTGGTACAACACGTGTGGATCTGTACAACAAACCAGTCGGTTGTGAGGAGCTGATGTCCACACAGTGCATGTGTTTTTATGGTTTGCTTTTGGGTAGCTTAAGTCTGGTCCCTTAGGCTGAACATCTAGTAAAGGATGGAGCATATTGAGTGCCCCCCGGAGAGTGTCTTCCAGCTTATTTTCTCAGAAAGAAATCAAATTCATGAGATGGTTTTGCAATGCAAAAGAAAATGCAGGAAACAGGCATGATTGGGAGATCTGCTTCTATCGTGCAGTCCTGATTTGAGTAACAAATGTGGATGTATCTGCAACCCTACTTAACTCCCTGTTGTGAATGGGATCTGTGTGATAATGGCTCTTTTAAGTTTTTTTGTATTTTTATTTTCTCTATTCAAAACACATCAGAGAAGCTGGGCAGGAAGTGGTTTCTACAAAGTACTCTGTGATTGCAGTTTTCCTGTTTCACCACCCAGGATAAGGTTGGCAGCTTTTAAATGTCTTCATGAAAAACTAGGTTAAGGGAGAGAGACTCTGAAAACTGCTAGCAGCGTATTTTCTTCTGAGAAAGGTTGGTCTCCTGAGAAAACTTTCAGTTCCAGTGAGTGAATTTGCCAATTTCGACAAAAATGCTTTATCAGCTTAAGTTTCCATTGCAGGCTAACGATGTTGATAAATGAACTTTGTGTTCCAAACTTCTTGAGTTTTTGTTACAATTCTCATTCTTCCTGTACAAATAAAATTCAAAGGAACACAAAGCAGCTGGCATTAGGGGAACATGATCTCAGTGAACACAGATGTAAAGATGTACGTCGGTTGCCTACAGTACTCTCTGCCCAGCATCGCCTGGTGTTACAGAAAGACTCACAGACCTGAAAATGGAAAGGAACATGAAATACTAATGTAATTCCCACTTGCAATAAAACGTGTTACTGAAATCTATTATCCATTGAAATAGTGTTAGTACTGACATAACTTGTCAGCCATTTATTAAATATTTAATATATAATAAAGATTAAATATTTAGTGTATAACCATTAATATATAATCATATAATGTCATCATCACTGATGAGTATGAAGACTTTCATTGAGTAATGCATGTCTCAAAACAGTAATAAACTTGTTTGTAAATTTTTTCCTAAAGAATATATAATGAACTAGAACCAGAAGAGAACATCTATACTGTCTGGATGCTCTCTGAAAAGGGTTCTTCCATTTTTGCTTCTCTTTGTATAGATCTTTTCCTAGTAGATGCAGAGTGCTTTACATTTGATATGTGGAATGGCTGGTACTTCTTTAGCTTGTTATATATGAGAATTAATAAATGTAGAGCTGAACATATGCAATAATGAAGTTAATTAAATACTGTTAGATCTTGTTGGTTATTTGTTATTTGTTGTTTTGTTGGCACGTTTTCCCCCCTAAATTACTGGTGTTAATGATACTCACCACCGAAGACAATTTGTTTATTAGTTTGATTACTAAGGGCTTTTTCTATAAATAAAAGTGTTAATTCACAGGACTAACTGCTCCCTTATAGAGGAAAATTGTTGGAAGATTTTATGGTTGGAGTCTTATTATTTCTCATTCTGGGCTTTTGTGTGTGCTTACCACGGAGCTTAGAGACATCTGCTATTAAGGATCACTTCAGAGGAAGTGGGAATAAAAGGGGAGTGTTCACACTTATTTGAATTCACTGTTCAAACTAGAATTGCATGTTTTCTGGACTGATCTTCCTCCATATATTTGCCCTGACAATAAACAAAGCAAAACAAACATTTTCTCCATCCCTTTGAGATGCTAATGAATGCTCTTGACCCTTCATTTCAGCAGGTGCTTGCATGGTATGATAGTGAAGAGATGATGCTCCTCCTCTTTTCTGTTACAAGACCATATATTTAAAAAAATATATGCAATATTTAAATAGCATTGCTTCAAGCCTTAATGAACAAGGAATTAAACCTTGGCTTTGAAGTGCTTTGCTGTGCCATATTTGAGTATATGGTCTTCTGTATCTGTGGTGTCTCCTGAGGTCTCCAGTATGGCACTGGTGGTCCCTGCTTCTTGTAAAGTGCAGGCACTGGTCAAAATTGCTACATGTCTAGAATAAGAGATATCTATATGCGTGCTATCAACCAGGATAATTGAGTTGGACACCTTTTGATTCAAGAGTTGTTCAGCCTTTTCAAAGCAGATGTCCGGGTGATGATCTGAAAGAGTGGTCCAAAACAGAGCCTCTTTGAGTCACAAAATGGCAACTTCTCTTTTCCTGGTAGATAAGGCAATGGCTGTGGATTTATGGAGGAGGAATTTCAATCCCAAAGTTTCAAAACAGCCACAGGCTGCCAAGGTGATGTGTGTGCGTGTTCGTGTTTTTCTCACAAGTTTCTTTTTGGTGTTGCACTGCAGAAAATGCATTGTTACAGGGTGGAACTGAAGGCTTCAGGTTGTATGTTTTATTTTAAGACAGTTTTATTGTATTGGCTTGCAATGAACTGATAATACGCGTTAGAAACTACAATGCATTAGATGGTTTGGAATAAGGATCCAGCTAAACTAAATGGAAAAGATCCAGTTCTTCGAGGGACTTGCATAGTTTCTTTTGCTAATGAGGTCTGTGTACTCAGACAAGTCCACTGATGTGTTTGGACCCTCAGGTTTTTCTTTGGCCAAGCCCTTTGTAGCAGCACAAACTGAAATCAATCTCAATACAGCAGGGAAAGTTGACAGGAGTGCTATAGAGTGGGGTATTGATTCAATTAACATCTTTGAGGCATATCAAAATGACCACAGGAACCTTTGGTTACTTGCTCACGGTCATCTTTAGGCAAACATTGTTTAGGAGAAAATATTCTGTCTTTTTCTTCCCTTGGTTTGCATTGGTTCATCAGTGTCTCTCCTGTCCTTGCTGCATTCATCAGCACCCATGCTGTGAAGTGATTACTGGAGGTGAGGAGATTAAAATCTTGCTTGTTAGGTTTCAAGTGCATCCTCACACTTCAGGAATCTTTTTAATTAAAGCCTCTGAAAACTGTATTTACTCTTTTAATTCAACACGTAGCAGCGGCAGTGAGAAGTAGGCCCTTTCACAGGAGAAGGGCTGAACTGCCTGAGAGAGGACGGGATTTTGAAAAGATTACACGTGCCCTGGGAGGGCAAGGGCTAATTTGCTACTGATGGAGTTTTCTAAAGCAGTACAGGCCACTTAGCTGCATTAGTTTTAACGGCCTTGACATGACTAAATTTCTCGTAGTGCTGTGGCGATAATCAAACAATGATTGTGACTTCCAACGTCCTTGTTATGGCACAGTCAGTGGAGAAGACATTCCGTTCAGGCGCACAACATGCTGCGGATCAGCTCTTGTATCAAAGATGATTAGTTCCTGAAAAGCATAACAAATGACTCAAAAATGCACTGGAAGGTTATGTTAGACCCTGCCTGAACTTGCTGCATTTAAGCTCCCAGCACATGAGTGGTACCACCTACACCCTTCACATGAAAAGATAATATAGCTGTCATCTGCTGCGCACGAGGGACATTTTCTCTCTGTTCTAAGCTGAGATAAATTGCATTAGCATAGAAGACAGTTTTTAGAATTCTGCTTTGCTTGTATTGAGGCTGCAAATTAGCTATTAATTGGCAGTATATTTACATTCTTGCTATGGAAAAGTTCTGGAGCACATTGCCCAGAGAAGCTGTGGATGCCCCATCCCTGGAGGGGTTCAAGACCAGGTTGGATGGGGCTTTGAGCAACCTGGTCTGGTGGGAGGTGTCCCTGCCCATGGCAGGGGGGTTGGGACTAAATAATCTTTAAGGTCGCTTCCAACCCAAACCATTCTGTGATTCTATGATATCTAAAAGAAGGCAGTTACCTCCATGCTCCACTATTACCTTAAGAGCAGGGGTCACATCACAGAGTGCCAGTGCATTGACAACAGGGAGAGGAAGGCAAGTGAGTGTAGTGAAAACAGTGCCACGCATCCTCCTCCTCCTCCTCCTCCAGTTCTCTGTATGTGGTGCAAAGACTTTTAGAGGCACAATAACATGATTTCTCAAGATACGGTGCCCTCTGGGAACTGTTTTTCAATGTATTGCGTCTGTTGCCTCTGTGCAAATGGCATGAGCCAAATAACCTGATGGGTAAATCCATTCCAGCGTGGCATATGTTGGACTGTTGCCTGGTAGTTTTGGGATAGCATGCAAACTACGTGTAAAATTGGAGTAAAGAGACAGCTGGTGCAGTTTTTCATGGCTGAGGGAAATCTTCATTGTTGACCAGCATGGATTGCATCTGTCATGTTATTTTTTGATTCTAGAGAATAAAAAGATCCTGCAATGTGTCTCCAGCCACTCTACTGGTTTATTTATAATAAACCAAAGAACTTTGTGGCATTTTGGCATATTTATACACAAATTAGCCTATTTACAAGTTAATTTCCACTCTTCTCTTGCTGTAGCAGTCCACATTTTACTCTCTTCAAAATGCATACCAAATTCCCTTATAAATCTCTATTTTTTGATAACTGAAAAAAAAAAAAAAGTTCCTGCTCCCTTCCTTAAAATACACTACTCACAAAATAAAACAAAAAAATCCAGTTCTCTAAATTATCATCTAACCTCATACAAGGATAGGAAGAATTTCCTTATTTGAAATGTACACCGTCAAAATTGGTTGTCAGTGACAAAAGGGAAACTATGATATATTTTTCCTACATGACATTCAGAGCAGCTTCTTTTGGCAGTTGCTACCTCACAACCACACAGTTTCATACTTTGCTGACACATCATTAAAAATCTGTCATTGTTAGTAATCTGTCATCATAGAAATCAATGGATGAGCTTTACTGATTCCGTGTTTATCCTGCAGAGCAAGAGCATGTAACGAAACAACAACGGAAAAAAAAAAAAAAACCAAACCAAAAACTGCATTGTGCTGCATAATTATTAGTTCCAAGGCAGATTGCTGGAGCAAAAGTTGCAAGTTAGAAATGAAGCTGGTAGAGTGTACAATCTGAATTCTTGTTTTAAAGTGTCAGGACTGCATCATATAGGAAATTCCTTTTATCTGTTTGAATAAGGTGTTTGTTCTTGGTGCTCTCAGTTAAACTAAAGATATTCTAAGTACTAGCTGAGGTCTGTGATTTGCTGGGATGAAGATTCTTCTGAACTCACCATTCATAATCATAGAATCATATGGGGTTGGAAGGGACCTCTGGAGATCATCTAGTCCAACCCCCCCGCCGGAGCAGGTCCACCCAGAGCAGGTTGCACAGGAACTTGTCCAAACCGGTTTTGAATGTCTCCAGAGAAGGAGACTCCACCACCTCTCTGGGCAGCCTGTTCCAGTGCTCTACCACTCTCACAG